>JAODUD010000001.1:4890975-4905383 GCA_026784285.1 Stomatorhinus walkeri | reverse complement strand
CACCAAGTGACCTGAGCTCATGTTAATTAAGACAGATGGATAAAAAGAAAAGATTTCTCCCCCAGAAAGTTGTGGCCATTTACAGTACAGATAACCATTTTAAGCCACATTACTGCACCCCCCAGGCATGCTGGAAGTGTTCTGGGAGGCTCTTGGCTTTGGAGTCCAGGATTTTAAGTACGGAGAACCAGATCTTCAGAACAAAGGATTTTTCTGCAGGACATGAGATGTTGCAAGCAATCTTGCCTCAGCACAGAAACACCAAGGGGCAAACAGTAGGGATACCTGTTGTCAACAGGGTCATTCTCATCGCCAAATGCATACCGTGAATGAGGCTGAATGAAGCACTATGCAGATCAAACACCGAAGTCTTTTACCTGACTGTTCCCAAACCAGTGAGCGCAACGAAAAAAAGGGTCTCGATCATTGTGCAGGAATCGACTTGCGGACTTTCACAGCCTCTCCTGAGACATCTGTGAACGCCGCGAATATCAACTGAGCCTTTGTTTCTCGCTTTGCTGCAAAAACAGGGGATCAGCACTTTGAACGGGAGACAGAGTTGAAGGCATGCATTTTTATTGGCTAGGCGTGCCCATACCAGCAGCATAAATGAGGCATGGAGCGTACTTGGCAAGAAATATAGCGTGCAGTGCTCAGTGCGGACTTACACATCATCCCCAAAGGGCTGATGCCTTTAGCTATGAATTCCGCTCCCATTTTGGATAGCAACCCCGTTTCTCAAAGTCAGTATAATAATTGCACTCTGGATTCACTAAATGAGCTTCTCGTATTTTTATTTGCTGTCTCGGAAAATCCAGCCTGCATGTGTCCATCCACCACTGAAGCATTCCTGCAAATCCTTACTCACCTACATTCTGATGGTACCATCTTTATTTATTACAGTCTAATTTCATGAAGAATTTTTAGGTGTCTGGTTATGTATGGGGGTGGGGGCATCCCAAACAGCATAGTGCACAAGGCTGGACAAGATTCCAGTCCTTCACTGGGCAAAAATATATCATCATATGCAATGGGCAGTGTAGGGATGTCAATTAGCCTATCAGCTTGTACCTGCAGGACTGTGGGTGGAAACCTGCAGACAGGGTGGACGTGTAAACCACTCACTGAGCACATGAAGGATTCAAACTCCCGGCTCTGAATGTATATGCAGTACTACTGAACAGTGCTGGTCAACGCCCATGTGGTGCCTTGATCAATCTTCGTCACCGATGTCCCCATCCTGCCAAACTTCCCCAACTAATTTCATATGATGTCTCAATATAGCGATAGTGAAAAGAGATGGATGACAAAAAATGGCCTGGGGAAGATGTGGTGCTGGTGAAGGAGTGGGTGTGCCAGAGGTTGGCTGAGAAAATGCGGCCCTGGGCATCTTGCCCTTGCCAGGATAGGGTACTGGAAGCATCACGCAGCTTAGTGGGTAACATTGATGCTCCAGTTTTCTTAAGTTGGATTCCTTTGATTTGACGCCTGTCCTTGAAGCTTCTGTCTACCTCACAAACCTCTTAGATATACTCTCGAAGAGAACTGGGTACTCTAAGTTGCCTTTAGTTTGTGAGTGCATAATTACTCACCCAAACCTTACTCCCCCGGTCCTCCTAGATTAAGCAGTTCTTGAAAACAGTGAGTGAGTGGGCTTTCATGAGTTTCCATGTGGAGGTGTGAGAGTAGCATGTTTAGCTCCCCCAATTTTAACGAGACCAGTTCCAGTGAAATCACGTCACCTCTCCCGAACTCACATGCATTTTACATTGTCGATTTGCCATCATTTCTTAACTCGGTTCAGGAGGAGCTGTATGATCCCTAGGTGATTAATTCTTGGGGGTCACCCATAGTTTATTCTGGGGATTTTTATGCCTCCTTCCCACAGTCCCATTCATTTACACCTTGACCTTCCGTGCAGCTTCTTTGTATCAGAAGGGAATGCAAATCCCCCCCTCCCCCCACAGCTCAGTCGTATTGACAGACAATGTTCTGGTAACTGGGAGGGTAGGAGGTGAAAAAGTGCTCAAGAGAATAAAAGGCCCCCAGAGTCGAGAGCACCTGTTGGGTTGACCCGGAAACCCCATCTTCATGTCTTTGGGACAGAGTTCAGCGCAAGGTCACTCTTGTAGGAAGAGGCCATACATCTGCACTGGAGGAGCAGTGGGAGACACCTGGCCTCCCTCTCATGGGGCATGCTGGAGTGTTTTGGACCGCCGACAGTGAGAGAGGAGTCCTCCAAGCAGCCAAGGCCGACTCCATCCGGACTTCTGATCCTCTTGCTGTGGTTTTCTTAAGCCCACAGAGGTGCGGGAACTTCACATATTTCACAGATATATGTAATTTTCCAGAGCTCTGGCCTTCCTCTAGCATTTCTGTTTCTCCCAGGTCCCCTGGCCCTCGCCTGCGCAAGAAAACTGCGGTATTCACGGCACTCAAGCGGAAAACAAAGACTTTGTTGATGTTTCGCCAGTCTGAAGAAGCTGGTCAGGATGTTTTGGATTGCAAATGAGTGAGAAGCCGCAGCTGTGGCTTATCGTTACTAAGGGACTGGGCTGGTCACTAGGATGTTCAAATACCAGCAGGGAAATGGCTACGGTGCTTGAGGTGCTTATATGTAGAAAAGGTACCTTTTCATTCCAAAAAACCCTCTTTGCAGGTAAAAATCCATGAAAGGCATAAATACGACCATCACGTCAATGCCAAGGAGCTCCACTCACATAACCATGAACTATGTCTAACACTGGCTATGTTTAGGTCCTCGAGGCTCACATGAATTTCTAAAAACAGGATTACCATCTTATGTAAGTCTGGGCATTGTTCATCGTCTGTTTGTGCGTTTATGTCTTTGAGGGCACCGACTTCTCTGTTACATCTGATTTAAATTATGAATGACTCCCACTGTTGTCTTTGAGAGTGATATCATGTTTTTGGCATTTGCACGTTATTAGGCATCGTGAGACGGTGCCAGCATGTCATTTTCAATTCATGTTAGCGGCCAAATAATTGAAGATGGCTGGCATCAGAGGGCCCAAAGCCCATAGATCTTGCCTGATATTTGGTATTTTTTTGCCAACGGGTGTCCTCTTAGAAACATGAGCGTACAGCTCTGTCATAGCTTAGTGGAAACATTCACAGAAACCAAAAGGACACCACAGAATTGTGGGAAATAAAGCAGACAGGGCAATATCCATCATGTAGCATGGTGATTGACGGTTGACAGTGATTGGTGTCCAGTTCCTTTCGCTACACTTCCACTGCGCACTCTTGAGTATATCGCCCCATTATTTCCAGCCGGGCTTGACGTCAACATCTGTTTAAGACAGAGGGTTAGTCTTCTTTGGAGCCAAACACTGGGACGTCTGTCATCCAAAATTCAACATGGATGTCCGAAGCAGGATAAATAGCTGACTGTGTGAAAAACATGGCCGTCACAGCCAGCTCAGTGTTTTACAGGGTACTGAATGGCCAGAGATACGTCATAATTCCATTCGGAATGCACTCCATCTGTCTGACAGTGAAGGAGAAGCATCATCAACAATAAATTATTTCTAACTTGTGATCTTTTGTAAGTTTTTTTTCCATGCCTACAAACATATGTGTCTTCTCCAGATCTTCCTTTTTACAAAGCTTATTTTAGTCAATTTTTCTTTCTCAAAATTCTTTGCGGCTTTTACCCCATAGTGTCATGCTTTTCATCGAATCCTGTGGCTGCCCTTGTCCTCGGGGCTTCCGCAGAAAAGGGTCCTGTGGGCGACAGATGGAGATGACAAGGGACACACAAGTCCTACTAACGAAAACCATGTGATACACAATGGGACAGCTGTGTGACTGTGATGTCAACCAGTCCCCGTCCCTGCATCTGCCAGAGAAAGAGTCGCCGTCCCAGGGGGAATCCCAGCCAAGTTTGAGTCCATGACAACAGAAACATCAGCTGTGAAACAGATCTCCACAAGGCCATGTGTCTTAGGTGTGGTGCCATACTTTACAATCGGCATTGCACCATAAAATCCATTGTTCACTCCATTTCCAGCTGTCCCCTCTGGGTTTTAGGGAAGTGAGAAAATCCCAAGTAAAATAAACCTTCCTTATTCCAGCACATACACTTGCATTACATTCAAAGGTGCACAAAGGTATTAGGCAGGAAAATACAGATTTTACTGCACAGTAAATACCTGTGCCAGCGTGCAAAAAAGATGGGCTTGGTTTGGAGCAAAGCAGCTGTGTGACAGGTGTGGGTAAATTCACTGCTGACATGGTGCATGTGGGTGGACGGGTCTTGCGGCTTGCTACTGAGACCATTCGGACTCTGTATTGCACCCAAACACTTACTAATCAGCCAGAGACCCATCCATCTAGATTCAATATAACAGTCACATGCAGAAAAATATAAATATAATGTAAGGTGCTGCTTGATTAGTCTGACACGTTTCCACTAATGCTGGGTGTTAAATCAGAGGCTGGCATTGAATTGGCTGTGGAAAAAAGGCATGACCGCCATCTATATGGCAAATGAGTTTGGCAGATGTTGGTGAGAAATGTCTTTCAATCTGCATTTATTGGATTCAAAAGATTTTAACGCAGACTTGCCAAAACACGTCTGTGCTTCGATTTATGGTTTAATGGTCAGGATTAAAAAACAACTCAGAAGCAGGTGCAGTGTGGAATTAGGTCCTCGGAGAACTGTTCAGTTGATGTTAATTATGGAATGCATATTTTCCCCCAGACTTGGTCAGTCTGGCAATCTGGACCTTCCATTTTCTTAAATAATGCATAGCTGCTTACTCTGCAAATGGAAATACATTTAAAGTAAATAGCAAATTCCATGTATCCCCATTTTATAAGTCACATGACACACTGCGGTTCGGTCACATCTTTTTTGATCATTTATTAACAATCCGGATTCAGCTACATTCCCAAGGGTACATCTCTCTGCCTCTTATAGTGCTGAAAAGAGCTTATCATAAAGCTGTTTCATTTCCAAGGTTTTCACTGGACGCCGAGGCCAAATCAGTGCCACCCCTATAGAAAGAATTTTGCACCATTATCAAGGCTTAATTCTCCAGATATGCAGAGTTCCTAGACAGCCTTGAGACTTAAGAATTAAGATCTAGTGACTGCTTGGCATATATAAGGCATAGCTAGAGGATAAGGGGAGAGACACCCGGTTCCACATGGACTCCAAATTTGATCATTACTCCACTGTTCAGAATACAAGGTCAATGGGAAGGTCAACCATAGGACAAGAGCCCTACTCACTATACTGTGTCAGCTGTGGATCGTGGCTCATTGCTGGATTTAATTGGTGCCCTTTTCAGGTTCAATGAGGCACAGTCTTAGCTGAATTACTTCAGTGTTCCTGTGTGCAAGATTGGGAATGTGAGTCTCATCTAATTTCTGACAGATGTCCACCTTACTTATTGTGGTTTGGATAAGGGTGCACATTTTAATAACTCGATGTTTAAGCTGTCATATGAAGTACAAACCCTGTGACTTTAACACTTAATCAGGAGAAATGTTTGGCTTTCATGCAGTCTCCAACCTGGAAGTGGAATCTTCTGGAATCTTTTATAGTGAATGTAGCGTTACTTTCACTCAGAGGTTTGTAAAACTTCTCCATGTCTATAAAATCTACCTCTGCAGTGGCCATTCTCAAAAGCTAGCGGTGCCCACAAATGAACATCTTAACAGCCAGCACTTTTTTTTTCCACAAACTCCCAGAAATTGCATCAAGTAACAGGGGTGACGTGTGGCTTATTGTGTTAGGACACTGTGCTGGGAAGGTTGCTGGTTTAAATCCCAGAGGGATTTAACTGTTTGGTCCTTGGGCAAGGCCCTTAATCCCCAATTGCTCCAGGGACTGTCTGCTTCCTCAACGGGAAAATGTATGGAATTTGGAATAAAAGTGACTGCTAAATAAACAAAAATGTTAAAATAAGGTACAAGGTCGCTGCTGCATTCCTGCCAGAATCCAGAAACCATATCGTAAGATGTGACAACAGTAGCCTTTAATTATGAACAAATGAGGGGGCATGAATCCGCCAATGTTATTTCTCATAATCTAGCTGTATTCATTGACCACCTGTTTCCTCTGACATCACCATGTAGACCAAATCCATCATGCCATTTTCGGTTAAGGGTACACGAGAAATTGTGGGAGATCTGCAAAAATACCACACCAGTACCACACCTCTGCACTAAACCAGGTCAGAGGTCAGTCCCTCTCTTTCCTGGGTCAGTCCTGAGACAAAGCCACCCCAGCTAATCCAGTCTATCCTTGCTGATTCAGAAAAAAGAACTAACTACTCCTGGCGTCATTCTCCAGCAGCCTGGATATCACTCAGCAGATTAGAAGTCTATCCCTCCTTCAATTTAGGTTTACTGCTGCCCTGGAATGCGTGGCATGTCAAGGACCCACGCCCTCTGCTCAGAGCCCAGCGCTAGCCGCAAGCCGGAGCTCGCAGCCGGCTACGTTTGGCCCCGGCGTGGGCGGGGGCATCCATGCAGAGCCAGTCTGCCCCCAGACCCCCCCCCCCACTCTCTTTCCCACACATCCCTTGCTCTGCCACACTGGAGCCAAGATGCTGGAAAGACAAAAGACGCTGCGGTAAGTTCCATGAGATGGGCCTCGAGGGCAGGCACGCTCCTGCTTCCCTCTGTCCCAAACCTGCCCAACTTCCTGATAAGCATTGTGTCTGCAGACCTTGCATGCTACAGAAACCTAAGGCCCCGGATTATTGCACATTTTCCATCCCCACTATGCCAATATGGTATAGCTGTGGGAGGAGGGGTGTGGATACCAGAGGAAGTGTTGCTGTGTTATTTTCTTGTCTCCGCTCCCTAAACCCCACAGCGGATACATGTCAGAATATGTGTTAGTGGTTTGCATGTTTTGTGTTTGCATTTTTTGATGCACATTTCTCACACGCAAGGCTACTGTTTTACCCACATGGCAAAGTCAGGTCAGGGTCGTTCAGTTCATTGAGGCCTTAGGGTTGGGGTCACCCAGACCCCGATGCCTCATTGTGGTTTTGTCCAAAACTCAAAGCCTGTTTTCTTTCACTTTTGTGTTATTTTGAAAATGGCCGACTTCTTCATTCCTTCCTGCCATTTTGTGAAGCTCCCATACACAAAAACATTCCCAATTCCTTATATCGATGTGCCACATGACTCTGTCTGCAATCTTCACCTGGAGCTTACCATGTTACAGGCATGGTATCAACTGAAACCCTGACCTGGCGACTGTGTCTGTCACACACATAAACGCTCAGGACACTGGGGCATCCCTTCTGGGTTTCTCTTTGCTTGGGGTTTCCCTGTGTTTCTACTCTGGTTCTGTGAGCCTTCACAGGAGCTTCCAAGTCCTTGCTATTTTGGATAAATCCTAGGGAAACAGGCTGGATAGACATGGCAGAGAGGCTGGAACATTTCAAATTAAAAGCTGCCCAAAATATGGCTCACTTACCTCAACAAAAGCTAACCCATATGCATCGATCCCAGTCTTTCTTTTTTTATGCTACCACAGACAGTGTTTTTCATTTTTCACCCGAAGATTGTGTATCTCTGAATCCTCTGTGACATATTTTCACCTTGTCCAAAAGGTTTAAGGCAGTGTTTCCCAAACCGGTCTTCAGGGACCCACAGACAATCCACAGAAGTCGACAGCTGGGAGGGAATTCATACCCCGCCTGCGCGTCCCCAAAGACTGGGTTGGGAAACACTGGTTTAAAGCATAAATTCACACAGAGTATGTTCGGCAGGTTTCAATCCAGGTTATTTTGTCACCATGGTGATACTGTAGTATGAATCCAGATTCATGCTTTATGCCATTAGATAGGATACAGTGGGACAGAATCCATTCTCTTGCCTTTCCGTTTGGCATTTATAACCATCCATAAAATTTATTTTAATTTTCTGAGATGCTAATATTTGTTTCATAGCACTTTTCAGCCTTGGAGAAAATGGCTGTTGTCGCAGGAACAAGGATCTTCCTATTTGAACTGAGACTATCTGTGATGCCAAACACACTGAGGCAGTAATGACATTCCTGTTCACAGTCCACTTTAGATATCAATCAGGAGGCTTTTGTCCCATTCCGGGAGGAATCTGTGGCATCCAAGATACCTCGCTTAAATTGTGTGCTCTCCCAGTCGGCCAGAAAAGCAGATGTGGACCGCCTAACCCCCGTCCCGGTATGGACTGGCTCACTGCTGGGGTGACCTGAAGCTCTACAGTGGCAGAAATGCCAACGGGCTCCGTGTCCCGGCGTCACCCCCGGCACGCTCCGTCCACTCCCTTCCTGGCCCAAAAATGCCAGCACCGTAGGGGGAATCGTGTAGCCTGTTGGTAAACATCCCACTTAACGATTAAAGTATGTGGTGCCCAGAGCGATTTTACATGCTGTAAATTCTACCAGAGCAACTTAGGATGGAGAGGAAAACAGAGGGCTGGCGCCACAGTCTAACTGCTATGTTGTTGCCTTCACTAGAGCGAGCCCTGTGTAAATCGGACCTCTTGTTGCTACAGGGAGGGCCTTTACCCATGCCTGTTTATACTATAGCTGTTTTGAGCTTAATCTTCAGATCGAGGCATTATTGGATTTTCTCTCAACTCCCGTACCTAAAAAGCAAGTCGCCACAGGAATTCTGCAATGTTTTCAGTTGGATCTGTCATCACACAATATGATCAGATTAAATGATCTTGAAAGTTCGCTCGGAATGTTACATATCACACTGCCGACCCTGAGCATTCCTGTATCCTGGAATTCTCGTGCACGAATGTCCATTCTCTCTTTTTTTTAACAGCTAAATTAAACCAGACTTTGGCATTAATATATGGACGCAGAAACGCGCATTGAAATTGTTTCAGCATTACGTCTCATGCAGAGAAAAATCTCCCCAGTGCCATACCACCTCATAAATGGATCTGACTTCATTTCTCCTATTTACATGCAACCTGGATCAGTATCACAAAATAGCCAATGTTCTTTAGCGTTAGTGCTAACCTGGTAGGCCATGCCAGCAGCTTGAGTTTGCAGTTACCAATGACAGGCACGATGCTAATGTTTTGAGCAAATCTCATATGTGAATTTAATTTTGACCAGACCCCTATTTTTTTCCACAGATCCCTACAAAAAGTGGGGCAATTATTTTAATGTGGGCAATGGAGTTTGTTTTTTGTACATAACACTTCATTTAATTTTATTAGTGTTCCTCTCTGGAGAAATGTAAAGGGATTAACAACTATTCGGGGAATATTTTAGATACTTTTTAAATTCAGTCTGCAACTGTTGCTTGTGAATTTATTTCATGTGAGTAGAAATGTGGCATTTCATTTACTGAGCCTGGCCTGATTTCTTTTAACACAGCTATGTATAGTTTGTTTGCTGAAGTGTTTGAACCAATCAGTGAAATGTGTTTTTGGATGGGCACACAGTTGACACTGAGTCATGTGACCCAGTATAAAGCGATCTGATTACTCAGCCTGTAACAGAAAGCTAAGTAAACCCTCCTGCTGTGACTCCTCGATGACTCCCCTCTACCCCGGCATGGCCGTCATGAGGGAAGGCCCCCCCCCTCCCAGATTTCTTAGGGGAAGACCTAAGGATTACCCCCCCAAGTCTGGCTCCCTCCCCGGCTGGGTTTTCCTGAGGAAGGACCCCCACCCAGTTCACTCATTGCCCAGCGTCGCTCCAGCACCCCATCAGACTCTGGTACACTTTCATAACAATATAAACATTATAAATGTCCGTGGGTCAGACAGTAGTGCTGGGCCTTGCTCGTTGCTCAGAAATGCCATGTCAGATAGGCTGATTTCCAGTAAAGACTAAACAGGCCAGAAGAATTCATGGAAGTGGGTGAGTCTGAATTCTGTCTGTGGGAGTCCTGCCCCCGGCCGGGGCTCCACGCCTGGGGGAGTCTCAGAGCTCTGCGTCACTCCAACCTCCCAGGCCTGCTCCTCCATCCTCTGCACATGGGGGGCACATCACACCAGCAGGGGTTGAGCTGGGTGTCACTAGCTTTTGACTCTTTTGCAGGGTGGGATGCAAAGAGAATTATTGAGAAAGAGAATGGTTGCTGTTGGGGATTCCAGGCCAAATTTCTGGGAAGGAAGCTTGGGAAGCTGTCACATTGGACGCGAATTCAATCCCCCCCACCCCCCCCCTCCGCAACTGGGGAGCAGCTGCACAGCCAAAGGCAGACATACAAGTCTGAGTGCGGCGCTGACAGGGCAGTCTGGAGCCCCCCCTCAGGCGGATCCCATTCAGACGAGCCGCAGGCCGAGGGCAGGAAAGCCGTAAATCTGAGGGCCGCGGTAGACGGGCGTTTGTTCAGGTGGGCCTCCTCGTCCCCGCGAGCTGTCCTCCCGCCCTGGTGGCCTGAACGCGCCAGAAAAGGGAAGTCCGACGGCAAACGATTCAGCAAACTATGCCATTTAACCCTTAAAGCTCACTTTTCTGGCTGTATCTTCTAAAAAGAATTTCTTTTGAATGCTTTGTCTTGTTCTTCATTGGGCACAATTTCAATGCAATGAATGATCCATTCAGACTTGATAGCTTTTCTAGGCATCCATCCATCATTTTCTGTCTCCACTTGTCCTGCTCAGGGTCGCGGGGGGTCCAGAGCCAATCCCAGAGGCTACAAGCACAAGGAAACAACCTGAAGACACTAAATCACAATTTTACATTAAACATAAAAACCTTCAATTGGCTGCTCAATTCTCGGAATGCAGCCACCTCAGATGAAACAGGTATTGCTAAATATACAGATGGCCATATTAATAAAACATCTGTTTGCAGTTACATTAAATAACTACCTTATGATAGGAGAGAAAGCAGTACAGCCCAATCTTTAATCATTTCGGCACTACCACATAAAAAACCTTGAGAGAGGTACCATGGAGCAATGCAGTGCAGCTGGTACTGAATACGAGTGCGGGTCAGAGCTACCATTGGTGATGGGTGAGGTCATGGTCACTGTCAAGAGAGACTTGTGTGACGTCAAATGAGAGTCTCACCGAATGATTATGCACACATCCACCACACATTTACCCTCATTGGCTTTCCTCTAGCAGATGCTTTTGTCTAAAGTAACGCAGTCAGAATAAATCACAAGTCAACTTAGGAATCGTTAAGCTAAAGCTAATCTGCCAATGAGTAATCAAGTGCAGTTCTACTGGAACAAGAGGTATAGGAGACCCCATTAGAGCCCAGCATTAGAAACACCAAGAGAATCTAGTAGGTAATAAATCTAAGTGCAAAATACAACAGAGGATTTCAATGGAAGAGTCAACTGATGGATTTCAGTCCAACTTATATCTCACACACACACACACACATTATACATTATATATACACATTAAGGTCTCTATCCCCAGATATACACAAAAAACAGGCTTAGGGAGACAGGGCAAGTGGGGAGGTCACTACACAGGGTTGGCTAGTGTGGGCTACCCCTGGAGCTGGGGACTGAGGGCCTTGCTCAAGGGTCTGTGGGAACGTGACGATTCTGCCAAGGTTGGTGCTGGAAGCGGTGATGCTCTAATCGCCAGCACAGTGACTTAGCCTGCTGAGCCTCACACTGCCCCCATAGAAAATTAGCTTGTCGGTTAGCGATGTTACGTCAGTCCGGTGAGTCGGTCCTGACTATAGCATACCTTCACATTTTATTCAAAGATGAGGATTGCATTTTGAAGACACCAAAGTGCTATTTGGGTATGTGAGTAAAATGGGAATTTCTTATGATTACAGAATTAAGTTCATACGTTAGTCAGTGTTACGAAACAATCTGAATCTCTTACAGTCAGCCTTGGTGTGATGTTCTACAACGCCATGTTCTGCCTCACAACTTTCTTCCGCACTAAGTCAGGAGATAAGCTCTCCGTGGTGAACGCTTAACTTCTCCAACTGTTACCCATTATGCTATGAACCATTGGCGCCTGGCTCTAAAGACACTGAAGGCGGCCGACTCAGAGGCAGGGGACTACAGCACGTGCAGAGGCAGCTTCAGTAAGTAGGTCAAGGAGGAACAGCTTCTGCTGCAACCCACTAACCTCCGCAGCTTGTTTATTTGTCAAGGGCCGAGGCTGGCAGCTATACTCTACTCCAGCTGCAGCCTCCAACCCAACATGGACTCTTTGTGTGGCCCATCAGGTTCTCGTGGGTGCCGAGAACCAGCAGTGTGTCACATAAATCATGATTAATGATGCAAATTTAATTGTTTATTGATTTTAAACATCCTTCCTCTCAGTGTGAAGGGTGCATGTTTCGTGGAGGTCTTCAAGTGGATGAGTGGGAGACAGAACTGGATTTTATTTTACAACCAATGAGGAATAAATTCAGTGCCTCCCATGAACATCCGTGGATTTGGCACGTCAATGTAACCCTAAAAGAAGCACATTCTTTCTTATGTCTTTCTTTACCTTATTTATATGGAGCAGCCCAACACCCATCTACCTTAACATTAGGTTTTATGGGGCTATAATTCTGTATAATCATCCATAACTTATATACACACACATTTCTCCATAAGTTTGAAAAAATAGAAGTGAGTCAATTGATTATTAAAGCTTAAATACAGTAGAGCAGCGCTTCCCAATCCAGTCCTCAGGGACCCACAGACAGTCCATTTTTTTGCTCCCTCCAAGCTCCCTGCCAGACAATCTACATTACCAGGAACTGAGAGGGAGCAAAAATGTGGACCATCTGCAGGTCCCCAAGGACCGGATTGAGAAACACCGCAGTAGAGTTCTGGACAGTTTTAGTATGGATGATGGGAAATTTACAAGCAGTGTGTGGCCCTCCTCACAGAGTCCTTGCAAAGTAAACTTCTTAAAGCGGAGCTAAAGGTCACCATGGTGCTGTCTCAGTGGAATAAACGGAAAAAGGAGTCCACAGCAGAGTGACCAGCGGTGATGAATGTGGGAGGTATTCACACAGCACCTGGGCTTGAAGGCTGGGAAAAGGAGATCGCCTAGAATCAGGAGTCATCTAACACATCCATGACACATCTCCACGGCTCACGTTACTGCTTCCAGTGACTCTCATCTCCAACAATGAGCCCGGACAGCCGAGGTTCAGGGAAACTTAGAAAAGAAGCATTTAGAGCATCAGCAAGAAAGAGGAAACTAGAGGTGGGACCCCCCCATAATAGCACATGGATCCCTGCTATGTGAACAAATATGCCTGGGGGCCCCCCTTTAAAATGTAGGATTCAGTGTGAGCAACCCACAGCTCTTTTCACGTTAGAGTTGGGCTGCGCACCAGGGGACCCCATATGACCCTGTACAGCGGTGGAAAGTTCAGGTCCAGAAAGTACAAATCCAGACCAAGGTTTTGTTTCGACCAACCAGCTGAGTACTCTATGAATGGTCTGGATTTGTACTTTCTGTATCTGAACTATCCACCTCGGACAATGACTGATCCCTGAACAGTCTGGGAAGATCCCTGGCTCTTTAAAGGTCACTCACAGCATTCCTCCCGCTATCCTGTAGTTATCTTTTCCCCCCCGTTTATGACTTTTGCAGTCCACAGAGGTACCAATCCTGCATAAATGGACAAGTACCTCCCTCCAACCACAAATATAGACTTAGCACATGATCTATAAACATATATCACTTGGTCTAAAAACTGTGAAAAGATGCCAAACATAAGTCTGGCTAAAAGAGTATAGCGCCTTTGCGCTGATGTTTCATTCCATAAAAGGCCGTGATATAGCCCCAGTTCAGGGGTGCTTTAATGCACAGGCTTACCCAGGCAGAAGCCCAGGGGCCCCTGGTAAAAAGCGCCCCCACCAGTCAACATCTTTTATCGTCCCCCCATTGGCAACAATATTATTGAAGAAAATAGTAGGGGGGCCTATGACAACTCTGATAGCCCAGGGCCCAACACCCCTGATGCTTTTGTGGGCAGAACAGAACACGTGAGAGAAAAGCATCCGTAGGTAACTGAGGCTGAGAAACACCTGAGCTCCCATAACCTTGACTGAGAAAGCACTTTGTATGCTGTTCACTGGGTTCCCAGCTGAAGAAGCTCCGCCAAACCATTCAACCCATCGTACACTACAGCTGTTTTATTGACCTGTGTGACATAGATGAGTCTTATCTGAAAAAAACAGCACTACAGCTAGCAAACATTGCTGCTCATGGGCTGCATTTGTCATGGTGGGACATGACGGAAGGAACTATCCACAGAGCAGCTAGGAGACGAGAGGTTATTGGACCTGACTAAGAAGAAACAAGGGGACCATGGGGTAAAAATAAAGGTATGGAAAAACTAGAAATGAATAGGCCAAGTTAAACATGGTGAAAAACTAACAACAATGGCTGCCACAAGCAATGAGCACGCAGGAACAAATGCAGGAACAAATGCAGGAGCAAATGCAGGAACAAATGCAGGAACAAATGCAGGA
>JAODUD010000001.1:4849954-4865024 GCA_026784285.1 Stomatorhinus walkeri | reverse complement strand
CCCCCCCCCCCCCCCCCCCCCCCCCCCCCCCCCCCCCCCCCCCCCCCCCCCCCCAGGTCCCGGCTTTGATACCCTGCATGACGCTGAGCAGCTCAAACCTGTGCCCATCTGGGCTGAGATATTACCAATTAGCACCTTCCACTTAGAATCTCACTGGCGTGGGGCACAAAGGACCATCAGTGAACAACACTTCCTGCTTTCGGATCGAGCAGCTCGCCCTTGTATTTCTGGGTGAGTGGTCATCCATGCCAGTCACAGGGGGGGCACACTGCCCTAAAAAGGGGACAAGGCTGATACCAAAACTGAGAAAAATGGCTATATAGTTGACTGTCCACCCATATGTGTAGCAGATAGATAAGCGACAGAGTACTTATCCAAAACCTACATAGTTGAACCAAGATATGTATAAATCAGAGCCGAGGGGGCCGATTTTCATGACTCAATTTTGATCAAATTTGCGGTTACAGTCTATACATACACACACAGTCATGCACTGCCAATACAGAAATTCGATTCTAGTCGCACTGAGGAAGATGAGGGTAGGAGGTTGAGGGACCCGGGAGAGATTGTTAGACGTGAAAAGAAAACAGCCTTGGGACCCCCACAAGGGAGAATCACATTATCCATGCCTGGTGAAAGTGAATTAATTAGAGGGATGTTTATCTCTTCTGGGATGTTTATCATGGGGAATCTGTCTTGGGGGGGGGGGGGTCATTCAGGAGTAGGCAAAATGTGACGCCTCCATCTGTAACAGCAGCGCACACAGGTGAAAGCCTGTCACGTGGCACAGAGGTCATAACTTTGGGGGTATTCGTACACCAGCTTATATCTCCCTCTAGGCCAGAAGTGGGAAGTCCAGGTCGAGAGAATAAAAGTCCAGACCAAGATTTTGTTTCAATGAACCAGTGAGAACTCTGAGCACTATGACTTTTTATACTCAAATGGTTGGTTGAAACAAAATATTTGTATGGATTTTTACTTTCTGGACCTGAGTTACCCATCTCTGCTCTGGGCAGTGGTGATACGTGTAAATAATACCTGTTGTAACTAAATGGAGAACTCAGCGTGCGGAATTGGAAGACAGCAGGTTCGTGGACGCAATGATTTCTCAATCGGCAAACCGGAAGCCCGCTGCAGTGCGTGTGGAATGTACGCTGCAGGATGGCTGCTGCCTGAAGACCACCCATCACAAGAGGCAGATGAAAATAGCAGTCTATAGTTAAGACCTACATGCTGTGAGAAGAGCACAAGCAGTACTACTGGGGTATATTAATTGAGGGGCATTAATAGGATTCTCCTTTTGTTATAAGATATCATAGTTTTTATTGACATGAGTTCTATGTTATCCTTTGCTCCTGGTATCTGTTCAGGGCGGCGATTCGTATCCTAGATAGTCCTGTTGGGTGATTTGGATTCGTTCTGACTTTTTTCTCTCACATGCCATGTCTCTCACATTCCGGCATACAGGTGACTGTCTACAGATGGTGACCTGTAGCTAAGGTGTGTCCGGTGAGAGTTTGTGTCAGGAATGTTCTGGCGCATTGACACACCATAAACAGCTGTTGTTTTTCTCTACCGATAAATAAGTCTTTTGGCGAATCACTGATGCACGCAGAACGCAACAAAACACGCAGAGACTTTTGACCACCGCCATTGTCAAAGTCGACTCTCAGAGCGCTCCCCTCTCGGCAGATAGGCCACACCCCCTCGACTGCACCCATCGGATACAACAGAAATTACATATGAACATGACATTTGCAGCTTCATAATAAAAATGTTCTCAACCCAAACAAAACATTGCAATCAGCAATAGGTCAAATTCAATAAAATAAAAACAGCAGAATCTCCTGACCCAGTCCTCAATGACTCCCTGGATTGTCTACATATTTGTTCCCTCCCATTTCCCAGCCAATCAAAAACACTGCATACCTGGTACAGGTGCATTGAGAACTGGATGGGAGCAAAAATGTGGACTGTCTGGGGCTCCTCTAGGAGTGGTGTGAGAAACACTATCGTACAGAATCTGTGTGTAATGGAGAAGAATTCCTCTCAGATCCACTGAAAGGAGAGAGGTGTGAAGCAGTGTTACTTTGGCTTTTTGAATCCTACCTTTAGATGAGGACTTGGACTGGCTGGTAGCAACTGTATCCATTTCAGTAGGCAGCCCAACATAAACTCCGCCATAGTTCCTGTGGAAGAAGAAGTAAAATTATCATGGGATCGTGAGAGAGGAAGCGAAATAATCAGGGGAATCGGCTGGGAGACTCAGCATTTGTCAGTCAAACCATAAACTCACTACCGCATCACACAGAACAGCATTGCAGAGGGCCTCTTTCCTCAAGGTGTCAAAAACAAAACAAGGGCCTCAGACAATCCAGGTGATAATCATTTTTGACAGCCATGTTAACAGTTACATTGCCATTGAGCACATATTCTCTTTCAAACTAAAGAGCTCAGCTGACACTGTTTTAACATCTATTGCACGAGGACTCACACCTACCCTTCTGGAAACACAGCCGTGCAAAACTACATCATATGAAATCAGAGCAGGAAATTACAATGATTTGTCCATATTCAATATCTAATCCTCTCATTCTATTCCAAGACACATTGGTCATAGACAAGAAAACCACAGCACCCAAAGACAAGTAACTGTACGCCAAAGGCCTGTTCATATTTCTCCACGTGCACCTGCCGACAAGTCTGAGCTGATTTTTATGTCACGATTGAAATAAACACAGTCCTGTGAAGTCGAACACTTGCAACATCATGATTTTTGGTGAATATTGATATGCGTACTTGACCACACTTGTGTTCTTCTGTTTTATGGCATCTTCCACTGCCGAAAACCAGTTCCAATACTCAAGAACAGAAGTACGGAGGACGGCAAAATCCCGGGATGTCATTTTTGCTCTGCCCCAAATATCATGGATGCATCAGTTGCATCCTCGCTAACCAAGACCAATCCCATGATTCATTGCAGCCCAAGTTTGTTCTTGGGAGGCAAGTTAGCAAGACCAGTCTTGCCAAGACCACAAGTACTATCTTTGTGATCTGGGTATTGAGAAACACTCCTGGTGTCTTTGTAGCCACCGATCGCACTGGTCCTCACACACTACGCGTGTCTTCATTTCGGAATATATGTGCGAACTGTGTGGGCTTGGCCGCAGATGTACAAGCAGCACCACATCCAGTTTGTGTGGAGAACTATGTCAAGGGCATAACTCCCCCCCACACCACAGGCAAGTTAGTATTACTTCATTATTATTTGTTATTTATGTTAATTTGAACTTCACTCACTGTCTTTTTTCATCTTCTTGGGAGGATTCTTCTGTCCTTTATAGGAGAAAGAGGATCAGCCGTTAAGATCTTCTGCACTCGTAATAGAAATTCAGAGAATGGCCGAAACAGCGGGATCCTGTTAATCAGGGGTTAACGCTCAAATTATTAGTTTGGTAGGGCATGAAGGAGTTTGGTAGGGCATGAAGGAGTTTGGTTGGGTATGAAGGAGTTTGGTAGGGCATGAAGGAGTTTGGTTGGGTATGAAGAAGGTTGGTAGGGTATGAAGGAGTTTGGTAGGGCATGAAGGAGTTTGGTAGGGCATGAAGGAGTTTGGTAGGGTATGAAGAAGTTTGGTAGGGTATGAAGGAGTTTGGTAGGGTATGAAGAAGTTTGGTAGGGCATGAAGGAGTTTGGTAGGGCATGAAGGAGTTTGGTAGGGCATGAAGGAGTTTGACTTTGCCTGAGGTGATCAGCACGGCATGAAAGTACGGCATGACCTGAAACAGGGTGCATGTTTTCATCCACTGGATTTGATGACTTATGGGTTGTTTTTGGGCGATTACCATTTTTCGTCATTATTAAAAACAATAACTGCACATCCACTAACAACAGGGGAAGTGACGGAAAAATCAGAGAGCAACAAAAGAACGGAGTGTTTGCTTGTGCAACATAATTCCTCACTGTGGAGAGGAGATGTCTGTGAGCTGGTCCTTGTGTCACATGTTTGCAAAATACTAACTAGCCAGACTTGGTGCCCCCTGGCTGCGGGAGGACCCCCACCTGTAGCCATGCTGATGAACACAGGGGAGTTTAATTATCCCTGATTAGCTGATGAGAGACCCTTGTTAGGGGCCCTCAGGGGCTTTCAGGCTGCCGCAGTGTTTATTCGTGGAAATGGCCTATGGCTAGCTCACTAATTCCAGGAACTGTTTTGGAAGGATCCGACCCTCCATTCCGCACAAAGGCAGCATGATGTGTTGATTGATCAGGCAGCCAGTTCATTTTAGGACACATATCCAGCTGCGGTTCGTTTTCCAGCTCCATTATTTAAACCTCATAATACCCACATTTTCTTTTCCTCAAATAGAAAATGTTGCCATAGTGACAGTGACTCCTGCTTCTAAGAGGCGCACATGTGGATATCGTTGATTAACTAACAATGGTTTTGTTTGTGCTGTATCTCTTGAAATTTATACTGTTCATTTTCTAGTAGTTTTATAGTGCTATGCAGCGTGAAATGTAGCTGAGCTAGTCAGGATCCACAGACCCCAAAAAACCAGGACCCCATATCCCTCGAACCACCCAAACAAGGAGAGGGGAGAGGTGATATTTGAAGTAAGAAAATATGTTTGGTAGAAGGTTAGTTGAATGGGTTTTTGGGGCTTTCTGTGTTAGACATGGGTGGTGTGTAGGAATCAGCAGGCACCAGCTATGGTAACAGGATGGGGGTTATGGAGCTACACTGGCAAGGTAGGTAGCTAGTGGTACTGGCGAGGCTTGCCCAACACCCTCAGATGATTACAACACTTACATGTCTTTGGATGCTTCAGCAGGACCTGTGGAGAGAGACACCATGAGACGGCATTTTAATCTTAGTGTAACACAGCGGAAGGCATATATTCATATGTTCTCATACAGCATAGAGCAGCAGGACAGTCCACGTTTTTTTGCTTCCTCTCAGCTCCCAGCACGCCTGTACCAGGTATTCGGTGTTCCTGATTGGCTGGGAGCTGGGAGGGAGCAAAATCGTGGACTGACTGGGGTTCCCCGAGGACTGGGTTGGGAAACACCGGCATAGAGCATGTTTATCCAGATCAGGTGTTTCTCAGCTATTGGGCTGAGACCTAACAGAAAGTCATGGGAATATTTTGTCGACAATTTTTATCACTAGTACCCCCCCCCCAAAAAAAAAAAAAATATTGGGTCATGCCTTAATGACCAAGGAAAAATGTGAGTCCTAAGGCTAATCCGCTGTTCCAGATACACCAAGTAAAGGACACAAACGTATTAATCAGAGGCCGTAGGAAATAAGGAGAGCGGGAAGATGTTGGGTGATTGATCTCCTCCACGCTGGCGCCTTCGGCCCAGGCTTATTTCACTTGGGTCATGTGCTGTTTGTTCTATGCTCTAGCACAGATTTTCACAAGTGGCTATGAGGCTGATTGAAGGTCTTTGAGAATAAGGACACATTCCGGTGGCTTCTGTCCGTCTGCATCCCTTTACCCTCCACTACAGCTCTCCATGTGCACTGTGCCGACCCGGCCATGACTAATCGTGATAGACGGCCCCCTATCTGTCTCAGTGTCTCCACGTGTGAGTGTCGCCGCCTTTTATGTCTCCTTGTGGGAGACTCTTTCACGGGGCACGGGGAGGCAAACTCGTGCTCCACACCTGTCCTTCATCTGGGGTCCCGTAGCCTGGATAACTTTGGAGATGTGCGATCGAGTATGGGCATTTTTGGGCAGAATCCTAATATTCTGGTGCATGTTCCATCCAGGATGGCCTGTCACTGCAAGATGAACAGCGATTGGTCAGAAACATGAGCACAGGCTAGCATCACACCTGGGTGGGCTTTGCAGATGGCAGCTGGGTCACCTTCACCCTAGGCCCTCTCCTGAAGTGGGCAGAAGGTGCCACCGTCCGTGGCTGTCACCAGTGTGTAAACAACACCCGGCCACGCGTGAGGGAATAGTGCTGGTGTCTAAGGAGCAACGTTAATTGGCAAAAGCTCCCACAACCCCCCCCCCACACAGGGTGCTAGGCAGTGCTTTATGCGAGCCCCCTGAGTAAGCAGCAGGGTCCCCAGACTGTCTGTGCTGTAGGGTGGGGGTGTGGGGGCCACTTTGTTAAGAACACAGCCAACAGCATCCTCTCCTGGGCCACGCTGTCAGAGCGGACACTTGATCATCCACTGTAACATTACCACTGTAACGTACACTAAACATCGTACAGCATGAATGACCCCACACACCAGGATAGCACCAAAGGGCCTTGCTTTAAAATGAGAGGAAGGTCCCGGTTTAGCCATCCAACCTAAAAGCCAATGATGAACTCCATGGAGACAGAGAGAATACCATGTAGTACTGGCAGAACATATTAATGCATCTACACAGCAAGTTAATATTGAAAATAGTATTATCCAGACCAGGGTCAGTGGTTAGAAGATATATGGATGGATAGATGGATGGATGGACTAACTGATGGATAGAAGTATGGTTGGATGGATGGATTAATAGATGGATAAATGGTTGGATTAATAACAGATAGAAGACTGGTTGGATGGATGATGGACAGAATGATGAATGGATGGATTAATTGACTGATAAAAGAATGGCTGAGTGAATGATGGATGGATGGACTAATAATATCTTTAATAGCTCAGAGCTCTGCTGTGTTACTTTGTATCACTTCATTAGTGGGTCGTCCTAATAAAACGGCGGTACCGTTCTGATCACCTCTGTGGTTTAATCACCTTGTTTTTCGCTGATTCTGAACAGGACCCCAGGGCCTAAGTGGAGACGTTCAAAGCACTTTTCACACCAAGGTCACGTCTGATCTTTACTGATCGGCATTCGCTGTTGTTTTCGCCCATGTGGAGATAAGCTTCCTTAAAGAGCTCTCGTTGATTACCTTAAATAATAGGCCTGCGTCCTTCAGACAACGTGCAATGAGGATTGTCACAGGAGCCTCCACCCTCTCTCTCCTGCCTGCCATCGCCTAACCTGCGCAGCTGTACTGTAAAGGTGAGCTCTGACCTTCTCCAGTCTTTCAGAGTTATGTAAACAGGAAGTTAAAAATACATAGAGCTGTGCAGGGTGAGCACCTTCCCGGGAAGGCATCACATAGAGCTGTGCAGGGTGAGCACCTTCCCAGGAAGGCATCACATAGAGCTGTGCAGAGTCAGCACCTTCCCATGAAGGCATCACATAGAGCTGTGCAGGGTGAGCACCTTCCCATGAAGGCATCACATAGAGCTGTGCAGGGTCTGCACCTTCCCGGGAAGGAATCACATAGAGCTGTGCAGGGTGAGCACCTTCCCATGAAGGCATCACATAGAGTTGTGCAGGGTGAGCACCTTCCCATGAAGGCATCACATGCAGTTGCAGGATGGAGCTACAATGTTAAGCTAAACATCCGCTATAAATCCCTAAAATTACATCAGACCAGAATGAAACAGGACAGAAACGACAGCCTGTTACCAGAGGCCTACCTTGTTCTGCTTCATTCTAATGGACCTTGGCACTCAAAATGCGGCACTGAGAGGAACCAGATTTCAGAGAGAATCCCAGAGTACCCAGGTTAATAAGAAATGTCTCCGTGGCAAAGCAGAGGCTAAAGGAATACTTCCACTAGCTGAGACATGGCCACATTCTTCTGCTCCCTGGTCTACCCTGCACCCCCAGTTTCCCCCCGTAGCCACAGTGAAAGGTCAGCGCCACTGACCAGCCAATCAAGAGCGAGCACCCCCAAAGCTCCATACAGGTGAGGTCTCTGTAGGTCATGCAACACACATGCGTGCGTGCGGTCACTGACACGAGTGCAGAGAAGGACTCACCCCCTCCGGAGGTGCTGGTGGCCGAGGAATTCCCACAGCCCATCTCACATCGATGCCACCCTCAGGAGCAAGAGGGGAGAGGGAAATAGGGAGAGAGAGGCAGAAAGAGAAAGAGAAAGAAAGAGAGAGGGAGGTGGAGAAGGAGGAAGGGGGAAAGATGGACAGAAATGTTGGAATGAGGGAGGGATGATGACACCAGATATTTCCGTTTGGCTGGTCTTCCAGCTTCTGGCGTCCCTGGCTCACCTGTGCTCTGACTGGTGAAATGTTTTAAGGGAAAGGATGGAGCTTAGCACTTATAGAGAGGGGAAGAGAAGGGAGGATGAACGAGGGAGAAAGAGCAAGAGAGAGAGAGCAACAGAGCAAGGGAGCACGAGAGAGAGAGAGAGAGAGATAGGGAGAGATGCTCTGCCCTCTCATACGTAATCTTTTCCTCCCTCCTGACAGTTTCCCTGGCAACGGGGGAATGAGTAGGGGCGGGGTGATACGCGGCCAATGGCTGGCAGAGAGTTTTATAAGGAAGATGAGGTGCATTTACAGGGCACCTCTGTACCAGTCCACACATCTCTCACCTAAGGGGTCACCTCCTAGCCATTTTGGATTCGGCAGCACTAGATTCTGCTATTGATAACAAAAATTCATAACAGATCTGCTAATTAGATGTCCTTCTGTTAAGGGTCACAGAAACACGGCATAGATGAAGTGACAGAGAGGGAACTGTCCCCCAGCGATGGCATTTGGCCAAACCCATGGGCAGTATAAATATGCTTGTGACAGTTTGCCCGTTTGCCCGCCCACAGTCATGTTGAAAATGTAGCTGCATCACCATGGAGGCCTGAGAGTGGAGGTCAGCAGGGAACACCTATTAGAGCGCCGTCTGGAGTGGACCAGTAATCAGCTTCCCCCAAGGGCGTAGCTTTGGTCTCAACAGCAGTAGGGGTCAAATCAGCCCCAAATCAAATCAGCCATGGTTCTCCTACAAATACTGCTAGGGACACGTCCCTATCATCCATAGCCAAATCTACACCCTTGGCCACTCCCTAGATCCCATATTTGCCTCCACACATATGTCATGTGATTAGCTAAACCCCAACTAACAAACTCCCCAACCCAACACACCTGTCTGCTCTAAGAACAACCAGTTCTCTGTCCTTTTCAAATTCTTTCTCAAAAAGGGATCGTTCTCAACACTTCTATAGCGGTCATCGTGGGTAATCATAGTTATTATTTAGTTTTTATATACATAGTTTTTATATACATAGTTATTATATAGTTTTTATTTTTTGTATTAATGTTTTTCTGTTTAGGGTTTGTGAGAAACGATATTTCAATTCTCTGTGTGTTCTGTACATACGGCAGAATTGACAATAAAGCCTACTTTGACTTATTTTTGGGTGCAATTCACTATCTCGTGTCTCCACATCCCTAAGCACACTCAGCTTGGAGGACATCAATTCAACTCTACTGGATTTGGTACTGTACTGTATCTGTCCACCTGTGCCAAATTATAAACCTTTCATGTTTTCAAAAATGCTTTTAAAATCTCGTTTGTACCAGGTGCCTTGTTGTAAACATGAGTGTTGTGTTTTGTAAATGTAACATTCAAATGTGTGAGCAAGATATGCAGAAATTCCTGCTGCAACAAAGTATCAACAGTCAACACAGCCTTCTTATTGTATGTATCTGCCATATTGAGTTTTTACTTCTGGAGCAGAAGAAACTTTAATCTGTTTCAAAGATATTTCAAATGACTAAAACGTTGAATTATGCTGACATATTGTTAAAATGTATGCTTTTAAAACTGTAATACATTGTAATTTAAATTATTTGAAACCTTCGATTCAATTTATTGACTGGGCATCATGAATGGACATTAAAAGCGTGCTACGTGTAGCTGGTCGTGTAATGATTACAAATGAATAATCTTCCATTTACACACTAGGGGGCGAAATTGCTGCACAAGCTGGAATAACCGATAAGTCTCAAAGCAGACAAGATACGTTTGGCGAGGGAAAAATGAACCATGTGTACAGTATTTAACTTTCTGTGTAAGTGATTCATTTTTCTGGCTGTAGTTATATGCTGTGTCAAATATTTAAAGTCAGCACACGTGCGCGTTCTTTGGAGGTCTCTTGGTTTGAAATTGTTTATTAGGGTTAATAAACATACTCAACGCCATGTTTTTATTAAATACATTGCAACTGCGCGAAACTTAGGCAATGCCGAGAGACTGGGAGAGAGGGCCCATCCCTGCAAAAAAAAAAAAAAAAAGTGAATTGCATTTGTATTCTATGCTGGATGATTCCTTTCGAAGTCTGCTTTCCGTGCAGTTGCAATGATAGTCTGCTAACGCTACGTGTCACCCATCGCAACACACGGCTTCATGGGAAACATAGTCCATATCCTGAATAATTCAACATTGTTCCCTGCTCCGTGAACAAGATGCCGGCCGTCCACAAATTGCTTCTGGAGGAGGCTCTGCAGGACAGTCCGCAGGTAACCTTTTCAAGTTTATTTCTAATAAATTTACAAATCTGCCTGCGGCAAAATGGCCTGGGTGTAAACTTTTATATCCTAATGGAATCACCATGGCCAGCACCCAATCCTGACGCTGATCTCTGCCCAGCGTCCATAAAGGTATTTTAGCAGCTATAAGTTATACGAAATAACTAAATAACGCCGACGTTACGTAGCATTGCGAGAAATGCAGCCCCGGTTTTATCCAATTAATGACGCGTTTCCCCGTTGAAATAAACGAATCCCCCCGTAGCCGAGTAAAAAAAAACGATTACAGGGAATAGATCCAAAATATTGCATTATGTCATCCTATGCCTGATGTATAAAATTAATAGCAAAGCCACCGCTGAAACCTGGATTCTGGAGTCAGAAAAGCGGCTGCTTCCTACCCTGTGCATTTGCACGGTAGAACCAGCCTCATCGGGCCCGCGGTGGGAAACGGCTCCGATGTGCAGGAATCCGTTAAAATGAGCAATCTTAAAATCGCCATGACACATCTTTTGCTTGAAGACCACCACAGCCTTTCAGAAGGATGCTTAATTCCCTCTACACTTTAAGTTTTGATCTGTCGGATTGCACTGTTTCGAGGGCTGATCGTGGTATTTGCATTCCCACTCCTTTACCCCATACTCTGCCCATCTCCATGTATAAATTAAAACAACGATAAAAAATCACAAGCTGGTCGTGACCGTAAACACCATCCTTCAAAAAAAAAGCCTTTGGCTGTTACTTTTCTTATGCTTTTCGTGATATGCACGTTAATGTAACAGCGTGAATTTTGTCACCGCCTAAGTTTAATTGTACGCCACAGCTGCTGGTTCATGCAAATAATTGGGATTGAAGGTTTCGGGAAGTGTTTTTAATACGGAACTTTCCCCCCATCTAAAGTACAAGCGGAGGCAGTTCGATCCCGCTCATACTTTGTTCTTTCTGTGGGAATCAGATCTATTACCGTTGTTCATGGTCAGTAATTGTACAGATATGCATTTATGTACATTCCTTGAAATTAATAGACTTTATTCAGATTGGCGTAGAGATTATCTGAACGCGAAGTTGGTTTTTCCATTAGATACGTATGTATATCCAAGAACACATGGATGATTGTGCAGTATATGTGCATGAATTGGCATCTCTGTGCCGTGTGATAGACTGGCACCGGGTTCTGGGTGACTTGTGCCCTGTGATACCTCCGGTAGGCTCCAGCCCTCCCTCCATCTCTGCCCCCGTGATGAGTAGGTGGAAGATGATTGGATATCTTTGGATGCAAAAACTGGGTCATTGGTTTGAATACAACCCAGGTTCCTTCTGTGGCAATTCTTCATTTACTCCAGTTTCCTCTCACACTGTTCAGTCAAACAGGTGATTCACAGTCACCCTGAGTGTGTAATTGTATAAGATTCTCTATTCTGTCAGCATGATTATGAGGGAACCAGACTGTGACTGCTTCTATGTTACAGTGACCCTGATTGGGTAAACGTCTGATGAGAACATGAATATTATTGGATGGGGATGTGAAGGTGGTGAGCAGATGTAGGAATCTTTGTACGGCATGTCATTTCTAAAAAAGTGAAATAATAAACATCATAATCTCAGGTTGAATTTAGAGGATTTGAAATCTGTAGTTTGCTGGAAAGTCATCTGCTGTTTACACGTGCTTTTTGAAAATATGGGCAAATGTGAACCTCCCACATTGCAGGGGAGGGTGCCGTATATACGACAGGAATGTTGACGCATGCTGGGAGGGGTGTCACATGACCTCCTCTAGCCAGTGCCGACGAAGCAGCGACCTGAGACTCATGACCGTGTTTTGCTCTTCGTGTAAATCGTAGTTAAGCTTCTGTCACAGACGAAAGAAGAGCAGAGTGTTGGACTTCATAGGATTGTTTAGAGGTGTTGCACCCTGCACAGAATACCCAGGCACGTGTGCCATCTTCCTAGTGATCGTGCCCAAAAACCCCCATAACACCTAATCAGTGTTTTCCTAGGGCGTGCACACGGAACGAGGGGGTGAACGTGTGGCGTGTTCCATTCTAGCCGTCTGTTGTGCTGTTTGCTTTTGCAGACTCGCTCTTTGCTCAGTGTGTTTGAAGAGGATGCTGGGACACTCACAGATTACACCAATCAGCTGCTGCAGTCCATGCAGAGGGTGTATGGAGCCCAGGTATGAAACTCCCACGGCGGGGGTGGGGCACTTATGATTATTTATTAGGAGTATCTTTTGGGTTATTTAGAATTCATAGAATTTGGGGATCGGTGATCACAACAAAAATGTGATCTCTGCATTTTAACCCATATGGGGAGCAGTGCTTGGGGAAGGTGTCTTGCTGGTGGAGGATTTGAACCAGCAATCTTTCAGTTACAAGTGCACTTCCCTAACCATTAGGCCACCACTGCACCACACCTCTTGGTAATGGTGTAAGGAAGCAGTATTTAAGCTTGGTGCTCAATCCTGGCTGTCAGCTGCCATAGATGAGGGAGCTGTTGGTCCAAAATTTTTTTCGGAAGATGATTGGATTGGTCTTGGGTCAGGGACCCCAGAATCTCCAGCGGCACCGTTACTAATCATGGCTGCTTTGCTGTGCTCCTTAGAATGAAATGGGCATGGCCACAGAGCAGCTCTCCAAGCAGCTGCTGGAGTATGAGAAGCAGGTGAGTTTCGGCAAAGTAGTTCGGTGTCACTCCGCAGTGTGTGTAAAGCCATGACCTGACGGCGAGAGGATGGGTGAAGGCGGAGCGGCAGGTCCAGTGTTAATACCGACTTCTGCTGCAGAACAGTCTGTGGTCCACAAACTGTCTGAAGACAAGCAGCGGAAAAAAGAACCCTGCTGTGCGTGAAACTTTTCCCACAGAGACAGTGGCGGCGCTCGTATAGCATCACCTGTCCAAAAGCATTCGAAAAATGAACCGCTTTGAGATGAATACAGTAAGCAGTCCATGATTTTGGTCACTTATGTGACAGATGTTCGAGATCTCAAGGATCTCAAAGGTGTGTTTACAAAAAAAAAAAAACACCCCCATTTACACACCGTGAACGTTAATGAGCAGTTTGGCCTGTTTGCTGGAGGGTGTGGTGGATTCTTTAGTCTGAGAACAACATTCATGGAATCAGCTGTTGTTTTATTTTCCTAATTTAAGACATGACAAAATATTTATTGATGCCGACTCTTTTATTACCACTTTTATTTATTAATACATTTTCTTTTGTAGAATTTTGCCCTGGGGAAGGGTGACGAGGAAGTCATCAGCGTGCTTCAGCATTTCGCTAAAGTTGTAGAAGAGGTGAGACTCAGACTGAGGTGTCATACATACAAGCTCGGTCGGCGTCTTTTCTGGGTCAAGCAAGACGCACGGAACCAAGCCATGTGTTCCTCACCAGCACCAGGGAGACGGTCAGCATCTCTCGCCGTGAAAAAGAATCGGTGGGGAGCATGTAGGCAGAAAGGGGTTGGCGGTAATCCAGGTGGGGAACAGAAGGGAGAGGGTGTGGAAGATGGGAGTGAGTCAACTACCCCTCCCCCCCCTTCATGCAGCGAGGGCTGTTGGTGGTGAGGGGCACAAATTAAGGTACAGCTTAGGATGGAACATAATGTGAACCTTTACTGTGAAATATGTCTCTGCTTGTTAATTTACAAAAAGGGTGAGGAAGTAAACAATTACTAATAGAAAACTCTAGATCTATACATTATGGTGGGGGCCATGTGGCTCTGTGAGTTCGGACACCATGCCCATGATCAGAAGGTCGTCGGGTCCAATCCCGGGTTTGGTGTAGTGATTTCTCCATTGCGCCCTTCAGCAAGGCCCCTGAGTGCCCAGTTTCACTGGGGCCTGTACCACGAAGCGGGGTTACTGGCTTATCAGGGTAACATGTCAGATTTAAGGTAGTCTCGGCAAAATGTCAGTGAACGAATATGAAGTCCATTTAAACTGTGGTACCTTAAATCTGACAAATTACCTCGATAAGCCAATAACCCCGCTTCGTAATACAGCCCACAGGGGACTGTCTAACCCTGCTTTTTCAAGGCTGTTACTCTAGATAAAAGCATCTGCCAAATAAAA
Organism: Stomatorhinus walkeri; assembly: GCA_026784285.1. Lineage (NCBI taxonomy): Eukaryota > Metazoa > Chordata > Actinopteri > Osteoglossiformes > Mormyridae > Stomatorhinus > Stomatorhinus walkeri. The sequence goes on along the minus strand of JAODUD010000001.1, from coordinate 4,850,614 downwards.
AAATATATAAATGTGTGAGAATTACAGGTAAGCCAATTGTTTTTCCATGAATTTTGCAATAGAGTTTCCTGTGTAGTGTTAGAGAGTTAAGATTAGAAAATTAACACCAAGTTAATTAACCATGTTGTTGTTGTTGATGTTATTGTTGTTGTTGTTGTTGTGGCTGAGAACTTTGGCACCTGACAGTTACAAGGTGCTGCACAACCCCTAGTGGCTATTCCTGGGACTGCCCCAGCTGCTGAGCTCAGGAGGAGGTCTCTTTGGTGTGAACTCCACGCGGCCGAACCTGCCACCTGAAACTGGACGACACATGATCCGATGGCTTGTTTATGATCGTTGAGGGAAAATAACAGGGGTGAAAACCCAAGCCTCAGGTGGCATTTTACTGGATGAAAGGGACCCAGGTGACAGGATACTTGTTTTGTCATCGGAGAGACTAGCAGAGGTTCTCAGATAGTTCCTGCTCTCTCTCCACCTTTGTTCTGGTCCACAGTTCACACAGTTGAGCCAGATAATAAAACCCTATGAAAGCACTCAACTCCAGTGTGCAAGTTTTAAAATAGACCAAAATGTAAGCAGACTTGAGGCTTCAAGAAGATCCATCCATCATCTATACCCACTGGGTCATGGGGGGGGGGGGGGGGGGGCCGGAGCCTAACC
>JAODUD010000001.1:4817073-4844743 GCA_026784285.1 Stomatorhinus walkeri | reverse complement strand
TCAGTGAAAAGATAGATGCAAAAACAAAATGTCCACTACAATGGACATAAATGAATGGGTGGGGTCTCAGGAGGTTATTGCACGAGAAACAGCTGGATGTTTTAAAGTAAAACATTTCAAATACTAGTTTCAAAGTTTAAAATACAAAGCCCATGTTATAGTTTTTAAAGAACTGTTCTGAGTTAAATTTCACTGACAAGTAGTCTCATTGGGTACTTTTTAATTAACACCGTTGCCAAAAATGCCAAACATTTGTTTATAGAATCCCTTTGGGAGCCAATGCCTACAGTTGCAATTAATAGCAAAACGGCAAGAACAGAATTAAATTAGTCAAAAAAATTGTCACACTTAATTAAAAGGTCCGTATGGAGGATAAGTGCAGATATGTCAAACATTGCCTGTCAGGGGACTTTTGTTATGAAGCCAGTAATTTGCAACATTATTACAAAAGGAAAGTGTTCCAAGATTTTGTGCAAGGACTGTATGTTTGTGATTATAAATCTGTGAGATGTGTTCATTCATGGCAGCTTGAGCCCCCCCCCCAGTCTGCTGCACTACTTGTCAGAGCAAGAGTGAGTGAGTGTCCAATTGGTTAACTAGTATGATGAGAAGTAGCATGTTATCAGATAACAGCCTCAGGAAAGATGGCTGTGGTATATTTGGAAGGTAAATGGACCTGTCTCTGTGGTCACAGACCCTACAGAAGGCCTCCCCTTTACTCGTCATTGCCTCCTTGTACTATATGACTAAATGCAGACGTGTGTGATCGATTGTCAAAAGGCTGTGGGAGATGAATGACTTGAGAACTGGCCCAGACTGCTTATGATGCCTCATTCTGGCCATCGGTGATTCTCTCTTATCTCTGTCAGCTTCTATGTAGTTGCTTTAAAAATGATCGTCTTTGAGAGAAGAGTGGTAATAAATCTGCCGCATGACCAGGTACAAGGGGCTCGAAGGGAAATTTGTCAAATGTTAATTACAAGCCTGTGTTGTGTTTCAGGTCCCTAACCTTGCAAGCAGAAAGCAAAAAAGAATATGAAGAGGTACTCTTTATTTTTTATGATTTTATGCAAGATCGTAGCTGTGGTTTGAGCATTGGAGGAGTTGAGGCATCTTTCCATTTAAGGGGATTTAATTGGCTGGTTTTGATTATTTTTGGGGGAGGATTACAACCCCCACCCTCTCAAAATTTATACCCTTTTTTATGAAAAAAGCCTTTTTATTATACACCTTGAGGAAATTAAATTATATATATTCATTTAGTATTTGGCCTGTATTTATTTCATATTGTCAGGGACACGCATTCTTCAGAAATGACATGCTGAGTTATTTATGGGAACCTCTTGTCCTACAGTGGATCTGCACCCTGAACAACATCTCCCGGCAGATCTACCTGACAGACAACCCCGAGGTGGGCCCAGAAAACCAGCCACATCACAGCCTTTTGACATCCACAGAGAAATCCGGAGAGGAGCTCTTCCAGCTCACCTAAACCTCACCGATTCTGGAACGTTCTGTCCTTCAAAATAAGACAAGATGAATGGATATGCTGTCCTTCAAGCAAACACTGTTTCTAACCACATGTTCACACTGTCAAAAAAATATAAAACTCCTTGTTCCAAAAAAATGCACAAAACCCCACAATATTTAATGGGATTTAATCAGGGTTCAATGCCTCCACGTGTATGTGTGTGTCAGGGAGGGCGCGAGGCTGACAGGGCCGCTGTCTCTCCATCTGGACTCTGAATGGGCTGATAGTCATCTCCGGGTCTTACATAGCGGCCCAGGGGATCTTATATCCTGCAAAGACAGCTTAGTACCCAACCCTTTGTCTCCTTGGAGGCAAAATATGGCGCCTGGTTCTATCGGATCCACCAAAGCAAACATGCTGCTGGACTTTGTTCCTCATTTTTTCAGCTGGTTCCTCTGCCTGCTCATATCCCATCATACAGCAAGCAAAAGGAAAAAAAAACAGATTGTAGAAGCATAGCCTAAGGGCTCACAATTCGAATGGAACTAGGCTTAATTCAACCGTTTGTTAATAACAGCCACACTGCTGTATAATTCTGAGAAGAAGGAGGGCTGGTCCCTGAAGACGCAACACATTTACAAGGTCGCTTTTTCCGACGTGCAGGAGTGTGCCATCTAGTGGCGAAAGCTGTAACAGCTCCATAAACGCCATGCAGAGCAGATACTACTTATGATCAAAAAAAGATGTCTGCCGTGCCAGATGGCAATAAGACAACACACCTAGAAATAAGCAGATAGCACATTTGATCACCACTGCATGGCATATGTTCTAAAAAAGAAACAGCTAATTATTTTTCAAAATGTCCAATTTTAAGCTGGACTTTTAATTTACATTTGTTTAGCATGTGCTTTTGTCCAGAGCAACTTACAAGTGAGGAAAATGTCCCACCACCCCTCAAGGCACAATGAAGACACACCTCTCGGCTCTTTTCTGTTCTGGCACCAAGTTGGTGGAATAAACTCCCCCTAGATGTCCGAACAGCTGAGTCACTGTATGTCTTCAAACGACGACTTAAAACACACCTTTTCCAGAAATACCTCAATTAGCACTTCTGGTATTATACTCTGAGCTCTTTTGCTAAAAAAAAAAAAAAAAAACTGCACTTTCCCAACAGAGTATTATGTTGATGGTATGCATAGCCTTGGTTTTATTGAGCTAGTACCGAGAGGAAATTCATTGTAGAGTCAAGTCGCTCTGGCTAAGGGCATCTACCAAATGCTGTAAATGTAAAATGGCAGAATGCGGATGTAATTTGTGGTTTATAAGGACACAAAGCCCCCCCCCCACAACTCTGACCAATAGTGATGTCTGCTTGTCGTCAGTGGCGCTGATGGTTCTGGGTGTTTCCCAGAGGCATCACAGACCTGATTTTGCCACCTTCTCTGATGTCACAGGTGCACGATAACTGGAAAGGCAAGTGCAAATTACAGTGACTTGCTAAGGCAGCACATTGCGTACATGAAATATGAAGTTTATGATGTTACTCTTCTGTTGTTACATAGGGCGTGGCTCCGGCCTGCAGGGTAGGATGCCACTTATGATCAAAAGGTTTCCAGTTCAAATCCCTTGGTTGATGTAGTGATGTCAGCATTGGGTCCTTGAGCAAGGCCCTTCACCCCCAGGGCATGCTTTCTCAAAAAAAAGGATGTTCTGGATAAATGTGTTTGCTAAATAAGTAAAATGCAGATTATGTACTATCCAAAGCAATTTTTCTTGCTTTGCTGTTAATCTTGTCCCTTATCGAGCCCAGATAATTGGGGTGTGGTCTGAGAGTGACCCTATCCTGGTGAATGTCATGGAGGTTGACCATCCCACTCTCACGCTCTCAGGCGGTGGCCATCAGGCTGAACCAGACGGCTATCCAGGCGGTCACTCCCATCACCAGTTTCGAGAAGAAGCATGAGGGGTCACCCAACCGTGACAGGTCAGAGGCCACTATACTTCTCTGCCATTTTATATGAGGGACTGGGGTGGTGTTGGGCGTTGAACCCAATGTTGCCGGTAGTGTGCTGAAGTTCTTGTTCTCCTTCCCGTGGCCACAGAGCCAAGGCTGGCTCCACACAGCTGTCCAGCGAGGCCCAGCAGAGGGCGCCCAAAGCCCCAGAACCAGAAGAGTTGATCGCTCCTGGGACACCCATACAGTTTGACATCATGCTGCCCGCTTCAGAGTTCCTGGACCAGAACCGGGCTGGTGGGAGGTATAAAGCCATGAGCTGCTAACAGAGGGGGGTGGGGCTGCTCAGGATGGGTTTGGGCGTGGGCTGGTGAGGGAGGGGGGGTTTACAGCTTGTGTCTTTTCCCCCACAGACGTACAAACCCATTTGGGGAGACGGAGGAGGATGGTGCCACAGATGGAGAGTCGGCTGGTGAGCTGTAAACAGTCTGTGAGCGTCATCGGGGGGTTTGGAGATTATTCTTAAGAAGTAGAAGACTCACGAGGCATGCACAGGATACGCTCTTATTAGGACGGGCTCCAAATTAGGTCCGGAGTCACCGTGGCACTTGGCAGACGGTGGGCTCTTCCTGGTCTTAGTCATGATTGGCCTGTCTTCCACGCAGACTCACTGCTGCAGCAGGTGTTCGCTGTGCGATTCCTGGGTTCCATGGCTGTATGCTCAGGACACAGCCCCGAGGTCATCTACGAGGCCATGAGGCAGGTCTTGGCTGCACGCGCCATCCATAACATCTTCCGGACTGCCGAGTCACACCTCATGGTCACCAGCGGTTCCCTCAGGTGAGACCAGGGATGTTTCTCATTCCCAAAAATGCATCATACTTGTGGTCTCGGCGAGAACAGTCTTGACAAACTCACCTCCCAAGAACTAAATCATAAGATTGGTCTTGTTTGGCAAGGATGCATCCTTCATTTTTTTTGGGGGGGGGGGGGCAAGAACAATATCTGGGGATTTTTACCGTCCCCCGTACTTCTGTTCTTGAGTATTGGAACTGGTCTTTGGCGATGGAAGATGATGGTAAAACAGGTACAGTACATGTCAACACAAGTGTGGTCAAGTGTGCCTGTTGAAAAACACCCCCACTCAGATCGATCAGCCTCATCCAGCATAAAAGCCCACCAGAAACTGCAACCACCAGTGTTGCTTGATGCCCATGTGGCACATTAGGCCAGTGTTCCTCAAACCAGTCCTCAGGGACCCCCCCCCAGACGGTCCACAGGGAATTGTGGAAGAGCAAAAATGTGGACCATCTGGGGATCACCCAGGACTGGTTTGAGAAATACTGCATGAAGCAGTTTCTCCACTGGAAAACTTCATTCGTCATGCTCCGGGGATGGGGGCACCCCCTCAAAATATGGCGACCCTATGTCACCCAGTGGGTTGACCAGCACTGATAACCACTGATGGCCCTACTGTGTTTCACATTGCTACAAAAGCATAGATAGATGGCATGTGACCAGAATTGTTTGTTTATTGTCTATATTATTTTTCACAGGCTGATTGACCCTCAAACACAAGTTACTAAGATAAGTGTAAGTGTCTCCTAGTCTCTTTGTCTTGTCTTCTGGTACTTGGCAGTAGATTCAACCCTTTGTATAGCGTGCCCTGAATGGCTACGACGAGTACCATGTCTCTCTGTGACATCATCTTGGCTCCTTCCAGTTCCAGCTGCGGGACGTGACCCAGTTTGCAGCCCACCAGGAGAACAGCCGGCTGGTGGGATTCGTGGTGGAGGGCCAGGACTGGGCTGAGGGAGGTGAGGAGGGCGAAGCCTCCTACAGTGCCTTTGTGTTCGAGAGCAACACGGAAGGAGAGAAGGTGCGGGTCGCCCTGCAGAATAAACCTGCATGTGAGAACCTTCATAGTGGAAGGATGTACCCATGTACCGATAGCTAATATTATAATCCTTTCCTTACAGATATGTTATACTATCAGTCTAGGCAAGGAGATCATCGAGGCCAAAAAGGTAAGGGGCATTTTTAAGCTCGAGTTATTTTTTATGATTGTAACCTACTGGTTCTTGTAATAAAGACACAGAGAAGCAAAGAAAACGGAAGTTGTTCTAAGAAATTGCTTCCCAATCACCAAACTTCCTCTGTTTCTGTCTTTGAGGTGTCTCTAGCTTTAGGCCAGTGAATTTTATTGTAGAACTCTGTGGATTTCCCGCACGATGACCGCCACATGTGCATATGCACACACAGGACCCTGAGGCCCTGGCTCGACTGTTAAAGTCCATGCCCCTGACAAGCGACGGGAAGTTCCTGCTGCTGGAGAGCGAGGTGGGCGGCGCGGAGAACGGCGCGGGCCCAGATGGGCTGGAGTCTGAGGCCTAGCCGGAAAGCGGCAACGTCGGGTGCCTGGATCTCCACCCCAGAACTTTTGTACAGCCCATCATTCTCTACACGTCCCTCACGTGGGTCTTTAGGGAGAAGCTTTCTCACACAGGGACGGCGTGTCGGGACAGTTAACATAGCAGTTCTCCTGGTGGATATTAGGAAAGGCTTTTAGCGCAGATTTTGTGTTGCGGTTGATCTGTGACACCCCTGTCCCTGTACTCAGTAGGTGGACTTTTCCATGTGACTTTAAGGTAAAGGGCTCAGCTTGAGCCAAAATCCCGACCCCGCCCACAGGTAGAGGAAAACCTGCTCTCACTTTTGCACTCAGCACCCCACTGCATTTTTCTTTCCATCTGCATCTCCACAAAAAGTTGCACTTTAAAGGGGGAGGGAGGTTCAAACAGACAGCAGGTTTTCTTTTCGTTAATCCATGCAGATTTGCGGTAATCCTCTGTCGAAGACAGACTGACCTTAACCCCGTATTTAAATTAGTGGTCTGTTAATCAGGAGCCAGATGGGGAAATCCTCTGAAAGATGGCTTTGGCTGAATGAACCCACAGGGGTGAATTCCACCGGGCCAAGATTGTATTATATTTTGGAGGGGGGAAAAAGAACCTGATTTCACGTGGGAGACGTTTTTGAGTTTTTTCTTTTTTTTGACAAGCCTTGAAAAGACATCCTACAGAGAAGTTAAAATCTAACCCAAGGCATATCTGTCAGCTGTACTGTCAGTGCTGAGGTTTTAATATCTGCTTCGAATTGCAACGATCTGACGGCAGAGCAACGTTAACGATGTAGAGCACATCCCTGAGGTTTGACGCTGGAATGTCACTATATCAAAGGTAAAATGGGGCTTCAGTAACTATGGCTCAGATGAATGCTTACAGCAATGCAGATAAAATAATGACATCGTGTCAGGGAAGGATAGAGTGCCCAAGCCATCTAACATCTTTGAGGGGCTGTATCAGCTGTGATAACACACCCACGGCCACTTGATGGCACTGTTGTGCAAACGGTGCACTTGACTCACAATGGGGCTTCTGTCTTTTGAGCCATGACATGATAACGAGTGTCTTTTGCTTGCATTAAGGTGCACCTGATTGTGACCAGTGAAGTATCATGTTTACAGTGCATGCATGCGGTTGTGAGATTTGTCTGTTGTTTGCATTTAATTCAATAGCAGCCGTTAAGAAAACCGATATCTATTTACATTATGTAATATACGCCTAGTCTAACAATCGGAATCTGTTGCTCATTGCATTCTTTGAGTGGCATAAGGATGAGGTCAGAAAAACGAAAAACAGCAAAGTTGCACACTAATTGAAAGACACATTTGCTGTTAATTGTTATAGACTCTCCTAAAGGTCCTTGCATAATGCTCTTTGCCGATCTTGTTTTTTTTGGCTACCTAACGGTTATTTTGGCTTCTCAAAGGCTGTTGTCACAGATTATTCATTTAGTCTAATGCTGTTAGTATGCATACAATGAAGGAATGGGAGGTGTGGAGATTTATCATTGTTTACATGTCAAACTGTGGAAGGAGCCCTTTCATCAGTGGGATGCAGTCTCCATTAATGTCAATTGTCCTTTTCCCCATAACGCCTTCTGATTCAGCTGCCGTGCTCTTCACTGATTGGCAAATGCTTTTTATTATTTTTTTGTGCATCTAAATTTTTCCAGGACTACAGCCAATTAAGATGCCCATGTATCCACTTCTTGTAAGGCACTTAACATACTTTGGCCTAATATTTCGTAAATCCTTCTTATTCCTGACCTTTAATAAAATTAAACGTCTTTTCTTTTGCATTTTCTTACATTATTCCACCCACCCCCGTATCGCTTTGCGTAATAGAGAATTTTCTGGAACTACTGACCAGTTTTCCTTTTGAGTTTAGGATGAATTGACTATTCTGAAAATTAATTCTTAGCAAGTCACTAAAGACAGTGTGTGGTATCAGCATATTAATGTTATAATTAAAATTCGGGGGTCAGGAGAGTGTAGATAGGAACCTCGCTGGGATTGACGGGTGAAAGTGACAGACGAGAAGAGGACAAGATGAAAGAAGTGGCAGATGACGAGTCAGTGTGACGGCGGTGGCCTCCTCACCTGGCACTCCATCTCCAGCTGTTGTCCTTGGGCTTGTCGTCGGACAGGCGCTGGGACACTTACCGTCCTGCTGGCAGGAGCAAGGCTCCGGCATGTGCCAGTCTCACAAAACTGGACCGACTGGATGCGGTTCAGATGCTCATTCAGTCACTTAAACCGCAAAAGACGGTGATTATGACGCCGGATTTGTCCGAAGGGCATTAAGCAAGCTTTCGGATTACTTCACCGGAATAGGATTTACTAACGGATAAGGTGTGATGTTACTGTGGATAAAGGTCTTTGGAACAATGGCCTTCCATAGGCCGGGAAAGTGTGTTTTTCAGTGTGAGGTGAAGAATGCTGTAGTGCTGACATTGACGCAGCTACAAACAGCCAACGTGTCACACTCCAGCATTTTGGTTCCTGACAGCACCCTTAGCCTGATTGATTAGCTCAGTCTGAGGACACAGACTGCTGCCCTGAATGCCAGCACCATTCCCATCTTGTCGTCCTACGCTTCATTCCATGGCGTGACTCTTTTACACGGCCCGATGCAATTGTCTCTGCGTTTCAATAACCTAAGTAGGGCAGGTGGGGAGATTGTATTGCTGTACCTGAGCTTAGTGGGTTTTTTTTTTCAATAATCCATCTTCTCAATTTCCTGTAAGGAGAAGCTTATATAATTCAAAGCAATACAATAGAAGACGTTTGAACTGGTCACAATCAACTGTGCACGATTGTCCTCTGGATGTTATGAATATTAAATAATGCTCACGGTGACTGAGAATGGCACTTCGCAGTTGCGTGATGTCATTTTCCTCCTAATGCCAGGGACCGGCGCCGTGTGAATCTGGTCACATCGCCAGTTCCATGACCTTGTTATACTGGGAACGGGAGCCGGATCCAGAGGAACAGAGGGTGGGACATGCTGGGATGGCGCATTCTTACTCTCAAATGGTCCCTGCACCCCAGGAAGCTCCATAAAACGGTGGGCTTGAGTATCTCACTTTGGGCTTGGGATGATGTAGGAACCACTGAACAAACTCAAGTCTGCAAACTGCTGGTTGTGGTAGGATTTAAAGGGTAGAATTTTGTTGTAAATTTGTTGTACAACATCTTTTGATAGCTTAGGTGGTAGAGTGGTGGGCTATAGCAGAAAGATGTGGGCATCATTAGGTCGCTGGTTTGAATCTAGCTTAAAGGAGTAATATTTTCATGGGAGTTTGTGGTTAGAAGGTTGCTGGTTCTAATCCCAGGGTTAGCCCATGAGCGAGGTTCCTGACACCTAGTTACTCCAGATTCTGCCTCTGTCGCTTTGGAAAAAAACTGTCTACCAAAAATGTGTACCACCAAAACCCTGTGTGCTGCTTCTCAAACCATAAGGTATGAGCTGTGACCTCTCAACATTTGGTTGGAGAAGGGTTGATATTTACATCACTTTAAGGAAACGTTCAGACAATACCTTTGGATGTATGAAGACTGGTATTAGCAAGGACAAAGAGGGAACCCTATTAATTTAAAGTAGCATTTCACAATCCGGTCCTCGGAGACCTCCAGCACACCATGTTTTTGCTCCCTCCCAGCTTACTGCCAGTCCACATTTTTGCTCCCTAATCCTACTTGGAATATCATTAGCCTCCAAACAGGGGTCCAGGTTATCCAGTAGGTGTTTTCTCAGTCTTTCCTCAACCAATCTGCAAAATCCTGATAGTTAATCTGCTCTGCCTGCCAAATACGAAAACTTGGTGTGGCAAATGACGTCTGCGACCTCAATTTCTTTAAATTCAGACATGTAAGGCCAGCTGTCTGAGCAGTGTATGGCTCTGCAAGTAACTCCACCTATGAGCAGCAGGTCGACAGATCAAATCCCCTGATTGGCTGAGTGATTTCACTTGGGTCCTTCAGCAAAGCCCTCAACTCCCAGCTACACCAAAAATGAGCTGGTCCTGCTTTCCAAGCCATGCATCACTTTAGATATAAGCATCTGCTGAATAAATAAACTTACACATAACGAAATCTAGCAAATGCAATAAAAACATGCCCATTTAAACTTATAATAACCTAGTGTCTGACGGGCTTGATTGCCAGACAGCTTAGTTCAGAGTAAGCCATTCCAAGTTTTCTAGGGAAAAATACATATAAATAGCAGTTTATGAGCACTTGGCTTTTTAGACCTGCTGTTGTTTTTTGCGGCTGTGTCAAATTTTATAAACTGGGACCAGCTGGCTCTCTCTTTCGCCTAACCCCATCTTAAGTAACTCAGGAAAAACGCCCAGTTTGGCAGTTTGCGTTAGGATAACGCTCTGAACCCAGCTACCACGCCGTGGCGAGAAGTTAATTGAAAACCGATCAGTCGTCTCGCCCTTTTCAAAATGTGACGTTGCCCTGCCGTAGTCCAGTGCAGTCTCCAAGGAGAAAGAAGTGTGTTTCATAAATAACTACAGCACTAAACATGGCAGCAGACTCAAAGTAATCTATTTTTTGTGTACTTACTGCTGCTAATGGGGGCAGATTTTTTGTTTTTTTTCTCCTCATTTAGTCAAGTATGTCAAACATAAATTGTTTTCAAAGCACAAATTAAGACTCGTGCATTATCATCAACTGGATCACCGTAATTTAAAAAAGGAACAAATTATGCTGCAGGAACGAAACCTTACGATCCTTAATGGGCTTATTACCCAAAGCACTGCTTATATTTCAGACTGCGCGCGTAACACATCTCCAGTTAGCTTTTAATTTTAATTAGTAACGATTTCAAACCATCTGCGGCGACATACACCAGACAGACACCGACGTGAAGCTGTGGCTTAGATCAATATCTTTGTCTAAAACAAGGAAGCAGTTCGACATGCAGAAGCCTTGTAACATCTGTTTACTGATCGGCGGGTGAATTATTTATCACAACCTGCCCCCTTCCCCCGAACGCCCTTTGAGCATGTCCCTTGAAAACGTGCCCATCGCATCTTTGAGCTGTGTGTACTGTGTACTTCCTCCCCTGTGGGTAGCTACTATTAAAAGCAGCTTCGCGTCAGGAGGTGAGGCCACCGCCGACCGGCAGGGGGCGTCGCTGCCGTGCGCAGGTGCATGTGGATTAAAGACTGCGCGGGTTTCATCTCCACCGTCACAGAGGGAGGTGCCGGAGTTTCTCGGCAAGACGTCGCACTAGGCCAACGGCATGATGTTTAACGTGTTCCGCCATTGTGGTTCCCCAAAACCCCACGGTAAGAATTCATCTAAAAAAAAAAAAAAAACTTGACTCTTGGTTAAAAGAAAAACATCTCAGCGTTTGTTTAACAAGTGGGGATTTTGATAATGAAATGTAATTATGCCGGCATTGCTGCCACCCTTGAAGTCAATTTCTATGTGCATATCTGGCGCTAATCACAGTGTGTATATAGCGGAGCTTTCTTGGGAATCAGGGAGCTCTTTGATACCCCTTTCAATGCTTCGAGGTTTGTTGGGAAATGAGACAAGAGGAGGTACTTTATCCCCCCCTTTTTCAAATTTATTTTTAGAAGCTGTTGGTGGTTTAATGAGTATTTCTTTACAGAGCTTCCAGCCATTGCTAGAGGTCTTAAAGATATGAAATAGTTTACATTAAAATACAATTCGTTTTTTATATTTTATTTTAAGATTCACCAAATACAAAATGTTGGTCAGTTAGACTTGGTGATAGTTTACAGCTGTTCGATATTGTGTTGGGGGGAGGGGGTGCATTACTGTAGGGGTGCCACCAGGATGCCTAAGGAAGTATGAGCCGACTTTGTACATACAGCTCAAGGAAAAAACACATATACGCACGCACACACACACACGTTAAGAGAAAACCACTATCCATATTCCACTGTGGACAAATCAGGTGTAGCGTACCTCTTCAGTGATGCCTATGAGTAAACAGTGGTATTCTTCATGTCCCCCAACCTGCACTAACAAAGAAAGATAGACCACCGGCACAACAAACCTAACCCTGGATATTTAAATGCATAGGCTTGTACAACTGGAATACAGAGACAGCATTTCAACAAGTTTTACAATGTCTATATGTTAGGATAATGGAAAATAAAAAATAACTGCACAGCAGTAAGGTAAGAATACAGATGCACATTTCTTACATGTATTTCATACATACGTGTGTACAATATGTAAAACAAGATTCTATTTTTGTAACACAGGAAGAGGAAAAACACGAATTTTCACTTGAGTAATAATCTAGGTTTTTAAGTCGTTGCCTTAACCTTCAAACCCTTAAGAAGCTAATGAACATTCAGCACTAACTCATAGCTCACCTATGTAGAAAACTGCGTGTTTTTTTTTTTTTTTAGGCATTCAGCTTGACAAGCTTGTCACACGTTGGCACAAGACCGCCGCAGTAGTTGTTGGCAGAATGTCAACATCAACCTAGCTGCACCCTTGTCACCATGAAAATGGTATCATCACAAATAGAAGTTATAAGGCACAGTTTGGTTTAAAAAAGGCAGAAGCTTCGTACTGAGCTATCAGCACTGGGCTGACTGGTAAACAACGGACATTGGTGTTTTTTTTTTTTTGAAGAAAGGTGATTAAGATCAAAATCAGCTGCTAGTGTAATTCCTCACAGTGCAGAGATCCTCCCTGTAGTGTAGCCACTGGCTCTGAACTCTACTCTGCAGGCAGATGACGGCTGATCTCACAAACTTGAGGCCCAACATTATGCTAATACTAACATGTGTTAGCATTCAGCTGCAATAGCCAAATCGTTGCACATCTCAAATATGAAATCAGGTGTGATAATTTTAGTGCTATGATGATTTCAAAGTGATATTCTGTTCTATATGGGTTCAGTTAGTGATCACTGATCTTAAAGCACCGGTCCAATCCCAGAACTGATAGCTTATAGGGGTGACAGCTTTGCAATAAATAATCTGAAGTACCATTCAGTTACTCATCTCGTTATTGATAAGCATAATCATTTATATCCACTGTGATGGTGCATTGTTCTCTGAGGTGAAAGCACATTTTGTTAGACATAACAGTCAATACCACTAAGCATTAACCACTGAATGCGCTAATTTGTGTAAGGAAATTAATACGTTACATGTTTGAGTTGCCACCACACATTTAAAAAAAATAAAAAACAGGAAACTGATTATACTCAAATTCTGGAGTGGGCTTTGTGGACCATATATACACGCTTTAGTAGATTTGGGTTTCTTTTTTTTCACTTCCACAAAAAAGTAAAATTGAGCTTGTGCTGCAGTACCTTATTTCAGTATGGAAATCCTGTGCCTTTAAAACAAGCCAGTGCTGAACATATGACACACTAACAGTTTCTAACAATGTTATAGCAGATATCAAACTGATCTGCAATTCCACCTGTGTCTCACAGAATCTGGCATTTGCATGATGAGTAATCAATGCATATATAATGAATTATAGCTACCAGAATCAAATTTCATATCTATTAGTGTGGAAAAAATGACACCTGATATTTTTATCATGTGCTTCAGCAAACCCTTAGATCTGGCTTGCATGAAGATTTAATGCTAAGGCTATATAAATGGATTTGAGATTGTGGATAGTTCACATATATTCTAGTTACACTCTGCAGTATATTCTAAATGTTTCATCTCTGCAATACAGTTGGTCCAGAAACATCTCTCACAAAGAACTGTACAAAATATGTATAAAAACTAAAATGACTCTGGTGTGCTTTTTGTATTGTTTTGTTATAGAAAGGGAAATTTAAAAAGCAATAAATTCCCAGGAATACCGGTCCTCAAAAACACCTCATCTAAGATGTTATGGAACCGGCATCTTTTAGCAGGCACAAAGAACAAATAACTCAATAAAAAAATGACAGTATATTGGATGAATTAAAACCAACTGCACTGAATATTAGCCAGCCACATTTCAGTCTTGCAGTTTTAACTACATTTTTTCAACACATGATTAAGGGGGGGGGGGGGACTGCCCGTGTCCTCTAACGGTGGTAGAGCCTCTATAGGTAACATACATTTCCATCCATTCTCTGGGTCCCCCTGTATTTACTTGTAAAAATACAATTAAACTAAAATGGCTGTCAATTTAAAAAATGAATTACTTCTTATAAAGCTTTCTGAATAAAGAATACAATAAAAAATATACAATACTATTATTAAACATTTCTACACAAGAAGAAATTGAACATCTGATTATCATCAAAGCTTATGATTAATGCAGGGCTTATTTCATAGGCCAAGTCACCATGGAGATGGCTGAGAACTGGTGATCTCCACCTGTTAACATGATATGGCGCACGGTCTCCGGCGGACCCCACAAACAGTTTTGTCTTGGCACTGGGTGCTGTCATTGGCAGGATAATTTTTTTTGTTTTATGAGACAAATGTCATTGCTTTCAGTTCATCTTGGTCTTGTAAGCACTACCTCTGGTCCTTCTGATGGCTGTGTGCAGGTGACGGTGGACATTTAATTGCGCACTCTTTTTCAGAGCACGGAGTAGCCGAGCCCTCTGTAACCCTTCCAATTCCCCTCCTCTGGTGAAATAAACCCCACATTAACACCGGCGATGCTGAACTGCATCGGCTTGCCGGCCTCCCTTGGAGGTTACAGATCAGTCACTTTGTTCTCCAGCGCGGCAGCTATCTGCTGCAGGCGCAGGGTCAGCTGTTTATTCTGGGTTGCGGGGTCCTCATCCAGGGAGGTAATGATCTGCAGACAAGGGAGAGACTGTGTTTCATCACAGACCCATAGCTGAGACTCAGATCCAGGTGTTCAAATAAAACGCTGACTGGATGCTTAGTAATACACGTACCCCATCGTAGTATTTGCTTGCATACTGGTACAGCTGGTGCAGAGCCACTTGGGTATTGAGTTTGTCAGTGTGCGACTGAAAGACATGAAAGGGAACTGGCTGCAGAAGCTCATCCGGGATGCATTAGCAAGACAAACTTACTTTTGTTTTTGTTCCATTTTAATCTATTTCTCGGGTGAAGTTAAGACTGCAATGAACACCTTAGCCCTGCACAAAAACACTCGACCAAATTTCAGAAGACTCTCTCACCCGTGACACCTCCGCCAGGTGGGTATTCATGTCTTGGTCACTGACGGATACCATTTGCCTGATGCCCTTGTAGTATCTACAAAGATAACATACATTAGTATTGCTAAAAATATTAAATATTCATGAATGACTAACACAGATGGGCTAACTGATGGGTAATATAGATGGCGCTTACTCATCCACCATCTTCTTGTATGTGGAGATTTCTTTTGCATAGAGTAATTTGTTACTTGGAGAGTCCTGCAAGCACAGCCAGTGTGAGAATGGGATTAAGGTTCTGAAACGACATTTCAGCTCAGGAGACTACCATCCGTTTCATCCCCCATCAATCTGATGCAACTTCAACACTGTCTGGCAGCTCCCACTCACCCGGCTCAGCTTGTGTTCACTCTTGGTGCAGGCGTCCATAAAGGTCTGGGCGATGACCGACAGCGAGGCATCCACCACTTCGGATACGTGGACGTCGAAGATGAAGTGGGGGTTCTTCAGGATGTTAACCCAGAACCTCAGAGGCAAACTGCCAACAGAGGCACTCGTCTTTACAATGACCAATCATTGCTGTCTACTTTGCTAATAATCACCAGGAATGTTACACCTGTTACACTCATCATGGCCAGCGTCTTGTTGCATCATCTTTGACATCATTCTGCATCAATCAATATGCCATTCCGGTTTTTCAGCACTCAGATCAACTGGCATGCAGCTATAGTTAACAGCCCCCCAATCTGGAGGACTGTGAGTCAGGGAACATGTACTGAATGCAATATCTATATAAAATGTATTATAAATCATCCAAGTATGAAACTGGTACATTGATCACATATTCATTTAGGAATGGAAACTCTGAAATGAGTGTTTTAAGTCACGTCTGATTTTGATACCAAGAGAGGTAAACAAAGACTGCTCCTAATAAATTAGCTAGGGACGTAATTATGCTGTCTGTTAAGCAGTACAACACATATCCATATTTAATAGCAAACTAAGGCATCAGTGAGCCAGCTGTGGCATAATTGCACGGTTCGTCACCCATGTGCAGAATGTTAACATGTTTGGGTCTACACCCCCACAAACCCCCACCCCCGGTAGCATCTGTCAATCAATGGCAAAGGACTATGACACAGATGGAATATCAGAGCATTACATTTACATCTGCTTTTCCCTAGCAATGCGATGGAACCATTCACCAGGCTTTCAGAGGGGACACCAAGCGGGAAGAACTGAATATTTATATAAATGGCCACACATGCCTCCATGCTCTCGCTCACCAGATGCTCAGGTGGCATACCTGTTGGTTTTCCAGATGTGGATTGTCTCATCGTCCACGTTGTCATGCCTCTGTGCCTGCTCGTCCAAGAAATCGAAGAAGTACTTGACGGCCGGGGGCACCACTGCCCCTGAACACAGGACGCTGCGAAAGAAGTCGTCCACAAACTTCTGCAAGGTGCCCTGAAATAACCACGAGGCACATGCATGTCACACACAAACTCAAAGCCACAAGAGGACACACCTCATCCTAACAATCCTTTCCGAACACCAAATGACTGTTGAAAACTTGGTTTGGTTTTGCATCCTTATAGATATCCATCCATAGGGTTAACCATTGCTTGTCCTATTCAGGGTCACATCTGGAGCCTATTCCGGATGCGACAGGCACAAGCCAGGGAACAACCCAGGATAGGGTGCCAACCCATTGCGGGGCATTCACACACCATTCAGTCAAACATGTACACGATTTGGTAACTCCAATTAACCTCTGCATGGAAGGGGGAAACTGGGGGTACCTGGAGGAAAACCCACAAACTCCACATGCAGGGAGACTTGAACCCTGGTCTCGGAGGTGTGAGGCAACAGCTCTACCCACTCTTAGATATCATTTAAGTTTAAGTACAATTTGAAAAAGAGTACCTAGATTAATTTTGTAATCATTGCACAGGCTTCAGCAGTCCAATGTATCAAGAAATCTGACCTTGACAGAGAGCAACCGTGTGAGATAAAGCTCGGTGATGGCTTTGGTCATTGACTTTTCCTTGCTGCCTTTCTTGACTTCATCCAGATCATCCGTTGGCCGCACCAGGTGGAAAACTTTGTCGTCATCCAGCAAATTATTTGCTGGAGAAGCAGATGCAGGAAGAAAAGGGTGCAGAAAAAAAAAAGTTAACTGGTGTTGGTAAATAAGGTAAGAAGGAAACGAATGTACAAAATGACCACTCACTCTCTTCATGGCTGTCCTGATGCTGGTCAAAAGACTGTAGTGGATGAAGGACCCTGGACAAGACCAGGGTTGCATTGTCCCGCACCTGAAACACAGGCTTCAGGTCAGATCTGTGTGTGGTGCAGATGCAAAGCAGCCATTGCTGCCAGAATGAAAGTACCAATATCTTGTTCTATTACTCACATTATAGTGCGCCAAAGTGTTCATCCTTCTCGATCTACCTTCTTTCTGGGATGTCAAGTCCAGGTCAGATAAGATCTGTCCAGTGGATCCAGGGCGCCATTCTGTAGTGGGAAGAAATTCCGTCTCAAGAAAGAGTATAAAATATATAGCCCAGTCACTCTGATACTGCAATTCACCACTGAGCCCATTTAAGTTGTAGCTGTACTTATAGCAACAGTGAGTAATTGCATATTATTTCATATAATCCAAAGATTTCTTATTCATTGATTTACAAAGTCCTCACCAAGTGTTACACTCTCCATCTTGGGTCTCTGAGAGTAGGGCAGGTTTTTATACACCTGGTCGATGATCTTCTCCTTCACCTGGGAGATGGTGTCGCAGTTGAGCACTTTCACCGGGGTGACGTCCGGCCCCTCTCCGTGTACCAGCACCTGCAGAGTCTAATTGGAGAGACCGTAATTATCAATAGGCTTTGGGCCTGGTCCCCTCTAAGGCATTCATTCACAGGTTGAAAGTTCAGTTCCAGAAAGTACAAATTCAGACTAATATTTTGTTTCAGAGTATTCTGTGACTGACTCTTTACACTCAACTGTTTGGTTGAAATAAAATCTTGGTCTGGATTTGTACTTTCTGAACCTGAAATTTCCACCTTTGCCTTCCTCCCATCATGCAACCTTAAAGCATTTTGATGCTTTCAAGTATTTCACAGAGGTGACCTGTGATACATACATAAAGAGAACACTGCAAGAGAACATGGCTCTCCTGGCCCTCGCTTACCAATGGGCAGTACTCCACGTCGTCCCCCAGGAGACCGGTATCGTTCAGTGTGTACTTGGCCTTCTTTACCACCGCATCGATGGGGCCCTTCTCCACCTGGTGCTTGATGGCCTTGAACAGCTTGTACAGAGGCTCCCCTGCTGAGTCCTGCCCACACAAACAGCACAACTTCATGAGCTGCTCTCCAGACCAAACTTAGCCTGTGACTATATGTGAAGCAACTTATTCAGTTTCAGCTAAGACTAATCCTGTATATGCTGCTAAAATTGCCGTAAAAACAGAAGGAAATCATCCAGAGAGAAGAAACTGAAGGTTTCCATCTTTGTCATACATTTCCCTCACCTTTAGGAACTGATAAAGGCAGATGGACATCCAGTTGCACAGCATTCGCTCAACCACAGTCTCTGATCTATGGGGGTGGGGCAGTAATAGACATCAAGATTCAAGAGCCACCAACAGGAAGAGTAGAGCATGTTGATTTTGAGTGCATAGGTCCCCTACTGCAAAATGCCTCACCTGCGCAACATTAGCTTGGGGTTCTTGCTGCGGACATACTGCTCCATGAGTTCGAGCAGCAGAGTTCTCATGATGTCCGTGTAGTACTCCAGCTTACCGTGCAATGCCACCGTGAGTAAGGAGGCAAAGTATCCCCTGGCCCGGGCGTTGAAGTCTGGCCGAGCCTCCAGGGTGCGAATAAACTGACAAGGCAGCAAATGAAGTCATGCTGATGTCTTTGTAACAATGATATAGCCAAGAAAATACTCACGGCTTGAAGTCCTTTATATTAAACCTCTTTGATTAGGCATCACTTTGCTCAAGAAAAACATGGATGGTTTTGGGCTCACATTGATGAGGAAGGGCTTGCTGTTCAGCAGGTTGGAGAACTGGTTAAGGGCCTGTGTCACAGTGGCCCTCCTTCCCTCGGGGATGTCCAGCTTGCCTGTAATCATGACATCTTTGGCACCATCCTTAGAGGGCAGGAAGAAGACACGGTCCGTGTACGTCTTGTAGTCCAAGAAGGGGATGCGACCCTCACTGAGGTCACTGGTATGCTCGTCCATTTCAATCATGAGATCTGAAAGGCATAACGGTTCAATAATTAATCCCCACAACTGAGAAGACATTTGCTTTACATTAACTGCACCTTCAAAGTGCATGTATAATGCATTCATAGAACATTTGTACTTTAACCTGTCTTAAAGCATTACATTCATAACACTCAATGAACAACATCTGTAATATACCTCAATAACAAACATTATAATCATATATTCATATAATGTTGGCTATTAATACATTAAAGCTGTTGCATCTTAAGGTACACTTGCATGCTGCTTATGACTACGAATGCATTATGAACTTGCCCTGAATGTTCTATGATTTCATTATAAAGGCATTATGAAGGTGCAGTTAACGTAAAGCATTGCCAGACAATTGCTTTGCTTGGATATTGTTGATGACAATTGGCTGTAACCTTTGGAAAATAATGAGATCGAGCTTTAAAATTTAAACTCAAAATAAGTATAACAGAGACCTGTGAACTCTTTCTTGCAGCGATCACGAACGCTCTCCTCCAGGTTCTCCAGCTGGTGCTTCACCTTTTCATACTCTCTTTCAGCCTGTTGGCTTTTCCTCCTGTACAGGACATGCATATGAATGCACACTCAAATGCACAAAAGCACATTCAGGGTCAGAAATATAAAACGAAATCTCTTACCTGTAGCAGTAGACAGCAATTATGATTATAATCAGCATGGGAGTGATCACAGCAGGAATGATGATCTCCAAAGGAACATCTGGTCTCCATCCATATTCGACTGAACCGACTACCCATTCGCCTTTACCAAATTTGATCTGAAAGGAAACCAGAAATCCAAAAGCATGAGCAGACTACCAGTTAAACTTGCATTCAGAAGAGATTTAGATGTTGTGTTTAATCTCACTGAAGTGTGCTTGATACATTTAATGCTCAAAGGCAGCTCTTTGCAGCTCAGTTGCTCACCACGAGGTCCAGCTGGTCTAAACTGGTGTCTCTTTTGGGCCTCTTGGAACGTAACCTTGGGGGAGAGGTTGGGGGATCTAGGAACAATTTGTCATCCTGCAAGGTGTTGACCACACATTCTGCATCTCCCAAAAAGGCTTCTGCCTCCTCAGCAGTCATTGCCCTGGCAAAACCGCTGCCCTGCATAGGCAAAGGAGGAAGTAATCCTAAGGCAATGTAAACAAAATCCAAATTTACAGGAAAGAGCACGATGGAGACAGCGATGACTGAGGTAACTTCTTTGAATATCTTGCTTACCGTAACAGATATGATACTGTTTTCTGTTATTTTCTTCCTTTGAAACTCATCAAAAATAGGATCGCTGTGGTATTTAAACTTGGTCATTTCAGTCCTGATATTATCCAGAACTATGTAGGTTGTGCAGGACTGGATGTCCTCAGTCTTGTTCACAGTCGGGGAGAAGAAGTGCAGTGTCGTATCATTTCTGCTAAAGGCCTCTTGTTCGTACTGAAAGGGGAATTGGACACTTGATTCACTGCTGTCATGATGTGTTCAGACATTTCAGTGAAGGGTATAGTCCAAGGCTGTAACCTTGATATCGGTCTGTCCTATCAGGTGTCAGTATTCACAACTTCATTACTCAGTGTTTGTATTCTGCTACAGATGGTAATTTCATCATCTTCACTGTACACATACCTCCACTGGGCTGCTACTGGTTGAGTGCTTGACTTCCACCATCATTTTGGCTTTCTGGATAGGACCAAATCTAGAGCCTTTCGCCATAATCTTCCTCCCACCACTGAAACCAGCAGAAGAGCATGCTTCACTTCAAGATTCTAACACTTCAAGCCATATAAAACACAATCATTATTTTGAATATCTTGCTAAGGTTTCATTCAAAATGATCCTACTAGCAGCTGATGCATTTACAACTATTCCAATTATATTTAATTTGTCTCCACAATTTTTTTCAATGGCTTCCCCTACTGGGTCTAACACATTAAGTAGTTATGGATATACAACAGGGACTCACCAAAAAAAACTCCCATCTGGGTAAAGGCCGTCTACTTTGGGGTTCTGTAAAAACTTGAATATCTTAGGAACCTGCTTTGTGGTGGTCTTTCCATAACGGACTTGGACCGACAGGTTGTCAGATGGGACATCTGGGTCATACTTGCCAGTTTTACATGTAATTGTTTTGTTGAATGTCTCACTGTGAATAGAGACATGAATGTATTATATGGCAGAGCACACTGAGTCATCACAAAGAAAATACTGTTATAAAAAGCCCCTTTCTGTGAAGTGGACACACTCATATTTTTTCATTACTGCTTTTTTTTTTGCACCACGTTAAAACACCCCTTTGTGAAAAGCCAATCGTCATCACAGGCGCTACTGGAGAAGAATAACCCCTTTAGTGCCAAGATGCACACTTACACAGTGCAGGGAGCACCACCTATAGAAATGTGGAGGTCCTCTTTGCTGCCTGTGTCCAGATCTGTTCCATATATGGTGATAACTGTCCCCCCTGCTTGTGGGCCTTGGAGTGGCTCGATCCTCTCGGGTATAGGATCCTACAGAGTTTGGGGGAGTGTGGGGATGGCATTTAGACTGCTCCATGAAAAACACTTGCAAACACAACCGATAGCCCAGGATGGGGCGCCAAGCCATCATAGGGAACACAGAACATTCACATGCACATTCACCCCTGTGGAGAATTTGGCAACTTCAGTTCACCCTAGCATGTCTTTGGACTGTCAGAGGGGTAAATCAAGAGAGCGCAATGGAATCACCATATCAGCATGGAAAGAACATGCAAAATCTACATGCTCCTAGGCCATATGATGGCCTCTTACCCTGTATGTGAAAAGAACCTGTGACCTTCCAATCTTCCCTCCTTTCACCTGAACCTCCACATGACCCGAGTTGGCCGTGCTCTTACTCCCTATCTCGCACACCACGCTGAAACGGGATGAGCAGCCAGTTACAGAAAAGTACAGTAGACATTCACATATTGAATGGTCTGCTTTGCTTCCCATTTAGGGATCTATGCAGGACGCGGTCAGAATTAGCTCCTTCTCCATCCGCCACAGAGAGTTGAGCAGGTGCTGAGTGGTACCTGGTGGACACCGAGTATTTCTCTTGCTGGTGCACACAGGGGATTCCCGCCACAGAGATGTTATCGATATCCTCCTTCTTGATGCCCAGGTTGGATCCTTTAATAGTAACCGAGATCCCACCATCTAAAGGCCCGTACCGAGGGACGATCTAAAGAAAGACATGAACAGTCTAGGAATTATCTGCCAGATTCTGAGACCAGAAAATACACATTTCTGTATGCATAAAAACTCAGTGGGTGAACTTCAGAAGCTTACTTCCGTAATCGTGGGACCAGGGCAGTCTGGCTGCTCACCACTGGGGCAAAGTTGTCTGTACAAACAAGAACTGGTCTTGGTACACCAGACGCAGTCATATTTAGGGTCAGCACTCTTACACAAGCTACAGTCTTCACGACCCATCGAACAGTTGTAGAGGGTCACTGTGGGACAGATGTGAAAAGCTTGGTGAAATCATAGGCCAAGAACCACAGGCCAAATGTTTTACACAGGACCACTACAAAGGACGCCTTCCATTCCTGATACTTATTTTGTAGATGGCTGCAAAAATGAGGGTGCAATCATAACTTGGACATACCGTTTAATTGACTGTCAATCTTCTTTCCTGAATTTATTCCCATGATGTAAAACAGTATGTCAACGGTCTGTGTTTTGCCGTAGGTAAACTACATAAGAGACAAAAAACAAAACATTAGAATTACAAATGGCTGGATCTGTTAATGTACATACATTTTCAAAGCACATGGAATAAGTCATTAAAAAGCAGAGTGGAAATGGAAGTTTTTGGCATTGTCCAAACGTACACGGGTATTTTTAAAAACATAGCTTTTTCTATACATTTTAGCATTTCATCCACACACAAACTGCCTTTTGGTCACTGAAATCAGCTTAACACTGCATCTATGGTGAAGATTTTCAGAAACACTGTTTTCAGTGTGAAAGTGTAGTTTTTAAAAACACCCATGTACATGTGGACAAAGCCTTAAATATTTTTAAAAGCAGTGCTTCTGGAAGCCATTTAGCTTATTGTTGAAAAGGGTTTAGCCCAAGACATATGCAGTCTCCATAAGGGGGTGCTGCAATCTCAGACTGTTTCAGTATGGTCCCAGTCTGAGAAACATGGTAAACTTATTTTCTCCCTCCTATTCGGCTTGCATGCAACTTGCACAAACGAGGGGGGTTGAGAAACTATGTGCAGGCTCTTACAGTTCTCATAGAGGGTGGGGGGCTCCTTTTGCTAATTGTGGAGGAAAGTACCCTTTGGAAGTGTGCTATATGATTGGTCAAAGCCCTTGCAGGATGTGTAGGTGCCACATGAATTATGGAAACCTGCATGCTGAAAAAACTCCCAGTTAACCACAGTATTGCTTAAAATTACACAATTAGCTACATTATCTACAGCCAAAAGACACAGAGGAACACAAGAATCAGCCTATATTCTACTGTGCATCAGATATCTTGGTTTCTTTTCTGAAATGCAAGGTCTATTTTTTTCCCTGCACATTTACTGGGCTTTGGGTGGATCGAAGGTAAATATAGCTGTCCTTTGCGTATGTGACATCACTCAGTAAAAACCAGGAGGTCAAACAGGGACCAGGAGCAGATGGCTGAGAGCACAGAAAAGGAGAGTCTGTCAGGGCGGCTTTTACAGGGACACCACATGAGAAATAGGGTGAACTGGCAATGGAAACGAAGAACCAATTTATACAACAAGCAATGTTTCAACCCACAATGCCTGTTAGATAGCCGTCACACAGACACTCTGAAGCTGAAAGTGCCCCACAAGACAAAACGCTTCCCAAAAAGACAATACAAGCAGCTCTTGACTTGCGGAAAACCGACTTCATTATATCTGGACACAATAAGAATCCAAGATACATATAGTTTGTTGAAGCGATAATGCAAAAAGGTGACATGCCCATAAGTAAATTTATGCTTTCTCATTTCATTTCTTTAATGTGTATTCTTTTCAATATGTTACCAGTATATTTTTGGCTTATGTGATTTTTGCTATAGGGTACCTTACGTGGCATAAGAAGATAAATCCGATTTTTAAGTTTGACTTGTGCAAGTGTTTTTGGAACAGATTACTTAAGTCAGTCAAGAATTGCCTGTATATATAACCATTTCAAGCTTATATACCCTGTTTTCTGCATTACTTTTTAAAATCCCCAAGCTCACAGGGCTCAGGCTACCATAAGAGTAACCAGTAGATTAGAATGCAGAGTCGTCCATATTCTGGGAAACACTGACCTCGTGTCCACTGAACTTGTACTTATTGTTTATACCTTTGACCTCTTCCTCCATAGGTTTCATGAGCTCCGTGCTAATCTTAAAGGTTACATCCTGAATAAGGACCAAAAAAAATTTTAATAACTCGGTGTAAGGACATTCTACAAACAAATGATGCCAGTTTCAAATAAATTCCACTTTCCGCGACGCAGTAAATATTCTTGAGTAATGATGCCATCGGTTTACCTTGCTCGCAAGGAGATTAACTCCTCTGAAAGTAATGGGGGTTTTCATTCCCACTGAGATCAAATTAGGTTCTGGCTTCTCGAACCGTGGACATTTTGAATCCTGGACAAAAGCAATAACATCAGTCCATTTTGTTAGAAGGCCCAGCTACCCCTGTGAAATGACCAAGGCCCCGTCTCTCATTTCTTACCTCGCCAGGTTTGATAATGTGCGTGTCCTGCCGATCGTCACTGTCACTACAGATGAAATCCAGAGTGTTCCACTGACACTGCCATGCACTAGTCACACAAGAAATACACCTACGAAGAAAGTGGTCAGAGATCATCAAATAAGTATTTTATTTATTTATTTTGAAGATCTATCCATTCATCCAGTGTAGACAAGGGAGTGGGGACAGATTAAATCAAGATACTGGAAAAACACTGAAACACATACATCAGCCTTAGAGCATCCAGAAAGCTCCTGGAAAATTATGCAAGAATGACTCCTATTCATTTAATCAAAATGAAAGGCAGTGTGGGAACAGATTTGGAAGAAAACTGCGTTAGGTAGAGATATTCAATTACTGAATCAGTCATGCATCAGGAATTCTGTGAAGGCTTAATTTTCATGAGCTTGTGTTAAAAAAAAGGTTGGTGTGGACAAATACAAGGGTGACATTTTGTTCCCCACCCCCAGGGTGGCGCACTCACGGCATGTTCTCCACCCGCCTCGGGGCCGCGCTGCAGTCATAGAACGTGAAGCGCTTCGAGGTGAGCTCCACTTGGCCTTTTGCGAAGATGGTCACCGGCACTTCCATGAAATCTTAACAGCACACAGGTGGACACAATTATAGAACATGAAGTGGGGGGGGGGGGGGGTCTCCATTGACACATGCTCTCCAAGGCCAAAATGGAGCAGGTGGGCCTCAGTGCTGAGCAACTCACCAGGATTTTTAGGAGTGCTTGTTATTTTGCCGAGAACAGGGGCCATACAGGTGACCACTGACTTCTGCTGCTCTTCCCTGATCGTCGCAGGGCTTTCAGAACTCCCAAATTTGCACGTAAGAATGTCATTCGAGTTGACTCTGGGGAAAGAATCTTTTTTCATAGTGATTGCCACCTAAAAAAAGGAAGGAAAGACTAAGCCTGTTATTATTCACATATATTTACCAACAAGTACACCATGATAAAAGTCCAGCATAACATTTTTTTTTATTCTAATGGCACATAGTAACCATTAGAAAAGTCTTTTTTTTGTAAACACAGGATTTCCCATAATATTCATTTGGTTTCTGGTTAGATATATTTGAATGGGCAGTGACCAAAAGAAGCAGACCATGCCCAAGTAGTAGAGGACATTAAACATATATAAATAAGGATGTGTTAGTCCAAGCTAACTGGAACATAGCTAACTCTTAATCATCTCACTGTACCTCATTCTTCTTCTTGCAGCTGAGATTAGGTGGCTGAAAAGACTCAACCTCCACACACTGGTTGGTGGGACTCCACAGCCAGTGAGCAGACTCCCCTGCTCTCTCACAGTCAGACTTCCGGGTGCACCTACATGGGGCAGGACAGCAGTCAAACACACAGCTCCAGCCCTCTGTCTCAGACACTTCCTATTCCCCAACAAGAACAACCAACAACTTCAACAAAACAACTACTACAGCAACGCTATCCTGCTGCACACAGACGCCGTAAAGTCTAGATCAGATCTTCAAAGTTTAGTTTCCTGCTGTAAAACAATGCCTTGAAGAAGGAATATAGGTGATCAACACATGGATAAAAGTTCATTGCCGTACTCCTCTGTAAAGTCAAAAGCAGAGTGATTGCCAGTGATGAACAATTCCCTACCTGCCCTCAAGCACACACCAGCCACAGTACGGGTCCCTCAGGGCCATACAAGACTGGCAGTCCTTCTTTAGATGACATGCCTGCACTGGTACCTTGGAGATCTGCCACACAGCCAAAAGCATTGATCACATACTTAATTACAACATAACAAATGAAATAAAATTAGTTTTTTTTTTACTGTACCTTCTTTCTGGTGGTGATGTACAGGTGAGTGTAGTTTGTGTCAAATAAGAGGTGCTTGTTGACCATATCACCAGAGTTGGATACAGTGATAGTCTGGTAGTCCTTTGGGCTGCCAAGCAGGTGCAGCTGAAAGGTGCAGAGCAGTGTGTCAGGAAAACCAGAATCTCCAGGAGGTAAACATTCTGCTGTTTGTTCTCTAACCATCTCTTAATGGGAACCCTTAATAGAAAGGGACTCAAGACCTCACTTTGCAAAATGACCCCATTCTGCAAACCGCCCAATGCACCTGGCACATGACCGTGATGGAGCACCTTACTCTGCTTACCTTTTTCACCTCCCCATTGCTGGTTCCCAAAAATGCCACGGTATGCTGGTTCTCCACGGCAACCGCCACAGCCGTGAGTTGGTCTGTTGTTTCGTAGATGGTTTCAGAAGTCAGAGCGAGGGGTTGTGCACTGGCCAAGGGTGAAGGCAGGAAGTCGGCGCCGCAATCAAATTGTGACCACTTATCTTGCTGATGGGCACAGAAACACAAATCTTTAAAACAAACTTTGGCAGTCTAGCATTTACAGCTACACTTATGAAGATATGTCTTATTTGAAGGTCATAAACTCATCAGTAAACTTTTGGGAACAGATTCACTGTTGGATTTTTACTGAATCTTAGAAACAGGGAGTAGCCTATAATTTATTTCAGAATCTACAGAAATACCCCGTAGTGAAATGAGTCCTCACCATATTTAAAGTACAAAATGAAGATGGACGAGCTGAGTATGGCGAATCAACAGCTATTTTGTTATTGTCATATCCTTGCTGTAAATAGCAGGCACGAAGGATCTCCTTGAATCGGTTATTGATGGCATTCAGAGGGTACATGCAGAGTGCTGAAAGGCTTTCGTCCCCATCAGTGCTGGACACCACAAACAGAACCTTGTCC
>JAODUD010000001.1:4774864-4787650 GCA_026784285.1 Stomatorhinus walkeri | reverse complement strand
GGGGGGGGTCCGCTAGCGTTTCGTGCGGCGCTCGAGCCAGCGAGGAAGCCGTTGGCAGGTGCTCGAGTGGGAAGAGCGTCGGCCTGGAGGGTCGGATCCGTTCCAGCGGCGACTTTGGCACGGCGCAGGAAGCCCAGCCGGCTGCGGCAGCTTGGAAAGGCACGGGGGGTAATGGGATATGGTGGGGCAGGAAAAGCAGCAGCGAGGCCGGGACATGGTGGGGGGGCGGGGGCGGGGGACAGGCACGCGTCTAGGCACCGCAGAAGGAAAGGGCGAAAAAGAAAGATTGGAAAGCTTCTGCAATGCACATTAAAAAAAACCTCAATCATTGCATTTTTTTCTTAGATTAGATGTGCAGACTGAATAAATTTGGACCGTCCTTGAGGCCAAAATAACATTTTACTGCCTTAAAAACACTACATGATTAACTCTTCACTACCCCACGGCATTAATGAGACATTTTATAATTCACATTGTTCATACTGTAAAAAAGCTCAGAAGCAGTTCTTACAGTAGTGGCAGCGTATCCATTTCAATATCAACTTGCATTTGAATAATTTTTTGTTTAATTTAAAGAGAGTTATTTACGCCTGTGACAGTAATGCGTTTTTAATAGGCCGTCGATTAGCATTAAGGGATCTTTCAGAGAGGAGCTCTGCTGAGTCGTTCCCGTTTTGTGTGCGCGAGGCAGCAGAGACGCAGGTGCGGCCAGCGTCCCGCTGGGCGAATCCCCCTCGGCAGGTGGGCCGCTCTGCGTGAAAACCAGGGCTTTTGGGCCATGGAGATGGGGGCCCCCCCACGCCCGCCGGCTCCCAGCTACGTTACCCGACACCCACAGCTGCCCGGGCCAGGCCAGAAGGTGTGCCGTTTTCCCGCAGGAAGTGGGGTGGGGGGTGCGTGTCTGGCCCGCGACTGGCACACCCGTCTCCGTTCCTGCTGTTCTGCGACCATGGTGATGGTAGATGAGGCTCTCCCACCCGGGAAGGGCCCGTACTCATGGTGGGGGGAGGCGACACGATCGCTCTCTCGGGGGGTTTTTATCTGCTTGTGTGTGCAGGCCTCAGAGCCGAGCGCCATGTTTCGGCTGGCTTACGCTCATCTGCGCGCCACCGAACACCCGCGAGAGTGTCGTCACCCCGTTCCTGCTGAGCGCAGCCAAACCCAAGATAAATCCACCTATGAGGTAATGCTCTTGGCAGATAAAGGCTGTACCGGTTCCATTTGTTGTTTTTTTTTTTATTACTATGCTAATCAAGGTGAGTGATGCGCAGATCCGGGATGGCGTATCCGAGAAGGTGAGCCAGGAGGTAAATCTGTTGTTTATCTACCGGTTTGTGAAGATTAACTAGGAGCCATCAAGGGTGTCATTCCCATGTAGAGAAGCTAGGGGGCGCCTGTGAGGACATCACTAAGCTATGATGTAATGAGAGAGTGAAAAGGAATGCTCTGCAAGGAAAATAACTCAATTTCCAATTATAAAAAACATATGAAGGAAGACTGTCACTATGTGGAAATGGCAGATACAGCATGATTTTGGCTAAAATATTTAGCAGACAACGCACGTCCTTCTGTCAGAATCACACAACCAGGGGGGGACGTGCCCATTGTGGGTGGGAGGGGGGTTTAATGTTTAAGACACCCAGGAGACTCAGATGATCCAGCACTGTGGCGGACAGCCATGTCACATGACTGACTCTGCGTGTGAAGGCAAAACAATGGCAGCTGGGTCTCTTTTGCGTGAAGATGGTGGCAGTAGCCATGGGGGGGGGGGGGGGGGGAAGCTGCGCTAATTATGGCGGCCCCGGCATCCCGACCCCCACTCAAAAAGGCGAGAAAAAAACCCAGCAGAGATGGAAACTGGCCAGGGTCCAAGAGCGGTGTGGAGATTGCGGCGGTGGCTCCATTGTGCTGGCGGGATTTGGAGGGGATGAGGCAGGAGTTCTCGGGCTTCCCGAGCTTGGAATGCTTCAATCAAAACGAGGACAGGAACGGCGGCCCGATGCTGAGCAGCGCCAGGTCGGCACTCTCTTTCAGCCTCGCGGGAAGCAGCCGTCGCCGGTCGGACAGCTAAGCCTCGGCGCGCGATTCACTCAAAATAAAATCCAGAAAAAAGCTGCTCGCTGGTTCCTGCCGGCCTCCGCATCTTTTTCGGCTGGGGCAGGATCTCATCGTGCATTCCCAGCTGCGTGCCGAGGTCAAGCCGGGAAGATAACGGCACTGCGGCCCAACCCCTGACCGCTGCCAGATCGCAGCGAGGTAACGAACGCGAGTCAGGAAATCTCTGAAGTTAGGATATCGTAATTAGCCAAAGCAGTAAAGCGTCCTCGTGGAAGAGACAAAGCATTTAAAATTCAAGGGCTTTTCAAGGGTTTGAAGAGTCAAGGGACGTTAAACATGATGTTCCTGAAGCAGCTGTTGGGGCGGGGGAGGGGACGTATGCGTCCGTGCGCAAAAAGAAAGCGACAACCAAAAAAAGGGATTTAGAAAAGGGGGGCTTGTTTTGTTGGTGCTACATTCACATAGTTAATGGCTGATAAGAAACGGGCAAGGTGACCACAGAAGCAAGAGGAATGAGATCACGGTTTATTAAAAAGGGATGGAACAAAAGTTGTAGGCTGATGAAAAAAGAAGCAAGGCAGCGGGGGGGGGGGGGGGGGATGGGGCCGCGAAACTGGCCATTCCATGAATCTGTCTGCATGGGGGCTTATCGATTGCAGAGATGCCCAGCATTGGAGCCATTCATCACAGGTCACTCAAGCTCCTTAGGAAGCCCCACTGATAGCAAACCCCCCCCAACTCAAAGCAGCTGTGCCGTTATATCCATTATCTGGCACAATAGGCCCTGGGTCAGATCCGTGGCACTCACAAGGAAAGGGGAGGCCCCAAATCTTTGAGCAGTTACTTGGGGAGAGAGACCACCATCCATAAGGCATCTGCTAGCTAGCGTCGTACGCCCGTGTGCACAGAGAATAATTCTGACTGGTGCATTCTGGGTAGAGTAGAATCATGGCAGTCTGATTAGGCCTGCCCAGGTAGGTGGGGGGGAGGGGCAGGGGAGGGGCAGAATGGCTACAGACCTCATAATGAGCATGGCAAACGAACACAGGAGACAGCCTGGGAAGAGCAATTATCTGAACTCGGGAAGAGGTGTCGATCCGACCCTCACCTTGAAAAGGCCCCCCCGCACTCCATAATAAAGGGGTGGGATTGCATCAGACAGAGCCATTGCCCCCCACCCAGACTTGCCATCTTGGCTCCAACTTTGTTTTAGAGCTCATTTAAGCTTCGCCTTCAACCAATTCCAGGCCAAGGGAAGGTCGATAAAGCATGAAGAACAGCAGTATCCAGACAAATATAGCACCATTGTGCGGCCTGCAAAAAAGGGGGAAAAACCAGATGGGTAAGCGCGTGTCACCGGAGCTATGGGCGTCGAGATTTAAATCATTTCTGAAAGAAACTGCTCAGTTTTCTTGATCAGCTCCCCAGAGGACGATCTCCTTCCTAACTAGAACAAAGAGAGATGTGCCACTGTAGGAGCTGCTAAAGAAAAAGTTCATTCTCACTGGCATGCACCATTGATTTCCAATTCTCCCGGAAACATTTAATGAGCTTAAATACAGGACTCATTTGACACAGTGGAGCTTTGAAAAAGTTTCCCTGTGAGAGAGAGTGAAACCAAGAGCAGAAATCCTGCAAAAGGCATGTCATCGCATGCAAGAGTGCAAGGCCCCAGATCATTCCGGGTGCCTGCAGCATGGAAAAAAATGAGACTGAGGTCGTCCCGAAGGGCACTCTGATTTGACACCTCTAACATGGCAACCCAGGACAGCGGGGTCAGCTACATTTACTCTTCATCTCATATCTGCAGCCCATAAATGAGGACTTGGGCACTTAGATCATTTCAGCCAGTCGGAACAGCAGGCCCGCCAGCTCATGCGAAGTCCAATAAATCACCTACAGCCAAAACCCAACTCAAGGACTACACCCAAGCACCATGAATTATTATGAACCTTCTGAATGATTACAAGTTGGGGTCTCACCATTCATCCTGAATAGTCCTGCCTACAATAGTTTCTGACAGGGCGTCAACGGGGTAAGCAAAGAATGAGAAGTGGAGGCCAGAGTTTTTTTCCCATTAACATAAAGGCATGCAAGTGTCAGAGGAGACCAGCTCCCTACAAACACATGACAAGAAGAGGTGCTTCAGAGGATGACTTTCCAACGCCCCCGAGTCACTTATAACCTAGGAGCTCTGCCCCACCCCTTGAAGACCACCTCAATGGGCTGAAACGGCTACATCGAGCAGGGCGACCACATCCTTAAGAGTACCGGAAAAAACAACCCAGGCTGCAACAAAGTGAGCACAGGAGACCACAAGGTGCAGCCATCACGCTTAGTCTGGCCGATGCATAGACGAGGAGCAGCTCAAAACCAGCCGAAGCTGAACAAAACATAGCAGACACCAAAGCACCCAGCTGCGGTGGTTTTACAGTAAAGACCACCAGTCATTTCACAGACCCGCCCACCCCGATACCATTAGTCTAATTAGTTTGAAGGCACATACCACAGCCGGCAAATTCCATTTATTAATCTCCCCATGGGGCAGAACGTGCACTCTGTTCCAAAAGCAGGCTTGATGTGCAGCATGTAAAAAGCGCACACAATTCCTCAGACACACACCACTTATACTCGAGGTTTATGGGAAAGTGAGTAAGATCCAGGAGACCCAGGTTAACAAGCTCAGAGGACGACCGTGGCAGGCCATACTTAAATACGAGATCTTGAGGCAGATTGAGTTTATTTGCACCTTGCTTCTGCACGATTATCCAAGGTCTGGGCATCGCTCATCCTTCTGCTGGACCCACGGGACGACCGCAAACCCAATCAACAGAGCCCACGAGACATTGCAAACCAGTGACCTTGAAAGGACACTGCCAACACAATGCCTGGCTTCTCTGCCATTTTTCCGGGGCTGGCAGGTAGCTGGCTTTCATGGCATGCGCACCGGACACTCAAAATAAACAAATAAAAGCGCAGGCGTCTTTCGGAGACGCTTGGGATCAAGATAGCAGGCAAGAGAAAGGGAGCGTGTCAGGAGAGGGATTTCTGCTGAGCGCCATCTGGAAGAGGCGAGGTAGATATACGACAGGAGCAGACTGTCTCCGAAACAGCCACGGCACTCCGTGAAAAAGGACTACCAGGGCTGCAGTCTTATCAATACCCAGCCAGATACAAACTGGAAGCACAGTGTGCAGCCACCCTACCCGCAACCCCCCCCCTCAGACAAAGTTCCAGGTAATACCGACAAAAATAATTTAAAAAAAAAAAAGGATTTGAGGGTACAGTTTTCAAGAAACGCCAGCTGAGGGCTGACCTAGTTCCACGCTAAACGTCAAAGATCCAAAGAAGAGTGGAAAGCCCAGCGTCCCCCGACAACCCTGAAGAATTCATTATCAAACGTGTCCGTCTGGTGCTGTTAGCACTGGGGCCAACATGTAGCCAAAACACAGGGAGCCAAGTCTAGTTAGTGTGCAGCAATCCGTTGGGTCTCCCGGTGAACAGACAAGAACCACTGCTTGGTGTCGTGGCTGCCGGCAAAGGCCCGGGCCTGATCGATTTAATAATCGAGGCTAAGATGCACACTAAGCGAAAGATTCCGTGCCGAAAAGGGTTCCTACACTGGGTCACCTTCTTACACAGGCATCACTTCCAGGTACTTCTGGGTGCTCCCTGGGGTGGGAGGGGCATCGGGTGGCAAAGGGTGCAAGACAAATGAGTCCCATCAGGTAGCAGCCACATGCAGTAGGAAGAGGAGGGAAGCCAGCAAAAACAAAATAATTAAAAAAAAAAAATTTAAATACATGCCCCTCTTGTTAACGAATCTGGTTAATCAAGTCTGGGAACACCTGGAGGAGAATTCGCAAATTAATGAAGTATTGAATTTTGCCAGCCTTATCAGAGAGATGAAAAATCACTATGGAACTTTTAGTCAAAAAAAAGAGGGAAAAAAACCTCAATCTGGGCCAACATCAATGAAACCTGAAACTCATAAATCAAGACTGAAGATTTTTTGTGTCAAAATAATTTCAAATATGCGATTCATGCCTTTTCTGGTGTACACACATGGGGGGAGGGGGTCGGTTAACAGTTTTACAGTCCATTTGAAATGAATGTTTACTCAAATCCTCCTCTAAAAGACCATTGTCTTGACGTTATTAAACACCTCGGATTCCACCGTGGTCGTCAAACCGACTGAAATTAATTATACGGCAGACGGGCCTCTGAAGTGGACAGCAATTGCCCATGACAAGTTACACAGGGCAGTGATGGTACAGTGGAGTCGGAAGACAGAGATCGGCACCCAATCGGCAGGGAAGGGCCGTGTACGTGCCAAAGTAATAAAAGCAAGAATTGGGCTTCAAACCCATCCCAACACAGGATTGCGCTAACCCACTCCCAATGAGCTACACAGAGCGTGCAGGGTTAGCCAAGGCAGTCACCTGTATATCAGTAATCCACCAAGGCCAGTATTACAGTAAAACAATATACTGAGACATTTTGGATGTACTGCGGCATTTTCAAATCTTCATGACAAGATTTTACTTCAATATACGAGACATATTTCTTCACAATCAAATCAAATGCCAGAATTTTGAACTGTCTGCATTTTTATTTATTTTTTTGATTGAAGTCAGATTTCTATAAAACTGTTTACCTTTGTGGGAACCGAAAAAATGGTCCCTATAATGTCAAAATAGCATGTCATCACAAAATATACACATAATATACGCAACATGCACGCGCACACACACACACACACACACACACACACACACACACACACACACGTGGTGACCACTAAGCCACCTTGCCCCCCACCACTATGTCAAGCACTGGATTTAAACATGCCAGCATCTGACTAAAAATAAATGCAGCAAACAAGATTCTTTTGAAATTCCTTACAGGAACCGTGCACAGCCGAGAGCGGATAGAGCCCCTACAGCCTCTTGTGAAATCCGGTTCTCCACCAACCTTTCTTGAGATGACAATTGGCAGAATAGCGAAAATGTTGCGAAAAAACGAACGGAATTGAACATTGTTTTGGGTCTGGCCAGCCGAAAGCCTAAATATGGCAAAAATGTATAACACAGGAAGCAAACAAACAAAGAGTGAGTGTTTATTTGAACAAGTGTCTGATTTCCATCCTCAGAGCTTCTGACAGTGCAAGCAAACAAAGCAGCACATGGGCAGCATTGCACCGATAAACATCTGTCAGAGAGTTTAAACCAGACAGCTGAGCAGAACCAGGACCAGTAGTAGCCGCAGCGCCCAGCGGGTGGTGGCCAGCTAGTGGCAGCCTTGTCACCGGCCTTTCCCCAAGATAACCAGCCCGGCGAGGATCCAAAATAGGCTGCGTGTCACATGACAGTCTGCCGACAGCACCGAGCCCGGCATATTTATTTAAGAGCAACAGCATCCGAAAATTCTGTTCAGAAGATTACCAGCCGGAAGAGCAAGACTCAATAGCATAACAAGACCTTGGAAAGTCACACACATCAAGACAAGCGAGCATCTGTCGGGAAAATCAGATGGATGCATAAATACATGCATTCAAGATAAATAGTAATCATAAGACACAATGAATGGCTCATCTACACTGCCAGCAACACGTATCAATTTCTTAAAAGGCTCATTAAAATATCAAGGGCAGAGATAGGGTTGGCATAAAGGAAATGTATATCCACTTAAAACATTTTTTTGGGTTAAAAATAAAGCCGTCTATACAGATTTGAAAGTCGGCGATGCATTAGCTTCGTAGATAGCTGGCAGCCAATGGTGGGGATTCGGAGATGGGGGGCAATGCAAATAAAGATAAAAACAAAACCAGATAAACGGAACTGATCTCCTGGGAGCATGACCTGACTGGTGCAGACCACAGCCCTAACCTTTGACCTAACGGCAGACTATAAACCTTATAGTGACAGTCACCTTTCGTCACAGTCAGAACCGCAAGTATAATCCTAGTGAACGGAGAGGCCTCGTAAAGAGCAGCGGCCTACTGCTAAGTCGATCGGAAGACCTGCGGAGTGACACGGCTAATATACGTCACACCGGCAGATAAATATGTCCCGTCAAAAACGTTTGCCTTTTCAGATTAACGCAACCTCCTCCTGGGGGGGGGTGCAGCTTTGAGCACAATTCATAATTTTTCATTCATAAAAGTTTTTTTTTCCTCCTTCCTATAACCGATTATGTAGCAATGACCTGCTTCTCTACATTCTACCGCAGAGTCAGGATTCGGAAATTCCTGCGTCTTCC
This sequence comes from Stomatorhinus walkeri, assembly GCA_026784285.1. NCBI lineage: Eukaryota > Metazoa > Chordata > Actinopteri > Osteoglossiformes > Mormyridae > Stomatorhinus > Stomatorhinus walkeri. The sequence continues at coordinate 4,779,331 of JAODUD010000001.1, read as the reverse complement.
ACGCCTCACAAAAACATACGAACTCGTCGGGACAAGCCCAGGTCCTTTTCCGAGTAAAGACAGAGCTCGACATTTTCCTGAGAACGTGGAATCGGCACGCCACGTCACAACTAAAACAAACTTAAGCTACAGTGGATCACACGTCGACAAAAGAAATTTCGGATTTCTTTATTTTTTGGGGGAAATGACCTACTCATCTGTACATATAACTTAGAAACGGATAGGACAGACATATGGGAAGCACTCTGGGAATTCAATAGACCCCACCTCACATGCCGTCATAACTGGAAGTGTTTATTGGGGGGGCGGGGGGCGGAGGCAGTTATCACTTTAATGGCTTCCCAGACTTCCCAGGGGGATTGGAGGACACACATGATCAGTGACGGAGGGCTGTCACTGAGGCTTAACAGTCATCCGACATGACTCATGCAGTAAATTAATAGCATGGCTCATGTAGCACTAAAATGAGAAATTTCGGCTCGTTTAAAGAGGCGCATTAGAACATCCTTTTATGAACAATTAAACCGTCTAATCGGTAAGGTTAACGTCCAGTTCTGTAGGGGGAAGCCTGGTTCGGGGGGGGGGGGGGGGTGCTGTTACCGCAACTGGATTTTAAAGATCCAGTTACAGCTCATGGACTTTAACCAACAGTCAGCTTATACCCCCTCTCCCCAGAGATAAACTGGCTTGCTAAGGTCGGCACCCCCTCAGAAGATGGCGCCCTAAGTGGCTGACCGGTCCTGGTCAGTCTTATAACATCGCGGCACTGGTGACGTCCTCCCCACAAAACAGTGGTGCGGGGTCTCGCCCAATAGCAATCGAAAGCCCATCCTGTGCCTAATTAAGTGGCTAAACACGGGGAACCGACACCTTTTTAATTGGTTCCTGCGCGAGGCTCCTCAGAAGCGACTGTGAATTGCAGGGGTGCTATAAATAAAAGCGTTTATTAAACCCGACGGCCTTCCGCCGCGACCTTAAAAGCAGGTTCAGGAGGTTCACGGGCCTCGACAAATGCGCTTTTAAGAAGGCTGACAAGACGCGCGTGATCAGACAGCGTCAAAACAGAAACAATGACGGGGCGAACAAAAATGGAGGCGGACAGCTATGAAACAGAAGGGGCTCACCTGGCCTTGGCGGGGGGGGGGGGGGGTAATTGCACACCTTTGGCAAGAGGGAGAAAATTCCAGAAATGGAAAAAAAAAAAAAAGTCAGGCAATTACCGAAACGGAAATGCCAAAAGAGCATGGGTCATGTGACTGGCTAAAAGCAGCCCTGAACAATAACAGATGAATCAGAAGGGGGATCCGTCTGGTCAGACCGGATCTGGAAAGGGCCGTGGAGACGCAGCCCTGCCCTTGTTCTGCTCTCCAGTCTCAGAAAGGCTATGAACCCCTAAAAAACCAAAAAGGCCTGCAGATCTCCTGTTTACAGTGGGATAAACAAGCCATAGTAAACACAAGGAAGGGGGGGGACTGGGGGCTGGATGGGGCCAGAATTCCAGAGAGCCGCTGGGGGGCAGAGAACTAGATAAACAGAGGAGGATAATTTAACCGCTCCCACCACCAATGTCACTTCAGGCAAGCCCCCCCAGTCACAGTACTGTGGAGGAGTTGTCCGATTGATATTCCGGCCAAATGTCATTAAACATGTGGCTCTTTATTACGTCCCAAATGTCTTTAAAACCCCCAGACCTGGCTGCAATTATTAAATTGACCGCATTGCAAACGAAATAATTAATTGCGATCCTCATCGAAATTTGAAATAAAAAGTCTTTGAAACGAGGTTGGCAGGCTGTAACAGTAATGAAGAGAGATTACCTGGGAAAACAAATATCTGCATGAGGGTATTTTTAAGAAGCGCATGACCAGCATGACAGAGCCAGTCTGGTAGAATTGTGTCTGTTAACGTCTGTGGAAGGGGCTGTGCACGCCTCTTTGACCTGGCGACAACCCCGAACAGGTGCCTGCTGGGTACGTTTTGCGCCCCCCCCAGGAATACTGATACACAGCAGATTCAGGCCAGTTCCCCCGACTGCAACCTTGATGGAGAAGGAGTGTAAGATAAAGCTCCTCTTCACCATCATGCAGAAACCAAAAAACGCACGACTGAGCATGTCAGGTGGCCGATAAGCTCCCCCACCATGGGGCAGGATTCACGGGCATTTCCATCCTCAAGGCATGACGGTGACCGGGAGCAACGTGCAAACTGAGCCCCGCCCCCAGCGGCACCCCAGACCCGGCCGTCCAGCAGGGTGAGACGCGAGATCGCCTCAGCAGGCCCTCATCTCGATAATACCCCGTTTGGTTATTTTATGGACCATTTTTTGACGTTTCCAGCCCAAGGACATCACCCCTACCTAGCTGACAGGCATCAGGACAGCAGGAGGAGCAGGTGTGACTGAAGCCAGACTGACTCGCCAGCAGAATCAAATTATTGATCACGACAGATTGCATTATGAAGAAATCGGGGACTGGTATCAGTGGCTGGGATTACATTTCTCTGGAAGGGCAGAGATGCAGGCTTGCTCTTTGATAAAACACACACACACACACAGTATGTGTGACCTGATTAGGCTCACAGCCAATCAACGGCAGCCGTCAGCTATGACATCATGCAAGCGCAGCTGAAAATCAGAGCCTTCCGCTCCGCCATCCACCTGACAGACAGGGCCCAGATATACCATTAAGTACATTAGGCTGGATTGGTGTGCGGTGGAAATTGGACGTCAAAGACGTGGGCTGGTACTTTTAGCTGGTCACTCAGGGCTATTAATAGAATGCTTCTTTCACAAGAGTCCCTCCGTCAAAAGGAGAGCAATTTGACATGGAATCACTGCCCATGCAATGATGGGTGTGGAGTCAGAGGTGGCTCCTGATCTGAGGTGGACTCACACAGGACTGCATGAGCCCAACCGGGAATGTCCCCCCCCCCTCCCACGGCCAATCAAGTCATCACGGAACACTAGGCAGCCAACGTTTTTACCCCCCATTCCAGTCAACTACCTGCACATAAACATGTTCATTTGATGCATACGATTTAGATTTTTAATTATTTTAATGTTGTGTAATTATTCTTATTATGTATTGCATACAGACAATTTTTTTCCCCTTCATGGCTCTTCATGTCTGGGCCCCTTTGGGCTGATCGGGCCCCGCCCCACCCAACCCAACCCCCCCCACATCCATTCCCGGCATTTAAATGAGGAGTGATTCATATTCCCTCAGTTGAACCATTAAAAAAAATATTTCATTAAAAAAAAAAAACATGGCTTGTTCAGAGTTCAGAAATCCGTAGCCAAGTTTAAAACATCAGCACTTTCAAATGGACCTGACACTTACATTTTTTATGTTATGCTGGTATCAACGTCACCCCCATTACCATCTTCCCTTCAATGGTCTGCTCGCTACGCACCAAAGGCATACAAAGAAAATGAATTTCCTCACAATGCAGCCGTTTGAGACAGCAGCCTACCCAGCCAGTCACACGGGCGACTGAAGGTCACTCGGGTCACGGAGCCCAAGGTGCTGCCAAGGCACATCAGGGGGCGGACTGGCAATGAATCAGACGGGCAGAGGTCACGCCAGGGTCGAGCCACCGGGAGGGCGACCCGGCAGAACCTGGATCAGACGGGGGCCTGACGAGACGTCGGGACTGGCAGCTGTCCCCCGTATCGGACCCGGTTCACGTTCTGGTCTCCTGCAGACGGGTCAGTCGGAACGTCGCACAGGTGGCGTGGATGGAGACCTTCACATGGCAGGCAGCGTGTTGGGAGGGGAACAGCGGCATGCGGCCATACGTGTCGACACGTGTCCAGCTATAGATCGGGAATTTACATGTTCAGACCCCAGGGCATTACAAGGTTCTCAGCCTCTCCGTCACCAACGCCTGCCCCCCCCCCCCCCAATCGTACTCCTGGTTCTCTGAATCTCATGTTCAGATGGCCGTGTGAAACTTGTCTAGGTGCAAACCATGCTAGAAGGAAACGCTACTACCCCACCTGCAGACTTCACGAAAAGCACTTAAGAACATCGCTCTAAAGAAAAAAAAATTAGGACCGCCGTTTCTAAAAGAGCCGTCACATACTTCAACGGCAGAGACATCCATTATTTTTCTCTCAGGGTAAAACAGGAGGTTAAGGTAAAAGAATTCCATGCAATCATTTGGGACTTTCCAGTGGAGGGGGAAAAAAAAAAAACACTTCAATATGACTGATTACCCAAAAAACAGTAAGGAACATGGTAAACAGACGAAAACACACAACATCCTGAGATGGGGTGGGTGAGGGGGCTCTTAGTCAGTCACATATATTGAAATGGGCAGGATCTGGAGACAGGTAGACAGAGGTACAGAACAGACAGCAAGTCCGCTGGAAATTTCCTTCAAAGTTCAGGGGAGACCCTTCAGGCCTTCTGGTAAAATGTATTCGAGCAAAAGAACAAAAATGAAATAAACCTCCAAAATATCCCC
>JAODUD010000001.1:4761760-4774764 GCA_026784285.1 Stomatorhinus walkeri | reverse complement strand
TGTTAAAATGTATTCGCTCAAAAGAACAAAAATTAAATAAACCTCCAAAATATCCCCCCCCCCCCCCCAACGCTCTTGACGGCCATGTAATTTAGAGATCCAATTCGCCAGAGGGTTCACGATAAGCATCACGACTCCAAGGGCCCAAAATGGCTACAAAGAGAAAAGAGCACAGCTTCTAGAAAGGTCTGTTACCCTGCTCTCAGCCTGCCATTACAGGTCTGAACAGGAGAAAAATCAACGCTAGCTTTGCGACAGGTCGAGAGGAAGTAACCAAACAGGAAATACCACTTTTGTATAGGAACAACGTCTATATACGTTAGGGTGACACAGTCCGGTCCAGAGTCGCTGTGGCGTGACATTAAAGGCCAAATTGAATTCAACAGGGAGACACGCTGGTCCAATTAAAGGGAAAGCGCCACAAAAACCACAGTCAGGTTAATTCAGCAAGTATGTTCACACACAGGGATTCTGTCTCTGGTTCTTAACGTCTCTCATACATACAATAGATATATTCCCAGTTATGGTATGACAACGGTCACATGCAGTTCTATTGAAAAACCCTTAAATCCACCCCCCTCCCCACCCAAAAAAGAATGTGCCTGTGCCGTCCAACTGGAAAGCCACTTGGCATGTTTACACAAAGCAGAGACTTGCAAATCCTGAGTGGTGTAGCCCCCACCCACCCCAAAGAAACTCTTCCCTTTTTCGCTGGAGCGGGTGAGTCAGGCTGAACGAATGCGCGTCGTCACCTCTCCGGAAGGCGAAGTCCAGTAGCTATCAGGCCGAGGACGGCACATGGACCTCCTAGGTGCAGGTCCGCGTCCTGCGGTAGGCAGGGACTGGATCGATTCTCAGATGCAAGTGGATTCTGGTTAGAGCAGTTGGCTGTGGGAGGGGTTGGGAAAAAGTTTACCAGACGGCCACGGGGACCGGAACATGGGTCGTCTCATCTTGCATGACATTCCCAGAATTTAAATCACCCTGCCAAGGACAGTGCCATCTAGAGTGGAAGAGCAGAAATGACACCAGGCCACAAAACTGTCGATCTGCTTCCCTCTCTGGCCTTCCCCTACGCCTGGGGGGCGGCTATGAGAGCCAATCGCTCTCAAAACACCCCCACCCCCACCGCATTTTTCAGAGGGGAGAAGACTAAACGAAAACAAGACCTAGAAAGGAATGTGCTGGCCGACAGCCTCCGCAGTACCGTTCAGTCCAGGGACGCCGTCACCGTCATTAAAAACACGCAGCAAACGAATCACCTTGATCCAGCAGAAAAGCACCAGAACCATAATTAGGCTGCACTCTTCAACACAGACTTAAAACTCATTCTCAGTGCTGGAGAACACGACCCCCAGCCCAGCCGCGGCGTACAGAGTCAAAGGAGAGTTGCAACCGCGTCGAAAACTCATTTACTCCATGGTTATAAATAACAGATACAGACAGGCAATACCGCAAGTAAAGCCAGCTAAATTTTATGGCTGCTTTACCAAGCTGGCAGTGATCTCCCAGTGTAGCTGAATACAATTAGATTCAACTGGGATGCAGAGACTCAAAGTCCAGGCATGATCTGGCAACCGCGGCGGTGGCACTCGCACAGGTTGTACTGACCTCCGCTGATAGCCGCATGCGCTCACTAGCCGCCGCGTACCGACAGATGAAAGCCCAGGTCGGGGCCAAAACCTGTTAGCACCTCGTCAAAATTAATCTTCAAAAGTCCACGAGGAGGGGAAAAAAAAAAAAAAAGAGAGACAGGGACGTACTGGACTATTACCATAAAACACAGGAGGGGTTAATTAGTACAATATAGCCAATAATTTCTAAATGATCCTGACACGCAGCAGCCACCCCTTTCCAGGACTAATAACATTTCCGCGTATGTTTTTTTGGATTCTGCTACAGAGTGTGGAAACTGGCCTCTATCGCAACATTCAGTCAAAAACGCTCGCCTACAAAACATCCAACACACACTAAGGAGACGGTAAAGCGCCACGGGATTCGTCATTTTTCAGTCGTTCCTCAAAAAGACAGGCCACTTCCGAGACAAGCGTTCACCTTTCATTGACGAAGATAAAATAAATTATCTTAAAATCTACCATCCATCAATTTACATTTGCTCATTTATCTGACACTTTTATCCAAATCAACATAGGGTAGAGAGAAGGGCTGCAGTATATCTGTGCTCCCTAGAATGTGAACCCACAATCATCTTTAGCACGAGGCTCTGCTTGTCGAACTACAGGAACTAACTTAAGAGTTTAATTTGAATGAAGCAACTACATTACTGCACCTTAAAAAGAAAAGCTAGCAGTTTGGTCCAACGCTGCAATTCAATCATTCCTTAACATTTTAACACTGAATTGATTGACGCATTAGACAACTTAATTTTATTTCACCCCGCATGATTTTAAACAGTCATATTAATATCTGAAGTACTAAATGTCAGTCTGTTCAGCACTTCACAAGCAAGCATGGAAAAATTTCAAACGAAAAGCTCCGAGATCACTCCTAGGTCGGATCTTCAGCTGGAGAATGTATTCAAGAGCAGGTGACGTCCTGCATGTAGGCGGGGGGCAAAGCCACCTCAGTAGGTCCACGGAAACGCCCGGTCATGTCCGAATGGAGACAATATGGACAGGCCTGCCCTAGGGTCAGGGATTTAACTCTCGCATACAGCATGGGGTGAGGAGGAGCCATGGGGGAAGGAGGAAGAAGGTGGCCCCAGCAGGGTGGGGGGTGGGGGGGGAGGTGTTTTATTGCGAGGGTGATGCGACAACACAGGCGAGATCTGGCCCACGGGCTCGGCAGTGCCAACAGCTGTTCATTAGAAGGCGCGAGAATGAGTGTGATCTCACCTAAGGGCCCCGGTCCCTGCCACGGCGCCTTCGTTAGCCGCGGTAATGAAGCTCAAGGAGCTGGTGAGTGGGCGACGGTGTGCGGCTGCTTAGAGCTGGTAACTGACAGGCGGAGCTGAGACATGGTGCGGTGGGCCAGGAATCCAAATATGCATATATCATATGTATTACGTTATATAAGGCAAAGGACATACGAGATAAACATGGGAAATTCTGACCCAGCGCTGATGTAACTGGGATTAAGGGGCTTTCTGTAGGTGAAATCACTCTGACAACCATCCATTCATTTCTATGACCAAAACCCTAATCCCAACAATGACCTTAACCCCTACCCAGCCCTATCCTGAACCTTAAGCAAACAAATAAAATACAAGAATTCTGGCATTATTTTTTTTTTCACACACAGAGACAACAGGGATGCAGCAGCTTCTCTGGGGGCCCTTGTCTGGCAGAGGTAACCCCCCACCCCAGGTGGGCAATTTGAGCTATTGTTTGGCTCTAAAAGAGAAACAAGAGGGAGTTTAAAAAGATGGAATGGTAAGAATATGCTAATCAAACTCAGAATTTCAGCAATAAAACTCACTGATCGGGGCAGGGTGGGAGTGCGGTCTGTAAAATTCACCACTCGGGTGGGGGGAGGGGCATTGCCGGCAGCCCCATCAACCAAACAAGCTTAGGATAGCCAATCAAGCTTAGGATAGCCAATCAAGCTTAGGATAGCCTATGCTATACCCCACCCCACAGCCGAAGGTTAACCTTGATTTTTTTGCATACGTTCATTTAATTGTTTACCAACATACATTCGGGAAAGAGAACAGGGGCAGACCATCCCCGAAGAAACTGTGGGTTAAAGGTCTCGATCAACAGCCCAGCTGTGAAAACAGTCTGCTGAATCAGGGGTCCGTGATCACTGAGCCAGATGCAACTCAAAAACCTGAGAACAGGAACAGCACATGTATGTGCATAGGTGTGTGTGTGTATACATATACTCACAGTCTTCCTATTCCCAGTTTACACATAGACAACTAACCCACCACCAAACCACATCAGTCAGGTCACTAAACCAAAAGTATGTCTACCCAACCTCGTGAGAGTAGACCACCACCACAGAGCGACATACCAAACGGGCATTCCACCCAGACAGCCACAATCGCCACACGCACACCGACACAGGGCATCAGGGTGGAAGAGGCCGACACACGGCACCCGCCCCAGCGGGGCTTCAGGAGAGCTTGCGACAAACGGTGCAGAGGAGTAAACAGCAACTAGATAGTGGAGACTGGCCACCGCTGCTGTGGACAATCAAGTTTACCCGCAAAGGGCTGGTGTGTGTGCAGGTCTTTGGGGTAACCTGTAGGTCAGCTGTTCATACCCAGGTGTGACGACTCTTCAGCCAATCAGTCCTCTAATTAGTAGTCTAATTATGGAGTTGCAGTGAAAACCCACATACACACCAGCCCTTTACAGATAAGATTGGTCACCCCTGGCCTACAGCCAGTCTGCATTATGCTGCTTATCTAAGATAGCAGCCCACTTCTGAAGAAGCAGATCAATGGCCTGCAAATATTTGAATGTGACAGGGATCAATATTCAATGAGACCACAAACCAAACCTCTGAGCTATATTCAGGTGAAACCCAATTGTCCTCACAACCTTCAGTGAAACAAGTTGTACAACTAAAACATCTAAAGTAAATTTTTTTTTAAAAATCCACTGATATGATTGCATCCCAACAAATATGGAAACTGGCCATTCACCCGCCATAACCTGTTTGTAAAGCAAATACCACTTTATTAATGAAATGCAGCATGACTGTACTAGTGGAAATTTACATAATAATCCATGTTCCTGCTGTACACTGCAGCTGCACAACTTCCCACACTCATGACCACAAACCAGGAAGCAGCAAAAAGCTTTAAGACTAATAAATGTTTTGAAAGCCCGATGGCTGAAGAATTTACTGGGAGCTGCATGGCAATTACCAGCAGTGCTGCCTAAGAGGAAAGTCCATTTCTATTTATGGAAAAGGAATTTACCAACACCTGCACGGCTGGACAGAGAGACCCGCTTTAAACACCCGCAATCCGGGGCCAATCAACAAGACTGAAGAGTCCAGCTCATCCATGACCAATGTCTGGCAATGATACCTCCACCAACCCAGATCCATGCAACACTGCTTCCCCTTCGCGAGATCTACTCTGATCCTGCAAAGCAGCCATTACTTCAACATCAAAATTTTATTTATAGGAATATAATCCCTACTGTAAGGTATTTCCCCCAACAGGGACGGCATGTGAAGATGTGGGATGCTTGTATGGGGGGGGTTTAACCGATTCAGGAGGAGACAAGGCTGTACAGTGAGAGATACACGGGTCCAGGAACTAGGGGGTACGGATTGACAGCACCGATCAAGAGACCCAGGAAGCACATGAATAGACCCACTGTTTTCATGGTCAACACGAAGAAAAACAAACAGCAGAGTTACTCACTAGAAAATGAGACATTTAAACATAGTCCCTTTTATCAGTTACGGCTTTTGAATTCAGGTGCTAACAGTTCATTAAATCGAGGACTCCAGTCACTTTGACGACCTAAAACGTGATAAAACCAAGAACTTCTTTCGAGGGAAACCCACATTCCATATAATCAACAAATCACATGTATTTGTGCTATTATGACATACAGTACGACAAAGGGATCGGGTCCATTTAGTCCATCTTAAGAGTCCAAGCTATATGTCGAAACGTGGAATTTGATCCAGAGCAACAGTGTGGAAAATATGCCGCCCAGCTTTTGTCAATAGGACTCCATGTGATAACGAAAGCAAAGTATCGTTAAAGCACGTACGATCGGCACAAAACAGCGATCTGGTTTTCACAGCCGATTGTAGTTGGGAATACATAGTGTAGTTTCTTTTTTACTTCATGATACAATGTGTCAAATCGTTCTGATTTACTAGGAATTAAACATTTATATAAAAAAAACTGATGGGAGCGTCCTGATCACACGCCGGTCCGCGCTACTCGAAATCCTTTCTATCCATATTATAGGAAACCAGCCTTTCTCCTCCAAACATTTTCTCCGAATTGTCACAAATAGGGAGGGATCGCATGGAGGATGAGGGGACTTGCATGGTTGAGATCCGACCTGCACACCTTTAAATACGGCGTACTGTGGGCTTGCTGTTGACAAACAAAGCTGGATCGGGCTCCCTTTTGATCGCAACATTGTTGCAAATGCAGCTCAGCCGCGATCCGCCGTAGCGGCTCCTACTAGTTACTCTGTAACCAGTTTGTGTTTCCGCCCTCGGATTGTTTTAATTCATGGCGTTTTTAAAAAACTTCGGCAATGGAAACAGCTGATGGCCACGATAAACCCGAAAACGCACCCAAATCTGTCCCGACACCCTCACGCCACCAATCGAAAAAAGAACAAATATAATCGAACTCACCTTGGAAACACTGTTCGTGTGTGAACACTTCTGTCGTCCTAGTTTTGTTGTTTTACTCCCCAGAAAAAAAAATCAAGAAATGTAATCCTCTAGATACGAACAATGTGGGTTTGGAAAAAGTTCACATCTTTCTCCTGGCAAAGCTAAGCAGAAGACAACAGGAAACAAGCATTCCCGGGGAACGGGGCAGCTTAAGAAGCACTTGGCGAGTGAGAAAATGAGACTGGCGCTGGGGACGAAACGCCGAGGAGAGACGACGAAGACTTTCTCCACGCCCAGGTACCGGATCACATGATTAATTCAGGTGTGTTTCCTCTGAAACCCGCGACTTTACCGAGGCACACCTGTGAGAGCGGCTGACATCCGCCCGGAGTTACATCGGGAACAGGAAACGGGGAAGAAGAAGAAGGAAAAAAATGACGATGAAGGAGAGAATGGGGCTTCTCCTCCCCCTTACTCAGTACAAAAGGCTTTGCCCGGAGGAGATCGTTTTACACGGGCTGGGGAAAGAAGCAAAAATTTCTCAGGAAGCTAGATGGGGGGGGAATCCACGTCGCCGTTCACTCCCGTTTGCATCCCAGTAAAAATAAAAAAACAACAATAATAAAAGCACCTTCTACAGACTACTGTCGTGATTCACATACAATCTCCTGGGTGTTTGTTTCGTGCACATGTTAAAATCAACCGATGTTTTATCCCGTTTCAAATTACTGAAAGAGGCAGGCTGTGGGCGTTATTTTTCCCAGAAATCTGAATTACTAATACAGGAGCTGTAGGAACACCTGGGTTATGCAGAGAAACTGCCCTGCTTGGATCCACCGAGTGGATGGGGTCGGATTATATTCTATTAAAAATGCAATCAGAATGTAATACTGGCGCGGTGGACGCCTCTCTCGTGGTAGCGTGAAAGTAAACATGTACTATGAGCAAGTAGTGGAAAATATAATGGGCGCAAAACTGGGGAGAATTACCATAATCGCACATTGCCTAGTCTTCTGGAATTTACTATTGCTAAATCCTGTTACTTAATATATCAAATTAAATCGAACACACCCCTCGGATATGTCAGCGCGGTTAATATTACAAAAAGAAATGTACACTGGCTCTTCTGTACGTGTACCTACGTGTAGTAAGGCCATGTACGGTGTTTCTACGTTCACAATTCCGGAATTTTCTTATTTTTTTCATGGTATTATTGACGTTTCATTTTCATTAAAAATACTGTGTCCCTAGCATTGTGGTTAACAAGGATAAAGCACTATTGGTTTTCATTTAGTGTTGTGTTTTTTTCCACAGATCCTGTAGGTACTACGTTTTTCACGTTCTGCTGTGACATACCTGCAGTTTCAAACTTGGATCTCAGAGCTCATTTCTAATGAGAAAGGGGAAGATAAAGGACACAAGTCACGTTCAGACCCGTGATGTTCACCTTACATCCATGCCATTTAGCTCTTTCAAACTCCAGGTCCTAAAATAATATCATAATCTGCCAAATATAAAAGTTCTACAATCCGTATGTCGGGATGATCCTGCACTGTTAGAAAAAAAGAAACCAGTTTGTTTGTCCCATGGGGCTGTACCTTACAATTCTGTAAGCTAAGGGTACAACTGGCAGACCCTTGAGAGTACAGCCCCAGTGACAAGCAAAGGCACAAACCAGTACTTTCCTGAGAGTGTGGGGAAAAGACTCTTGTGTGAGCCATCACATTTTTCTGGTAGGACACTCTAAAATCTGTAGTAACTTTTTTTTTTATTTAGAAAGAGCCAGAAACTGTACATTGGTGTCTTTTACCCCACATAGAAATATGCAGAGGGGCCTTTTAAGTTAACAGCCTCTATAAATCAGCCAATATTGCTAATTATTTTCCCCAATACCCTAGCTGGGCCTTCACTCCATGATTCTCCCAGGTCTGCTGAAGCTCATTCTATGAAAACTGGCCCTATTCTGTGCATTGTGTGGGCAGCATGGGGAGGGGGGAGGGGGGAGGGGCCTGTCTTAAAAAAAAATATATATATATATATAGCTAACTCGATGTTGACACTGCCTCTTGGTCTCCCCAGCGTTGTCGCAATTTCCCATGCCCGTTTCCCGTGTCGTGGGCCCGCAGATACGGATCAGAGCCCAATAGGTCTGGCCTTCCACAGCCTTTCACACTGACTGATGGGACAGAGAAAGTGGGCCAGCTCACACCAATGGCTTCGCAAACGACAATGGACGGGAGGGGGGGCGAGCAACCACAGAACCTGAACTGGCTAATAGGCAGAGAAACTCGTCCAAGGAAATAATTAAAGCAATTGTGTTGGTGCCACAGTAGCTGGCCTGCTGCTCCCAGCTATTATCGCGAACGCCATTGTGTCAACATTGGCGCGGATCAGCTGCAAATCACAAAGCGAACAGGTATGTGAAATTAATAGAAAAATATACGGATGGCACTTTGCATTATGGGAAAAACAAATAGTAATTTCTATAAAGTGTTTACAATGTCATAAAATATACTGTAGTAATATATTACACCGAAAGACTGGTAATCATCACCGATAAAATGCCATTTTAATGCAAATACGCGACATTCTTTCTAGTGTATTTTTTTTTCTGGTAAAGTTTGCCGGGAAGTTGGTAAATCGAGTCCCGTATTAATCTGACAGGTGGTATGTGGTCACAGCGCCCTCTGCCGTTGAGAAAAAACGCTGTAGGAGATGAGAATTTGTGTGTTACCTTCGTGTATGTGGAGCGTAAGTGCCGAGGGCCGGTACGTGGAAAGCTCTCATATATGTAAAATGCAGCCTTTGAAGGTCAGTGATTGTAGTTTTTTTGGATTGTAGGATCACCATAAATTGGTCTTCAAGGACACATCTTACCATCTCACAGTTTATTTAAATAATTTGTTTCGGGGCACAGATTCAGCTCCTTTAAAATGAAACTGGAGATTGTTTTGACAGCCGTAACCATCTTATTTCTTTTCTACAAAATAGGCTGACGGTTCCTTGGACATAGTGCTTTAGGATGCGAGGCAGACACTAGGAAACAGATATGCAATCACAAAATTATCAGGTGCGCAACAGGCAGCACAGAATGGGACGCTTTATTAATAGATCACAGAGGGGAAAAAAGCGTTACTTACTGAAGGCGATTCTCAGCCGGTCGTTAATGAGATTTGTTGGCTGAAACATAGTCTTCCGTAATTAATTATTATTATTACTCTACTTATCATACCCCGCTAAATAAACTCAAAGAGAGCGGTTCATGACTAATGTGAAAGGCGAAAAGGGAATCTGCGGTGAAATGATAGTTTAGGAGTGCGAATGGCTGTTTCACTTCTCAGCCATCTGTGCTAGTCTGCAGTCACGCCGTTTGTTCACGGGGGGAGGACCTGGTGTATTTATGACTGAAACTGGGAGGAGAGTTGCATGAAGTTTCCTGGAGAAAGACCACAGGCTGGTTTCAAGGCCCCGTCGAGTGACGGTGTTTGTGCTCTGTTGCTGGCACCCGTGAGTCAAAGGTGGATTGCAGAGTGATACTTCTGACGGGACAAAATCTCTGATCTTTGCCACCCCAGCGCTTGGCAGCGATGATGAATACCAGCTTTTGTCCAAAGGGGCCTAATCACAGTTTGTACAGCCGGTGGCCTCGCCGAGCTTCGAGCAGGAGGGGGGTGGGGCACAGTGGCACCAATTGTCACCCAAATGTCTATGTCCTTGCGGTGTCTGGGACAGCGCTGACACGCTCGCCTCCACCCCCTGCCCCCGCACCCTTTAGCTAGCAGTTAAATGGCCTGGTCAGTAATTACATAAGCCAGTTACACAGCAACATGTGGCGGGTGCTCAGAAGTAATAGTGAAAGTGTAATGCTAAATAACACTAATGCAAAAAAAAAGCAGATGGGGTGAATGCAGATGACAAGCTGTCATGGCTGTGTGGATGTAAACAGGATATGCCAGGACAAGTTAGCCCTGTGCAAGGCTTCGGGGGATGGACGCAGGCTCTCTGACATATAAGTGAACGCCTGCGGGGGGGTTCGATCATGCAATAAACAACACAGCTCCTCAGGGCAGGAGAAGAACGCCCCAGTACCCGCCACCAGCCGCGATCAGAGATCATGACGAGTCGCCGGGGACAGGGACAGGGACAAAGCCTTATCCCTGCCATCCCACTTGAAACTGCGCCATCACTGAGCCATCTGCCGCCCTTCTAGATTATTCCAGAGCTCAACGGTGCGCGACCCTATGGCAGGCTCTGGCTCTCCATCACCGCTAGTCCCGTGTCTCGGTAACGGTGACGCGCGCCGGGGAGGCCCGGTCACCTGGTGCTCAATTTCAGCCCATAGCTGGTGGCTGATGCTGCAATTAAGCGTTTTTTTTTTCTTCTTTTTTTGATGTGCACACAGGTGACTCTGCAGCAGGAGAAAAGGAAGACAGACGGGGGGGCGCAAATCGAAGAGCACGTCTCCGGAACACTCTCAGAAATTTTGAGAAAATTTCTGTGGACTGACTAGAAATTTAATGTGAGTTATATGTTGTATTACAAGAGGACTGAGTGATATTGACTTCCAGTACTGTAACATATGATGAGGAGGCCTGATCACTGCTGGCCTCATCTCCGAAAACAACAAAAGATGGAGTGAATGACCCTTCTGTTCAGAACGGCAGAATCAGTGGCATCACGAGTCTCTGCACCGAATTGTACACTGGCAAAGACATGATAGATACTGCCTGGACTCTGAAACGCTGAGCTCAGCTTTAAAGTGATGCAACTCACGGAAAACTCTTATTCTTCATGTAACCTTTTTACCACATATATGCTGCAATAACCCACTGAGAAATATCCCAGAATATGCCTGTAGGGTTGCGTAGCGCACAGTGGGCTGTCCCTGTCAACTCCAAGGGGATTATTGTACCAACCCTGTGTAATCCATTCATTTGCATACCTGTAACCTGTGCTTGATTTATTGTAATTCTGCTAGCAGCTTAAACAAAGACACTTGCCAGCCCTTCCTTAACAAGGGAAAATCCTCTGCAGACTCGTCAGAGTTGCACTGCCTCCCAACCCTGCCCTAGCAAATTCACACCGCTGAGGAAAGGCCCCGTTTTAGGGCAAAGGGCTGCCCTCAGGAACAATCTTAGCCGTGAAAGCAAATCAAAGTTCACCTGTCTTCAGCCGTCATTTCTGGGTTTACAACTTTGAGAAGTTAATTTGAAAGCCAGTTTTTACTGGATGACTCCGGGTCGTCGCACCAAATCGAAAGCGAATTCAATGAGTCCTTACAAATAAATAAGCAAATGCATTTCCCACGGCGGGGTGGAAAATCCTATAAATCCAGCATATTTTCCAGGTCGGGACATGAATTACACCTGATACTAGCTCATAAAACGCTGTGGTCAACTGGATTTTCCAGGAAATCCAACCAACACAGAATGAACATTATAATCTATAGCCAGAGTAATGTTTACTCATTTCCATCAGAAAGTTATTTTGTCTTATAAGTTTTTTATAGCAAATAATCCAATGCATTGTGACATGGGGTACAAGAGACATGGGTACCTTGATAAATTCTGGGGCCCTGCACGTTAAAGGGGCCACTGAATACGAAAAATTATTGATTTTATTTTATTTGGCAAGTTGGGCCCAAGGTGACATTTTGTCAGGGGGCCCAGAATTTCTAGCTATGCCCCTCGGTGTGACAGTGTCCCTATAACCTGTCCTAGGAAAGCAGGGCACATGGCCAGGGACACCCTGGATGGGGGGCCAGTCTGTGGCAGGAAATCACACTGCTGGAAATTTTGAGACACCTGTTCATCTAACCATGAGTTACTAGACTGTAGGAGGATCCAAAGGATGACTACAAAATACAGGGAGAACATGCAGAATGTAGGGAGAATGTGCACAATACAGGGACAATGTGCACAATACAGGGAGAACATGCAGAATGTAGGGAGAATGTACAAAATACAGGGAGAATATGCAGAATGTAGGGAGAATGCAAAATACAGGGACAATGTGCAAAATACAGGCAGAACATGCAGAATGTAGGGAGAATGTGCACAATACAGGGAGAACATGGAGAATGTAGGGAGAATGTGCAAAATACAGGGAGAATATGCAGAATGTAGGGAGAATGCAAAATACAAGGACAATGTGCAAAATACAGGCAGAACATGCAGAATGTAGGGAGAATGTGCAAAATACAGGGACAATGTGCACAATACAGGGAGAACATGCAGAATGTAGGGAGAATGTGCAAAATACAGGGAGAATATGCAGAATGTAGGGAGAATGCAAAATACAGGGACAATGTGCAAAATACAGGCAGAACATGCAGAATGTAGGGAGAATGTGCACAATACAGGCAGAACATGCAGAATGTAGGGAGAATGTGCACAATACAGGGAGAACATGCAGAATGTAGGGAGAATATGCAAAATACAGGGACAATGTGCACAATACAGGGAGAACATGCAGAATGTAGGGAGAATGTGCACAATACAGGGAGAATGTGCAAAATACAGGCAGAACATGCAGAATGTAGGGAGAATGTGCAAAATACAGGGAGAACATGCAGAATGTAGGGAGAATGTGCACAATACAGGGAGAACATGCAGAATGTAGGGAGAATGTGCAAAATACAGGGAGAATATGCAAAATACAGGGACAATGTGCACAATACAGGGAGAACATGCAGAATGTAGGGAGAATGTGCACAA
>JAODUD010000001.1:4730192-4753357 GCA_026784285.1 Stomatorhinus walkeri | reverse complement strand
GGACAAGGTTCTGTTTGTGGTGTCCAGCACTGATGGGGACGAAAGCCTTTCAGCACTCTGCATGTACCCTCTGAATGACATCAATAAGCGATTCAAGGAGATCCTTCGTGCCTGCTATTTACAGCAAGGATATGACAATAACAAAATTCACCATACTCAGCTCGTCCATCTTCATTTTGTTCTTTAGTTATGGTGAGGGGTCATTTCACTACGGGGTATTTCTGTAGATTCTGAAATAAAATTATAGGCTGTAAAAATCCAACAGTGAATGTTTAATGGTGAGTTTGTTCTGACTTTCAAATGACACATCTTCATAACCATCTCCTTAAGTGTAGCCTGTAGGGGTTACCGTGGAGAACCAGCATACCGTGGCATTTCTGGGAAAGGTGAGCAGAGTAAGGTGCTCCATCACGGTCATGTGCCAGGTGCATTGGGCGGTTTGCAGAATGGGGTCAGTTTGCAAAGTGAGGTCTTGAGTCCTTTTCTATTAAGGGTTCCCATTAAGAGATGATTAGAGAACAAACAGCAGAATGTTTACCTCCTGGAGATTCTGGTTTTCCTGACCCACTGCTCTGCACCTTTCAGCTGCACCTGCTTGGCACCCCAAAGGACTACCAGACTATCACTGTATCCAACTCTGATAAAATGGTCAACAAGCACCTCTTCCGTAACACAAACTACACTCACCTGTACGTCACCCCACAGAAATAAAGGTACAGTTCCAGAAGACAGGTTAATCTTTTCGATTTTGGCTAGTTTTTCATCCATCCATCCATACATTCATACATACTTCTACCTTCCAACTGCTTATACACTACATGGTTGTGAATTAGTTTTATGCAAGTATAATTAAGTATGCTATGGATTCATTTGACAATTAAAAAGATCTCCAAGGTGCCAGTGCAAGCATGTCATCAAAAGAAGGACTGCATGGCCTTGAGGGACTCGTACTGTGGCTGGTGCGTGCTAGATGGCAGGTAGGAACCAATTCCCCACTCATATTTACTACTTTCTATACTAATCAGTTTTTGCTTCTCTTTTTGCAGAGGAGTAACATATGTGTATTTTGGGTCATGGGGGACCATCTGAACATTTTTCTTCAAGAAACTGCATCTTGGAATTTCACTGGTGCAACGTCTAGGTCATTATTTTATAAGAGGCAAATCTAAGCTCCTGTATTGAGTTTGGGAGCAAAATAACCCCGAATGTGCCGTGAGCTAGAGTATCATAGTCATATTTCATTGCTTCATTTGAATGTATAATGTGTAAATGTGTAAAACGACATTTGCGAATTGACAGTAATTTTCTTGGAGCAGTATTTAGCTATCCAGTACAACATGACTGCAATTTGTAACAGAAACTTTCCTTTTTAAAATATTTTAATATTCTGGTTTATCACTGTCCTCTTGTGTTACATGGTTTAAAACATTTAAAATGTCTTTGCCATTTGCAGAACCCTCTTTTCTTGTAAATACTACTTTATACAAATAGTAACACCTACTTGATAATATGAACGTTTTCATACTTTTAACATGCAGTGTATACATGCTCATTAATAATAAACAAGCAAGCAAACAAGACTGAACATGTTATTTGCAAAATCCATACTATCTTTTCACTATAGCCATGTCTGCTGAAGTGTTCTTATTCATGGTTAGCCGTTCTGGACAATCTCCTCATTCACTGCAGGTTACAAAAAATACCTTTTTTTTGGTGTGCTGTGTCTAAATTCTTATGTGTGTTGATAGTATTTTTTGTGTGGAAAGTGATCAGGGTCTAGGGTGAGTACAAGCACTGATTCATAGAGGGCTGGATTAAAATGATGACTGTCCTGTCCTCTGCAGGTGCTCCCGGAAATCTGACTGCCAGAGGAGAAAGGAGGAAGATGCACACTAGCACTAAGGCTCAAAGCAACAATATTAAGTGTAGGAAACGGGAATATTCCAGGAGGAGCTTGATACCATGAGTCATCATAGGTTTCCAGACCCTGCTTCTCAGAACAAAGTTATCATAATTGCTTAAAAGCATCAATTTTCATTCTTATTATGAGAAGCTATTCTTGGTTCAGGTTCTGAGATTTTTTTCTTGGTTCTTATTCTGCGCTTCAGCTTGAAGGCATAATCAAAACATGGATATACCACTAACCTATTTACTATCGCGTATCATTGTAATACAGCAATAAAAACAACACCTAATAAATGCAAATAGCACAATAATAGAACACACACAGAATAAAAATACCCAGAACACGCTTTAATCTTTCTCTCTTTAGTATGTTGTCGGCTCAGCCCCTTACATCATTCACACCTCAGTCAACTCATGGGTGGAGTCTTATGAAGTGGGCGGTCACCGCATGGAATGATGGGAATAGGCTGTTTCAGGCTTACCCAATCCCCGTGCTTCATGCGCAGGAATATTTTATGAACTGGCAAATACAGGTGAACAGAAAAAAAAATACCGATTGGGGAGTGCTTAGGGCATAGCGTGATGGTAAAATTTGCCGATCTGTTGGGGCAAGGCTATTACGGTCAAACTTCTTGCGACAGGTTTCCGGGGCACTGCGCATCATTCACGGGTGTCATGGAGCTGCTTTCAGTTTGCGGGACTCCCTAAACTGTAGTTAATTGTAGTTAAATAGTATATTTTTTACTGCATGTAGGTATGCATATTCACACCCAGGATCTACCAGAAATATCCATCCTGATGACACTGAAAAATACTCTAGTGAGTACTGTCATTAATGTTTTGAGTGAACCGCTGGCTGACAAATCTACATACTGACGTCGTAATTATAATTTTATCTGGATTGTAAGTAAACCTTACATTACTTCCTCCGAAACTTCAGGCAGCTTTTCATATTTTTGTTTAAATTGACTGGGCCACCAGGGGGCAATATGGGGTTAGGGTTGACTAGAGGGACCCACTTTTAGCACTGAATCTTACTGGTGCAGCACCAAAGACTTGGATACGGATGTCTATCTAAATGAACTCAAAGCTTTTCACTGGGGAAAGAGAAGAAGAGGACAAGAGAAGGTCACAGTGTGCTTCCAGGCCATGGCAAGATGGCAAGGAGCGTTTTTTGTGTGTGTGTATGTGTGTGTGTGTGGTGGAGGGGGTCCTTCTTCCTCACTACAACTCAGAAATCAAGCACAGTGTTCTCACGCTGACAGCCGGGGCTCCCTGAGGCTCTGCTGAGTTAAGCTCTCCCCCAAGGGAGGGGGGTTGTAGACCTCACCTCTTGGCAGGGGGAGATTGGGTATGGATCCCAGCTGTTTAAAAGGGGGGGGAGTGGGGTTGTTCAAACAGCAGACACCATCTCCAGTGTTATGGGTTCATGTCTACTTTAAAAACATCATAGACAGAGTACTGCCAGGACATGTGTGAGTTTCCTCCAGAAGCACTGGGCCAGATGCAACTGAGGCTGATTGGTCATTAGCTTTGCCCGAGTACTGCTGTGCGTGTACGCCGTTGCTGTACTTGCCATATTACAGAGGAATGTAGGGGCCTTTCGCTTTCCTCGTCCCAGGATGAGCTCCCGCTCATCATGACCCTTACTGGGCTGTGATTGATGCCTGGAAGCTTTTCAGCTACTAGTGATTAAATCTTACTCCATTAATATCTGCCTCTTGGCTCATCACTTGGAGTTTCATCTCTTCCATCCCGATCTTATCACCTTTAATACAGTGTGGCTCATCTCATACACGGTATCGGATGCACATTGATATGTGCTGTGCATGAACGCCTTATCTTTTGGTAATTTTCCATCCTTCTCTCTTCTGACCATTTGCTGCCTGGACTGTATCCATGACAACAAGGGGCGTCAAAGTGGAGTACACCCTGAACACTATGCCAGTCCGTCACGGGGGACCTACACAGACTCTCTATAGGCAATTTACATCCATTTATCCATACCCACTTGCCCTGTTCAGGACCATCGGGGTACAAAGCAGGGAGCAACCCAGGATGGGGCACTGATACGTTGTTGTGCACACTTGCATAGACCACTCATTCACACCTATTTGGTAACTCCAAATAATCTCAGCATGTTTTTGAACTGTGGGGCGAGACCGGCATACGTGATGGAAAGCTCATTATGACACAGGGAGAACATGCAGACTCCCCACACGTGGAGCCTCGAGGAATCAAGAAGGCTTGACTGCTGGTCCCAGAGGTCTGAGGCAATAGTGCTAATCATTTCCGCAAAGGGCCACTTTGTATGCTTGTTGGGATAAGCTTTAGGCAGATATGAGCAGTATTTCAATTGAATGTATTTAAAATACGTATTAAATTACTTTTGAGAAGTTTGTAATTTATATTTTTTTCTTGACTGAAAAAATGTAATCTGTAATAAAATGCTTTAACACATTGTATTCTATATATTTAAAACATTTAAAATACTTAAGAAAATATATCATTTTATTTATTTATTTTCTGTCACTTTAAGAACCTCCACCACCAGACTCACAGACTTTTAAATACAGCCCAGAACCATCTTCGGCTAGATCCAAGTAAATCAGGTGACTCATCCTGTTGGGCCCAACTTGCTCATTGTGAACATCGTTTTCCCATGGCCCAGTAATGCAAGGAAAGACGCTGCTTTGAAGCTTCGTGCAAATTACCTAAAGGTAACATATGTACTAAAAACATACTGTCAGATCTTGCTGATTGAATGTCATTGACAGAAAAATGGGGCAATTAGCTGAATAGCAGTTCTATGCTCTAGAACTTCCTGCTAGTGACATTCTAGTTCATTTCAACAGGTATACTCAGGTAGCGGCATCTTGTGGTTTGTCATATAAAGCTGCATTGACTGCATTAAAATTAGGTAAAACATATGCAATATACGGTAACGCTTTACATTAACTGCACCTTCATAATGCTTTTATATTGCATTCATAAATCGTTCAGCACACCTTCATAATGTGTTCATTAAGTATTCATAAAACATTAATAAACATAGCGTATGTATACATTAACATCCTAACATCCCTTAACAGCTGTAATATATATAAGTAACAAACATTATATCATAATAACAAACATTATAATTTTATAATCATGTAATGTTTGTTATTAATGTATATTAAAGCTGTTAAGGGATGTTAGGATGTTAAGGTGTACTTGTACAGTATACTGCTTATGAATATTCTATGAAAACATTGCGAATGTGCACTGAATGTTCTATGAATGCATAAAGAATGCATTATGAAGGTGCACTGAATGTTCTATGAATGCATAAAGAATGCATTACGAAGGTGCACTTAACTATCATTACCCAATATACTTTATTAACCAAATGGGGATTATTAAGTATGTACTCACACTAGATTGTGTGAAACCCACAATCAATCCCACAATACCCAACTCTAGAGGCTGATGCCTTATCCAATAGGCCATTGGGACTCCTGTACAGAATGGGCCCATAAGCAGTCTTTGTTAATGCAGCTATGCTATTATGCACACCTCACTAATTTCTCGATGAGATCATTGTGGGCCGGTCTAACCTCTATCTGATGGGAATTTGGATATTTCTCATAGTGCTGACTTTTCAGTCACTTTCTGTCCTACTTTTCCCCAGCGTCTGACTGGGAGAGCCTTCCCACGGCAGGAAACCTCATTCACCCCGGAGATGTGATCCTCTGCGCCTAGTCCACGCTCTCACTCTGGGCTTTTGTTGCACGGTAACCCTGGAGAACTGACATTACATGATAGCCATATTGGGCCTGGTGCAGAGACGTTGGTGTAGGTATCCTAATATGGTAAGATGACAGTAATGAAGCTGCAGTCAGAGTTAAAAGTCTTCATTGTCAATTCTGCCATATGTACAGGACACAAAGAGGACTGAAATTACATTACTCTCAGACTCCACGGTCAGTGCACTAACAATGACAAGCAAGACAGACACGCAAGACAGACACGCAAGACAGACACGCACCTCCACTCCTCAATTAATGGCTGACTTCCATTCCAATGGCCTGGTCATCAAGTGATTATTGTGTTAGCCAGGGCCTGCACGGGACTGCGCTAGCGACATTACTTCAGCTTTTCATGCTTGATTTCTTTGTTCCTTCTTGAAGTACATATTTTCAGCAACATTTTGCACATTGTGCTTCAAAGGTCTTTCTCACTCCACTGTGCATGTTTGTCAGACATACAGAACATGGTTGTTAAATGAACCGTGTTCGTCTGAAAGTGAATTTTTTTATTACTGTGGTATTTGTGAATGGTTGTTAACCAATGTAGCCGCTAAATGAGCAGTGGGTGTGCACACTCCCAGTTACGATCCCAGCATGTAAAGTCCCAACCTTTCCTGAAGCACGAGGCACCAGTTCAGCATCCTTTCTCTGTTGATTTTGTGAATGAGCGATCCATCCCTTGACCTTCTTTGTGGTTTGGTGCCAGTTTCCCCTACAATGTCATCAAAGGGTGCCTCTCGCTACAAATTAAATGTCTTCGTATTCAATTACGACGACAAAGGCAGTCCGTTTCCCTGGGGAACGGCCATATTGTCGGATATTAGCCTCTGTGGATAAAGAACAAAGTGTCCGTCTAATTCTCAGCTGCATTATCAGGAAGGTTCCCCTTCTGTTTTCAACTAGTAAGCAAATTACCCCAAAAACAAATGGAAAGAGTTAAGGGCCTGAATTCAGTCCCGCTGAGTCTGACAATTGGGGGGAGTGATAAATAAATGTGTGATCCCGGCTGGACGTGTCGGTATGATGTTTCCCATGTTGATAGGAGAGGGAACGGCTGAGGAACCTCAGGGCCACTGTGAGGCCCAGGCCACAAATGTTTGTGAATGAGGGCGTCCTGAACTTGGGAATTGTGTGTAACAGCTCAGGAATAGGCTGGAAAAAGGCTTCCGATTCAAAACCCAGGATGGAAATGGCCTAAGAAACGTCTCTAGTAAATACACGACTATAAGAGTGAAGAAAAATATACCAGCCAGCATACTGGCTTAGGTGAAGGTGGGTCTGTCCAGTATATAAGCAAGTAATGTGATTCGCTATGTGACAAATTGCAGAGATGTAGTACTGCTAATGCATTTTGGATCTGGTGAAATATGAAAATTCATCCTTTTAAAAGCATCTTTTTAATTAAATGGATCATGTGGTCTTATTACACATTCAGGGAGTTTAAAAGCATACGGAGCAGGTTCTGTAGCCTCCTGGCATAAAAAGCAAAACGTGATGAAAAGCGCTCTTTATACATTCCAGGAGATTGATGCAGAAGCAGCGGTCATGGAGAATTGACTCTTTCATTGTTACATCATGAAAAATATGAGGGTGAGAGCAACTCAGTCCCACAAAGTCCTCAAGAACCACCAGTACAGACCAGTGACTATGACTGCTGTGCATCACCTGTGGGGATTTGAGCCCGATGAGCTTCAGAACACATACTGTATGAGCACAATGCTTACTGGTTGATATCTGTAAATGTCTGGTCACCTGATTCAGTTCAGCCGGTTACTAGAGGTGTGCAAATTCTCCCCTACGCTGAACTAGCAGAAAGCAACAAAACAGAAGACCCTAGGTCCATCTACAGGTGGAGCAAAGTCCTCCAGTCCTATTGAAAACCTTATAAAATTTATCCACCCATCTATCTATCCATCCATCCCACTAATTCACTAAAGGGCTGCAATGCGCCTGAGGTCTATCCCAGGAATCTCAGAGATGATGGCAGGGGTTGCAAGTCCATCACAGAAAACTCACACAATTACATGCTGTAACGCATTTTGAGATGGCGATTTGCTTGACTGCATGTCACAGGAATTGTGGGGAACCAAAGTACCCAGTGAAATCCACATTAACACAGGGAGAACATGCAAAGGCCATTGGGATACATTTCTTACAGTTTTAATGTTAAGTACTGCTTTAATCTTGTAAAAATAAGGACATCATTTCCAAGGTATAGAAGGAACACCCAAAAAAGGTCGTTCTACCCCGGTTATACAGTATTATAAGGGACCTGTGTGCATTACATAACAAATTTATTTTCTCACCCCCATGAGAGAGAGCACAAAGTGATCAATTCAATGTTAAATGATATTGTTTTGCGTTATTCAAGTCAATATCAATTGCGTTATTGTTTACATTTCTATATAATATAGATATAAATAAATATGCATTATTCATAGTTCAGTTTCTAAAGTCATTTAAGTGTATTAGGCATTCTTAAACATTGCCCCCAACTCTTATGCCTACTGTCCGTATGACCTATATATGCACCGTCGGCGCTGTTTCTTCCCCGTCACCCAAGCTCCGGAGGATCCTCCGCAGCTTAGGACTCGGCGGGATGCTGATGCAGGGCGGGTATGCAGGCTCTCAGCTCCAGTTGCCTCGGACATCTCGACAACGCGTGCAACATCACTGCACAGCTATGCAACGCCCAGACGCAACGACTGTGAAGGTGCCCGACCACGCTGAACACGCTAGATCGCATATGCAGGAGACCAGGATGTAGTTATAAGTGAGTGCGATGGGTAATATGGCGATTTTTGGTGTTACAATTCACTGCCGCTGAAAGTCACACAGCCCGATTCGGCGATGAACGGCCTTCGGAGTGATTCCCCGCTGTAAAAGCAGGAGATCCTGCAGTGCTTCATTCATCGAAATGGTTTAAATGCTTTCTTCTTTTCTGCTTATAAATGCACCGCTTTTCATTCTTAAAACGCGGGTGATACTGGATGTAAACACCAATGCGCATGTGCGTTAAGCGACTCACCTTTATAGGACATTACTCAATTTCTCAGTTTCTTATGATAAAAAACTACCATTTATTAATTATTTCATTAAGTATTACAATTTCTAAAGTGGGCCATTGCGTAGTCTCTTACAATGTGTTGTCATTTTTACTAAGGATGGCGCACGTACGAATGTCATTATTGCAACATGCCGCATCTTTTACTGGAGAAACATATCTGTCCTTTCTACCCATGTCAGATAATGTAAGGTGTCTTATCCCAAACAGAACCTCCCTGGTGGGCTGAAAAGCTCCATGCTGTTGGAAACTTCGTCCCAGTAGACTTGGACAAGTTTGGAAACCCGATAGGAGACTGTAGTGTGAGCAGCTGATTCGCCTGGGCTAAAAATACCCCGCGTCCGATACACCGACTAGTCTGCACTCGCTTAAAATCCCAAAGAAATTATGGAATACTGTCCAAAGGTGCATAAGGTAAGATTCATTTAACCTTCACATTTACATTTACCTGGATATCGTTATCGTTTCTTCACTTAGGTTAACTTTGTCCACTAGTTCACTTTCAGTGTAGCTGTTACTGGAGTTTTCATTTTGTGTCGTATACTGTACCGTAAATTGAATTAAGGTCTTATAGTATCTATATAAATATTAGTTTCATATATGTATGTCCAGAAAATAATATGGCAATAATCAAAACGAAAAAAAAGCAGTTAAAAATAAATAATAATATTAATATAAATTAATAAATACGTAATAAATTGAATGCTTGTACTGACCACAAAGAATTTGTTAAACTGTGCATTATGAACTGGTATTGTTTTGATTTTTTGGTTTTAAAATGAAGTTAATTGTGGTTACATGCATACAAACATACGTACATAAAAATACAAATGCAATTTTCTCTCTCTCTTATGCTTTAAAAATTCACAGCATCTCTCAATTTAGGTGAACTAATCTGCCAAAGGCAAAGAAAATAACAGTTTATGTTAACTAACTCCTTGTGCTATGAATGTGTGCATAGCTTCCTTTTTTGGCCAATGTTTCTGTTGTAATAAAAATACAACAGCAGTCAATTTCTATAACAGCTGAGGGTGAGGATAATGTTAATAATGTTGATGGCAGAAATCTCCAAAAGTGAAGAGGAAACACAGTTCAGCCTTGTTCTACATGTTATACACAGCCTTTATTCTACTGATGATGATGATGATTATTATTATTATTATTAGAGGCAGTAGTAGTAGTACTTGTGATATTAGTATATATTATATTGTTTCTACTAATCAAACACTTTCAAAAACAATTATCTTTTATGAATTAGTGATTTGCTCAGACGTTTTATTCTTCATATCCCTGTTATTAATACCAGGATGACAAAATGTTGTCTCTAATTAGTACATCAGCTTGTTTGTGCCTTTTTCTTTAAATACCTGCTTAATGTACATATCATTTTGCATTTTGGGGGGCATTTAGAAAATATGTTAAGGTTTTCTGTTAAAGGCCATCATGCAGATATTGGTAGGTGACACATGATGCTGATGTCACGCTTTGTTTTTTGGCCCCGCCTCTGGGTTCCCTAGGACCAGTCAGTCACCTTGGCTCTCTCCTTCTGTGGCGACGACAGGAATGATTCCTACAGCGTGGACAACGGGGTCCTAAACAACGCCTGTTTTGTGGACGCTTTGAACCTGGTCCCGCATGTCTTCCTCCTCTTCATCACCTTCCCTATTCTCTTCATCGGTACATCAGTTAACCTTCCCTGCCACATCTCTCAGTACATGCATCCACCCTAAAAGTGTAAAGCTTTATTAGATAAGCAGCTGTAGGAGGGATGAATGTAACTCCTCACAGAAGGGTCTGTGCTACATTTGAGGTTTGCTTATAAATGTGCAGCTGCAGACATTTGCTTTCCAAAGTACTGTCAGATAACTGAGAATCTTTGGTTAAGCCGCTTGCAATAGTGTAGCTCAAAACTTGACTCCACCCCTTTCTGGTGTCACGCAGAATAGCATGGTTATGTAGTAAAGAAGCATTTTTATTTTTAAAGAAACAATTAACTTTAAAGGTGTTCCGGTATGCTAAGGGCATAAGCCATCATAGTACACAATGAAGTCCTCCACGTCTGTGGAATCAACAGAGTAGCCATCTGGTTGTCAGTATAACCCGTCTCTGATTCACTTATCTACAAATGTGGTTGCTTCAACAAGAGTGTGTTCATGGGATTGTGGTCATTTTGTGTTCTCTCACTGTTGATGGCCTAGGCATAGTCATGGTTTATGGAGCTTTAGGAAACGTCCTTTTTTTGAAAGCAGGGGTTCATTTATAGGCACTCAGCGTCCCGTCTGCTTTGCTCTCAGAACTTCTTAATTCACGATTCCAGGAAAAATCCTATCGTGATGTTTTGATGAGCTCTGCGCATTCCGAAGTTCCCAGAGCTACTGCCGTAGCTATTTCTGTGTTACCGAAAGAGAAATTACTTTAACGTAATATCAAAAAGTGAGGAATTTTTTCATTAAGAACATAAGAAGTTTATAAACGAGAGGAGGCCAATAGCTCAGAGTTGTTAAAATCTTATCTAGCTTTGATTTAAAGGAACCCAGGGTTTTAGCTTGCGCTACACTAGCAGGAAGACTATTCCATACTCTAACTACACGCTGTGTAAAGAAAAATTTGTTTTAATTTGTTCTCCTGCTCTTTTTCACTTATGGCCATGAGTTCTAGTATTTAAGCTAATATTGAAATAGCCATTTGGCTGAACAGCATCCAGACCCATTAGAATTTTATAAACCTGGATCATGTCCCCCCCTTAGTTTCCTTTGCTCGAGGCTGAACAGATTCAAAACAGAAACCGATATAAGTTTCAACTTTTAAGCCACTCTGCCATGTTTTCGTTTAAGTATGAGTCTATGTACGCCTAGCGATGACCTATATATGTACAGTGAATTTCTTTGCTGTCCCCCCTCCCCCATTTAGGTTGGGGCACCCAGAGCTCCAAGGTACAAATCCATCACAATACATGGTTGCACTTTCCCGGACACAACATTCGATGGGTTCTGACGTTCACCCTGCTGTTCGTGCATGTGTGCGAGATCGCCGAGGGAATCGTCTCCAACGGGTGGGGCTTCAGCTGTCCTTACCGTCCCTGGATAGATGTTTTACAAGCTCTTTCATGCTCAGCAAGGCAGAGAAGATGAGATGCTGGCCTGAGAGTCACAAATCGTTCTATTTGTTATGAGTTTGTTTGAGTTATTCTAAGCCTTATGTGGCGAGGTTAATATTTGAGGCAAATTCATGTTTTTATCCTTGTTTGTAATGCCACTGATTGCAATACTCACTTTAGACTACTAAATCACTGCTTAATGGTTCATTTCAGCAATTTATCAGTATATATTGGGTTGTCATTGACATGTTCCAATCATTAGTTTGAAGACTGTATTACTTAGTAGTTTGAAGAACAAAAAATGTGTTTGCCCAGATAAAACTGTCTCCCTATAGCCAGACTCCAGGTCTTCTGTGACCATTGTTGAGGTTGAAGTTTGAGAAATAGTCATAAAATAATTATGGCACTTATTAGATCCCCATATATTGAAAAGGACAATGTGTAAGAAATATCTCCGTTTGCAGGATGGTCCACTGTGTAATGACAAACGGTGTTTTTGTTCTTCTCATGCACTGCCAGGCACATGACCACGAACCACCTCCATCTCTTCATGCCCGCGTTCATCGGCTTCATCGCTGCCACCACGTCAGTGATTTACTACCACAACATCGAAACCTCGAACTTCCCCAAATTACTTCTTGGTAAGTCAAGCATAGGCTATACTCTATATGTGAAAATTTGAGCTTTTCTTTTGAGCGATGCCAAACTGTGATGAGAGGAGTGAGGCTGGTGCTATACATCACTCCATTACATAAAACATTGCTTGATTCCTTTAGTCGTTGTTTTTTTATTCTTGTTCAGCCAGCTACTTATTTCTACATTTTGAATCTTCAGTTCGTCGGATAGATAATCAATTGTAGTAATAAGTCAGTAAGCGTCACTGATATGTTTAAAACAATTCAGAACAAAGCTTTCAGTGGTGAAATAATAACCTTCTTCATGAATTCCATTTGCAAATGCTGTCCAGCACTCTTCATTTACTGGGTGCTGGCCTTCATCACCAAGTCCATCAAGCTGTGGAAGTACGCCGAGTACGAGCTGGGCATCCAGCATCTGAGGTTCTGCATCACAGCGCTGCTGGTCATTCTGTATGGGCTGCTGATGGGCGTGGAGATCAACGTCATCCGAGTGAGGGTAAGCCTGCCTTTCTCTGGCTGTCGTCCATTCTCCCGGTGTCCTGGGCTGGATGCTGTAATTGTAATAATATGAAAGGTTTTCTTCTCATAATCAGAGAGCCTGCTACCTTATTTTATTGTTCATGCGATAAAACGACAGTAAAGTTGACTTTGACTTTGATGTAGGTCTTTGAGTTGGGCTAGCAGACAAGAGTGAAGCCTAGACAATTTCTTTCAAAGTGATCAAGTTACATGAATATTGCATGAAACCACACAGGACTCACTGTAACATTCAGCAGAACATACCACATCATTTGGGCTTTGCCTTCAACCCTGTCTTGCAGAAGTACGTCTTCTTTACCAACCCCCAGAAGGTCAAGCCACCCGAGGACCTGCAGGACCTGGGGGTGCGTTTTCTGCAGCCCTTTGTCAACCTCCTGTCCAAAGCCACCTACTGGTGGATGAATCCTCTCATCACTGGTGCTCACAAGAGACCTATTGAGCTAAAAAAGATTGGCAAGCTGCCTATCGCCATGCGAGCTCTGACTAACTACCTAAGTCTGAAGGACGCCTATGAGGAGCAGAGGGTGAGTGGCTCCCACTCATGGGTCGGAAGTAGCTTAGTAGTTCAAGCTTTTCCCTGGGAAACAGAAAGCTGCAAGTTCAAGCTCTGATTTTGAGCTCTGGTTCTTGATCTGAATTGCACCCAGCTGAATCCAGTTATGCAAATTGACAGGAGCATGTTATTGTAAGCTTTGTATAGCTAAGTCACTGAAGGGGAAAGCTTGCTATGTACAGGAAATTGCATGAAGACTGCTATGATATAAAAATCTGTTCTTTGAAGAAAATTTTAAGCACCCTAGAATGGGTCGGCAGCCATTTTATCAAACGGATGCTCTTTCAGTAAGGTTTCTAATACAGAACATCGAGCAGAATCCATAAGAGCAGAGATATAGGCTTCTTCCCTTTATTTATCCTGACAGCAGAATTCAGAAGATCCCGAGAAGGCCCCCTCCATCTGGAGGTCCATATACCGGGCCTTCGGCAGGGCCATCCTGCTTAGCAGCACCTTCCGCTACCTGGCTGACCTGCTTGGCTTCGCCGGCCCGCTGTGCATTTTGGGTATCGTCAAGGGCCTGAAGAACGAAACCGCGACCTTGGATGCAGATAAAGTGCGTATATCTGCTCCTTTTGGCCACTACACTACGAGGGTAGTATCAGTTATCAATAGGTCAGACAACAAGGATTAATATGAAATGTCATTTTTTTTTGTTGTTGTGTTTTTTGGGAATTCAGTGTAGGTCGATGTTTTTCATGGTAAATGGCTGTTTCATATGGTATCAGTGTTTCCTTGTTTTTACTCTGGAGCTGTCTTTTGCACACTTGAACTCTTTCCCTTGTTGAGTTCATCTTTTTCGGTGACTCAGAGAGCCAAGCAGCCCTCACTGTCTGTCGGGTAATCCTGACTCACGAATTCGCTCACCCGTGGCAGACGTTAATTTCACCGCTTGCACAGTGATTTACCAAAGTTGCTTACCGTTAAGAGAAATGTAATGTGTAACTAAGGGAAGCACTCAAGAAATGGCGAAGCCCGTCGTGCAGCATTTTTCCCAGGACGCTGCTTCTATTCAAGTCAACTATTTATTTCTGATGCCAGTAGAAGGAAGCAGGATTTGATTCTGGAGCAGTAAAGAAGGTTTTATGTTCTCTGTATAAGTCGGGGAAAACAAGCTGAATCCAAGTTCAGCCAGTGTGGTGAGTGCAGTTCTACGCTCATGGTGCTGGGCACTGTCTCCATGTCTGGATTGGAGTGACCTCCAACTCTAAGCACAAAGAAGCCAGACTGCTGGAAGGTAAACAGGCGCGGAGGCAGAGGCCGAGCAGACCCACATACCTGTGTGACATGGAAAATTCCCCTATCAGGTCACACTCTCTCAGTGGTTCCCTGCCCTCTTCCCATGGTCTCCATGGGAATGCCGGAGATAGAGTTTTATGGGCACATTTATGTGGCACCTCTTCTGTTGACTCTGAGAAAGTGACGAATCTTTTTTTTTGCGTCAGGGTTGCTTTTTTGGGGTCTACTTCCTGTCGACCAGCGAGCTGCTCCAGAAGACGACAGTCCTCGCCGTGCTACTGTTCCTGGCCCTGATCCTGCAGAGGACCTTCTTGCAGGCCTCGTATTACGTCACTATCGAGACGGGCATCAACCTTCGGGGAGCACTTCTGGTGAGCGGGGCCCATTTTCCATCACGTGAGACAGCCAAACTTCAGTGGAAACATGGCCAGAAACAGGCACTTAAGAGTCTGGGATTCCAGTGGGCTAGAGTTGAAGAGAGTGACATATTTCCATTGAAGTGGTCTTATGAATGTGGGTGTAGTATAAAGTCATCAAAATTTGACATACAATTAACTGAAGACTAAACAACGTTTTTGCCGAGTCTGGGAATGCTTTGGAAGAAAACTGAAGTGAACTGTTTGGTAAAGTAGATGTTAAGTGTAGTTGATGAGTCACTCCAGTGATCCTGCTTTGTCTTAGGCCATGATCTACAACAAGATCCTACGCTTGTCTACATCCAACATGTCCATGGGAGAGATGACCCTTGGCCAGATCAACAACCTGGTTGCTATAGAGACCAACCAGCTGATGTGGTTCCTGTTCCTGTGCCCCAACCTCTGGGCCATGCCAGTGCAGGTACCTGGACACATCCCGTACCTTTTCCTCCTGCGGTCCAGTATAGATCTAAAGCAGATATGTGCGTAAAGCAACCAGATCAAATGAGCGACATCACATTTAGGAAATATGACTATGTTTAGAATGAATGTAGTGTCATATTAGTCAAACCCGGAGGTTCTTCGGCTGGTGCTGTGGATTTGAGCTGTGTTTGGTTCTCTGTGATCCGCAGATCATCATGGGTGTGATTCTGCTATACCAGTTGCTGGGATACAGTGCATTAATAGGCGCCTCAGTCATCGTGCTGCTGGCTCCTGTGCAATACTTCATCGCCACCAAGCTGGCAGACACGCAGAAGAGCTCGCTGGTGTGTATCCTGGCTGCCCCGTACCCTGTCTGCCCCATACCCTGGCTGCTCCATACCCTGTCTGCTCCATACCCTGTCTGCTCCATACCCTGGCTGCTCCATACCCTGTCTGCTCCATACCCTGTCTGCTCCATACCCTGTCTGCTCCATACCCCGTCTGCCCCATACCCTGTCTGCTCCATACCCTGGCTGCTCCATACTAGCTTTTCTGGTTGAGTTCTGTTTAAAAGATGATTAACAGCTCTCATATTGTTGGGGAAGGAGAATCCCCTGATGTTCCCATGTGACCTGCTGAACTTTTAAGCCACTCCTCCCGCCCACTTGGTCCTGTACTGTGTTTCCAAGGATTATTCTACAGACCGGCTGAAGAAGACCACAGAGATCCTGAAGGGCATTAAGCTGCTCAAGCTCTACGCTTGGGAGAACGTCTTCTGTGACAGCGTGGAGCACACCCGGAAGAAGGAGCTCACCAGTCTGAAGACCTTTGCCCTCTACACCTCCATGTCCAGTGAGGGGCTTGCTGAATTTCAGGGGCTTTAACAGTACACAGGGGTCTTTGCAGAATGCAGCCCCTTCATTACTGTATTAACAAAACCAGTGAGATTCTCCTAATGTCACCACATATAGGATGATCACTCTTGCTTTGAACCTAACAAATAATGAGATTTCCAGTCATGAAGAACGTATACATTGGTCTGATGAAATCAAAGTTGGGCAGGTTAGTTTGGGGGAATATATTCAGATGACCAGCTGCAAAAGTACAGCCCGCTTGTTTTACACTTGTTGTTCACTGTGCTAAGCATCAGTAACTCTCGATCTCCTTCTTCACTCAGTTTTCATGAATGCTGCCATCCCTATAGCAGCAGTACTGGCGGTAAGACCCGTCTTGCAGCTTAGATTTCCGAATCTACCTTCTATCCATCGTTTGCTTGTTTCTATGTTTATTTGCTTCTGCCCTCATAACAGTTTTCAGATGCTTCAGCTTTCATTCATTCATTATTTGATTTTGTGGACTCGGGTTCCATGGCGGCGCCCCCTGGCTGCAGACCTTCGTCACGCACGCTTATACCAGCAGAGATGTGCTCAGCCCTTCCGTGGCCTTCGCCTCGCTGGCTCTCTTCCACATTCTGGTCACCCCCCTTTTCCTTCTCTCCACCGTGGTCAGATTCGCAGTCAAGGCCCTGGTCAGGTGAGGTGGCCTCCATGCAGTCATTGCAATCATTTATTCAGCTTTGATATCCCAGGCTGTTTTGATATCTGTTTGCAAAGCCCAACACACCCTATTGATGCCTCAGAAACTCCTTCAAAACACATATTTCCAGCTGTCTTTACTGTCTGCAGCGGTACTCTGCATGTATGAAAGATTCATTATCCGCAGAAATCTACGAGCCTGCCTTTAAGGCCACAGGGACCTCAGTTAGAGGCAGTAGCCACACAGTTTAAGAATGCACTGTGCTGTCAATAACTAGCTGTTTAAGGCAGTGATGAGTCAGTGATTGACAGCACTTAATAATCTTACCACCTGTGGCATTTTTCTTCTCTCAGTAACATTAAATGCTCTATTCTGCAGCAGAAACTGTCTATAATAGCCGGCCACTGGAGGACATCAATAGTTGATGGTGCAGCTTGAATTATAAAGGACTTATGAGCTGTAGGCCTGAAAAAGCGCAAGGATTTTCTTTAATAAATCCACTGAAGGCAGGCTCGGGAAATGCTAGCTGATCCTAGTCCTGAGATGTGGGTGCGACTCGTAGGGGGGGGGGGATGGGGGGCAGCCGGAAGAGAGATATGTGTCGATGTCTTGCCAGTGTGCAGAAGCTGGGCGAATTCCTCCAGAGTGACGAGATTGGTGAGGACAGCTGGAGAAACGGGGACATGTCCGTCTCCTTGGATTCCTGCAAGAAGCATCCAGGAGGGGTGAGTTGAGTGCCCCCCCCCCCACCGGGCTTTCCCGCACCCTCTCCCCTTCTTTGCAACTTCTAATTTGGGTCCGCTGACTCACTCGAGAGGAACTGGATTTTATTTCAGTTTTGAATAACTAGACCAACAGCAGACTTGGATGCAAGCTGATGGGGTCATTATCATAATTTATTTGCCCATTTAGTTGGATAAATTGTTTATTCGGTTTGTGACTATGTGAGCATTCCTCTGGTAAACATAATATATAGTTAAGTGTGTAGCTGTATGTTCAAACCCGTAAAAGCTGCCTTGCCTTCTAGCTGTGAAGAATTCAAATGAAACCAGTTTGCTGCTGGAAGTTCTCATCCAGGAGCTGCGTTCAGTGGGAAACGGCTCCTTCCTAAAGTTTCTCCCAGGCAAAAAAAGAAAAGACTCCAAAGCGCTGTCGAGAGAGTGGGGGCAGGCTGGGGTTAGGGTGCCTGGACGTCCCCTCTTGAGCTAGGGGGTTCCGTCCGGCCCCCCAGACTTCTCACGTATCTTCTCTCCTGTGTCATCCTGCCCCCCCCCCCCCATGGCAGACCAAAGCGGTGAACAGGAAGCAGCCACTCCGCTACCAGCTCGACAGTTACGAGCAGCCGGCGCGCAGGAATCTGCGCCCAAGTGAGACGGAGGATGCCGCCGTCAAGGTCAGAGGTCACCGTCATTTGTGCGCTTCTTCTGGGGGTCATTCCCAGGCCCCGTGTCCCACACTGCGTGATCGCAGAAGCGCACATACATGACGCACGCGCTTATCCCGTGAGCCCGTTTTAATTACTCAGAGTAAGCTTGCTCTTTGCTTATCACTGGTTCATACAGTGCATGACGATGTGTGTATATAACTCTGATATCTTCAGAGCACCCTTTCCTCAGCAACGGGAAGTCCATCCTTTCCCTGGGTCATTGTGTTTAAGTGCCCACAGTGACAAGTCCAGGGTTTCATGAGAAAGAAGATAATCACACAGACTGTTTGTTTTTGACATAAACGTTGGTCTTTGACCTCTGTTCCCTATGGAAGTCTGACTGTGACAATGAACCCAGTGACCCCGGTCGAGCTCTAAGTGCCTCGCGACATGTCAGCCCAGCATGCCATTATAATAATACACGCTGTTCTGACATTTTGTTCAGTTTCTCCACTGACTTTTAAAACCACAGTCCATTTTCTCAGGATATTGCACATCTGTTCCTAATTTATTTTCAGCTTGGTTTTTTTTTCTCACAAACACAATAATGGGAATCTGAGTAGGTTCTTCACCCCAGTACAAATTCTGTGCTACACATTAAAGGATGGAGTTAGGAGAGTGTAGGCAGATGATCGGATGTGAAATAAAACAGGTAAACAAAAGCTCAGTGAAAATGGTGCAGATTTTCTTTTTCAGACTAAAAAGTAGAAGATGCTTGTCATTTTACTTCATAGTACTGTTAAATGGTGGGGTTTGATTTGTGTATTTTCACTGGAATGGAAGCCTGTTTCTAACAATTCTCTGATTAGGTTAAACTTAATTTAATCAAACTCAGTTTTACAACTGATAGCTCATTTATCAATATGACTCACATGACTGACGAGTCACAGCAGGTCTCGATGAACAGAACTTCCCCTCTAAAAATCCATACCCCATTCCTTTGTCACCCTTTTTATTTTCTCAGGTGACCAACGGCTTTTTCACCTGGGGGGGCAGCCTGTCAACTCTGTCAGACATCAATATCCGCATCCCTACAGGTAATGTGGAGGGGTGTCGGGTGCCCATGTCCAGCAAGCTGCCTGCGGTGGACTCTCAGTCCTGGTGTTGTTTCATGACTTCCGGATAGATATCCAGTTCCATTGTTTAAGATGAAAACCCATTGACCCGATACTGACATTGCCTAAAAGGGCCAGAACATGTAACAGGCTGTGGTCCTGGTGCAGACCGAACTGCAAATTAATCCGGACCCAGGCGATAATGAACCTGATGAATCAGTATGCTTATATATTGATGACTATATGGAAAGTTATTGTTAATTCATTGAAGTTCATAAAATGCTGTTTTGTTACTGAAAATTGTTCTGGACCTCTGAACAAAAGCGGGCCATTTATCAGAAGGTTTGTGACATTTGGGCATCTGTGGAAATATCCAATGCAATGAGAAAGTCAGTTTACCGTGGTATTTGTTCCAACCACTTTTCTTGGTGAGGGTCATACAAGACCTCGCTCTCCATGTTCCACCAATAACACTTTCAGTGAATTCCATGTCTACAAGAATCTATGAACACATTCATGGCACATTATAAGGTATTCATAAAGCATAATAAACAACTACAAATATTTATAAAAAGGCATAACACATTATAGGCATGTTTATTATGCGTTATGTATGCTTTACAAAGCAGTCACCTATAATGCACTATAGGTAATGTAGCACGAAACATCCTTAATTCTAATACTGACCATTATGCTTAATTCTGAAGGTATCTAGTGTATTATAGATGAGAGCATCATTGGAGCTTATGAAGTATTATAATTGACACTATAATGCCCCATGACTGTCAACAGAAGATGCTGTAATGTTTTATTAATACTTATACCAACCATTGTAATGCATTATGAAGGTATCTATAGTGCATTATAGAACTTCAAGTGTTACCGTTCTACCTTGTGAGGGATCTCCAGTCATTTCCACACCAGCTAGCAGACACAGCTCCTCCCAACTGTCCTACAGCTCCCTCATGTTTATTCACATTCAGCAGAATCTCATTGTTTTATCCTTAACACCCAGCTATAGGCCTCTGTTTCAGTAGGTAAATCTTCTATCCAGAAGTTCTGATTAATGCAGAATTAAAATGACAGCCTGTATTCAAAATGCAGGTGAAAATAATTAGAATGTTTATTGGGTTGCGTATTTTTATTTTCCTGTATCTAGGTCTGCTTTGGTCTAAATAATCTTCCATTCTCTAAAAATATTTCGAGCTCCGCTTATTCCCCAGGGCAACTGACCATGATCGTGGGCCAGGTGGGCTGTGGAAAGTCGTCGCTCCTACTGGCCATGCTTGGGGAGATGCAGACCGTCAGAGGCGAAGTGTATTGGAGCAAGTAAGTGCTGGCCGATTCCACCGATCTCAAGCCGATCGAGGGCAGACAGTAGACAGTCCTTCAGAACACAAACCGGACCTTAGCTGCAAATGATCCGTTCTGCCACTTGTTGGTGATAATCTATGCATTAGAGATGGGAAATATAAAAGAAGAGCATTTAGATTTTATCGTTTCAGATGTACGCAGTAGTGGTCATAGCTGTAATACATCTTGACAGTCGGTCTTTGGAAATATGAAGTCATTGACTCACTGAGTTTCTTTGTTTAACTGATGTTGATAGTTTGACGTCAACGCTTCTAAGGAAAGTTGCTCGGGCTGGGAGGTGACAGGCTGCTTCTTTTGAGCGTCTGTCTGTACCTTGTCTTCTTCTCAGGTCTTTTCAGTCATGCTATATGGTTCTTTGGGTTTTTCTCTATCTCTAGCTAGATTCCCGTCCAGTTGTTCCACGGCTCTGCTTTTTCTCCTCCTTGCGGGCGCTTGGGCCATCAGATTTCCCCTGAAACTTTTCCCACTCTTATTCAATTCCTTTGAGTGCAACCCAAACACCCCCCCCCCCCCGGCCTTCAAGCCCACTTCCTGCTATAATAATGCTCTCGATCCATACTCTCCCCGAGGATTTGTGTCGAGAGACGGTTCTGTGTGTTCCTGCTTTGCTTCTGATCCCTGTTAGGAAGCAGAACTGTTTTGCATCTGTCTTTGAGTAGTGAAGCTAGGACTAATACATCATCGGATTGAGGTCCGCATCATTGGTGTATAGATAATTAGTGAGTGTGTAGTTTGATTTCAGGTAAATGTCATTACTTTTAAAGTTATATAGTATCTTAGCTTAGCTTATTTTTAGCAAATTATATTGTAATTAATGGTTAACATCACATGATTAATGTTAATGTCAATGGAATGTGTTGCATTTTGAAGTCTCTATAACACCTTGGAATGTGCCTGATATTTCCGTTCTGCTTGTGTCAGCGGTGTTGTGCATTCAGCCATATTAAAGATGGAGGTCTGATCATCTCCTGTGGACTCTTGCGTGGGTGGTTTTCAGTGGCACCTCATGACCGCAGTTGATAGGGCCTTGAGTTTTGGAGCTTCAGTTTTGGTATGCGAGCACCAAACCCTGGATGCTGTGAACCCAGCTTAGTGAAAGGGCTACATAGCTCAGGTTACGCGGGTTTGCTTGGGGACAGGTGTTGGGCCTTCTGACAGCTGAAGCACGCCTAGGAGTCTCGGTCATCACACTAACCAAGGCCACGTCTGTTTTCTCTTTGGTTCTCTGTTGAATCAGACTGCCTGAGTGTGAGATGGTCCACGAGGGGACTATAAGGTATTTCCTCATGGGTTTTCTTCCCATTCTGTCTTCCAGTTAGACCACCCATGCGTATATTGCCTCAGGGGAGGCCATAACTCAATTATGATTGCACCACATGACGGGTCATAGACAGTTACGACACAGCTAGTGAAATTTAGCGGGAAGGCGCAGGAAAACAAATTAAAAGGTTATATCAAACAGATGGATTTTTCCACCCATAGAAAGTCTGAAATGTCACAGCTAGCCAATTATGCAGTAACAGAAAAACACTATAATCTAAAAATCCAATTACTGAACTGATAAAGAAGGAGTGAATCATTCACTGTCCATCTAGAAGACTATATTATTGTGAGTATGAAAAGTGTCTTTTTGG
Organism: Stomatorhinus walkeri; assembly: GCA_026784285.1. Lineage (NCBI taxonomy): Eukaryota > Metazoa > Chordata > Actinopteri > Osteoglossiformes > Mormyridae > Stomatorhinus > Stomatorhinus walkeri. The sequence goes on along the minus strand of JAODUD010000001.1, from coordinate 4,730,666 downwards.
TTTCTTTGAATGTGTTGACGTGACTTACAGTTGGAGCAACACGGATCCCACTTTTGACGCTACTGCGAGGTACACCTCTCTCACTTCCTCTTTTGAAATGAAACCCATCTGCCCTCACCTGCATTAACAATCAGGTCCATCTCCCCAGGTCTTCATGGCAGATGTCCTCATAAGGATTTGGGTTCAGGGGTGTCACATCTTCACATCCATTGATTTCTTTTACCCTTGGTTTTAAAACATTTCCTTTAATTTGGGGGAGCAATGCATGGCACGAACAGATAAATTGGTTGAAGTAACAATCATTTCTTGTAGTTGTTTTGTTTTTACTGAACTATGCAGAGCCAATAAGCAGTTTTTAATTCTCAGCACTGACTTGTCTGTTCAGCGGTGTTGACCTGTGTTGACCTGTGTTGACCTGTGTGCTGCAGCATCCCATCAGTGTGTGCCTGCCGTTCTCTCGTTGTGGAGTCGCTT
>JAODUD010000001.1:4702543-4716307 GCA_026784285.1 Stomatorhinus walkeri | reverse complement strand
CTAGCTGAATGCATATATTTAGACAGTACAAATACATTTAGACAATGATAGACAATAACAGTAATTATTATTATATAATAAAATACATTTTAAAAATAAAGATGTCTTATTCATAATTTTAATATTAATAGTAAACCATTAATATGTTTAATTATAATAATATTGTTGTGCCGAGCGGAGACAGAATGGAGACAAAGGCGCAGAGATCAGGGTATCGGGGAATACGGGGTGTAATTACAGGTAAGGCAGGCAAATCGCTGATGTTGAATACAATGAACGGACTGGGGAAACAAACTGAAACGCAGACGAAATACAGAGGATTAATGACAACAACCAGAAACAGCTGAGATTCCACACGGGGTTAACGAGGGGGCGTTGCATGCGGAAGGCGCGGACGATCGGGGCAGGACACATTATTTGGATACATTTATTTTCTTACTTTACAAATTACTGTTTTGATAAATGTGCTTAGATGTGTTTAGTACAGAATATGCTCTTGTTTTATCTGGTTCATTTTGTGTTTAAATGCTAGAAAAAAAAACATATTTAGGTGTAATTTTGGGGGCTGGGAACCAATTAATTGGTTTTCCATTATTTCTTATGTGGAAAATTCGATCACAACTCGAACTTTTTAGGATTCGATCCTCAGTTCTGAACAGATTAAATTTGAGTTCTGAGGTACCATTGTATTTGTGATTTCATGGAAGCACTTTCCAGGCCTAAACTCTGCATGCCACAACAGACAGTTCTTCTCCTGCGTTCACTCCTTTTCTCTTCTGTTCTTCTCCATCCCTCCTCTACGTGTCTGTCCACCTGTCTCTGCTTCTCTCTTCTTGCAGCACCTAGTGGCCTCCATCTTGGAGGCTGAGCAGGTGTTAGTGTTCTCCTCCGGGATATTAGTGGAGTGTGACAGTGCGGCCAGCCTGCTAGCTCAGGAGGACAGCCTCTTCAGCGTCTTAGTGAGGACACACAAGTAGCCAGGCCAGGCCTCATCCCGTCCCGCACCACCGACGCTCAGGCCCTGGTCGGTACAGTCTCCAACAAACCCCCCCCCCCCCCTTGACTTTCCACTGTCCCATTCCTTCATCACCATGGAATGCTCTTATACTCTCACCACTGTATGCAGCCTTTTACAGTCAACTAAGTTCCAAGTTGATGTCAAAATATTGCATTAACACAGAGTTAATTCTTCGTGGCTCCTTCTGGCCTTCATTTGTTGAGGGTTTATATTTTTATGGAAGATTCATACCACCATTCTTCAATTTTAGAATGCTTTCGAGCACTACCATGTCTGTGTATAACACCTTTACTGAGACTCTGAAGAATAGGAGGAGAATGTCTTATTTTTCATTGTGTACACTTTCAGGCAACCCATGTAGGTTCTATTTTAGTTAATTTATAGAAGTAGCAAGTATAAAGGAATTTAAGATAAGAGATTGGCCTGTTAGCCTGCTAGCGCAAGGCTAACACAGTCGTGGAGGACTTCCCTAATGGTGTTCTGTGTTTCTGTGTGTGCGTCTGCCCCTTTGGGCTTGTGTACACGCATGTCCCACAGCATCGGGTTCACACCATCCTGACGGCGGATCTGGTGATCGTCATGAAGCGAGGCAACATCCTGGAGTACGACAAGCCCGAGACCCTGCTGGAGGATGAGGATGGCCTGTTTGCATCCTTCGTGCGGGCTGACATGTAGACCTCCTGGCTTTAATACAGTGCATAGCAGTCAGCCTGTCGGTTATCAGATGCATCATGTGACCCTGACAGTCGCTTGTCTAGTCTGGAATTTTGTCACAGCGTAAAATTCACACGATATTGTGGCTCACAAAGGAAGATCGGGACCCCTAAGCCGAAACCTCCAATCCTCCCCGAGGAACGTCTGTTTGACTCTTAAATGTTTTATATAAATATTATTATACAGATTTAGTATCTTTTCGTACAAATATTTGTTACTTTTTCCAAGGTGTATACCGTGTTTTACTGTAACTCTGAAGAAATATGCAGCATATGGTGTACATGAGCTTAATCCTGAATTACAATCCTGGTTGAGTACAAACACTGTCTTCCATACCTACTGAACCTGGTGGGTCTGTCCAAATATGCACTGTCTGTCTAAAACGTTTAACTGACTGCTGTTTTAGTTAAATTGTTCATTGAGAAGGGAATCTCAGTCTAAATTGAAATTCAGAATGTTTAAGTTAGACACAAGTTTTTAATGTTTTAAATTTCAAAACTCAAGCTTGTTTTTAAGGCAGAAAATATCTGTAATTGTATGCTTTTTGATACGGTCTAGTGTCCCTTTGCTGCCATGAAATCCACCATGCAAGTGAAAAATGCAGAAGTGCTGTTTTCTGTCACATTTCTCAGAAACTCTGTTTTGCTTCCTACTTTAGATAGCGAGAGGCCAATATAACACTGTGCCGTCCCTGAAAACATGCCTTGAGTCCTAGTAGGATTAGTTACTGTATATAGTTGTAATGCATGACTGAAGGCATTTTTGTCATCGTGGAATTTCCTCGGGGGGCTACGGTGTCGTCGTCCCCCCCCCCCACCATAGTCCCAAAAATTGCTGAGGTTAATTGAAGCTACTAAATTGTCCATAGATGTGTATGTGTGAGTGAACGGTGTGCGAGTGAATGGTGCGTGAGATGGGTTAGGGCCCCACCTTGGGTTGTGCCCTGTCTTGCTCCCATAGATTCCAGACCCCCCCCACGACCGTCAATAGGACAAGCAGGTACAAGGATGGATGGATGGGTGGGTGGACGGACGGACGGAACTTTGCCTGTGCATCTCAGATAAAGACTGCATCTGTAAGAAGTCTCAGTTTTCATGCGGCCTCTGTTTTGCAGAGGGATACGTGGTCTAATGCAGCAGCAGTTTCAGCCGTACTCTGTATAATCTCCGGAGAAAGCCAACCGTCCTTCCTGCAAATGTCTGACATCTGTAGCCCCCTTCTGAAATTAATTTACAGTGACGCTAAATTACTCTACACTCTCTGTTCTTAATCTGTAACTGTCACCGTCATGACATTTTATTACTAAGTTTTTTGCATTGGACTTTGTGAAAATGCTCAACAGTTGATGTAGTTGTGAAATATTCTGCATCTTGTCATGAGTTCGCGTTTTTTAATTTTGTCTTGATTTATAGCAATTTTAATATGTCTTAACTGTATATATATGTAATTATTTTTACATTGAAATGGCATTTAACAACAATATTCTGTGTGCCTCATTTTTAAACACGAACTGCTAATAAAAGCGCTTTGGGAGTGAAACTCATTTTGTGGTTTGTGATAAAACTGCAGTTTGAGGCTCAAATTAATATTTCATTCTTATCTCATGAATACATTTCACTGGAACAAGCTAAACTGATTACACAATTCGTAAGAATTATAACTACTGTTGTCATTGTAATTCGTTTTTAATTAAACTATTTTTTGTATTGATTGTCTGCACTTTTTATTAGTTTTTTTGTTTGGGTTATGCTGTTTCGTTTTGCCATTAAAACGGAATATCTGCATATTTCAAGAAGAATTATACAACAATATAATTACTAATAGCCGCAAGTACGAGAAATTAGCAACCTATTGAACTACACAAACTAAATGATTTCGGGTAGGCCTACTGTACGTAATGGAATTTTACTGACTTAGAATTGTTTACTTGCTTAGAATTTTACTTGCCTCAGATTTGTTATTTTGCATTTAAATGTGTCTATTTATACCGTCATATCCATAAAGTGGATTTATTTACCACTCTAAACGCTAGAATTGTTTTTGAGATCGCAGTTTCGGCAGCCGTCAGATATGATACACCGTCTGATGCGAACTGGCGCCATCTGTTGAGCAAAGAAGGTATTATCAATATTTTAAACGATAGTGATAAACTTTACTCTCAAAAAATTGTTACACTTTTGAGTAGAAGCGACAAAATAAACGTAATTTTGTACATTTACCACGTATTTTTATTCGGCACCTGGACGCATGTAATAATAATTGCTCGGTAAACTTCGCTTATGGCGGTGTTTTAACCAAATTTGCTTCTCATTGAATCAGAGAATAATTGTCTATGGACTGCAAGTTAAACACAATTAAATTTGACAGTACGCAACGCACAAAACAAAGCCTAAAGCACGGGTTAGTTAAAGTGTGATTTATCCCGCCCCTTGCCTGTACGTCAATAGGATTTGGCTCGTACGAAAAACTCCTGTAAACCCACCCTTCTTTAGAACTTATTCTAAAACGCGTATGGATGTATTTTCTCATTATCTTTTGGAGGTAAACAATTTCTGAGTCGTATTTAGTGTAATCCGATCTTTTAAAGATTTTAAATGTCGACTTTTCCCTGGACAAAATATAAAACTATTATGAGTAAGTAATCCAAATATAGACTGTGTAAAATTCATTTGTTAATTATATTTTGTTTACATCTTGATTAGTGTGTCATAATTTAATTGATGTTTTTGCTATTATGAATTAAGATACACAACTGGAGTAGATCAGTAATAATTTATTCTGTTTTGGAATTAAAGTTGTACTGGGAAGTCGCATTAAAGTTTCTGTAGCAGTTTATATACTATGTAGCAGCTATGTTGCCTAGAAAGAGCATAATCCCCGAGGAGTTTGCGCTGCCGGGGCTCGTCTCCCGTATACCCCGAAAGCCTGTCTTTAGGGACCGCATAAACAAGGCGCGCTTCATAGCCAAAAGCGGCTCCTGCAACATAGCGCACAAGAACATCCGCGAACAGGGGAGGTTCCTGCAGGACGTCTTCACCACCCTGGTCGATCTGAAATGGCGCTTCACCTTGGTCATGTTCACCATGAGCTTCCTGTGCAGTTGGCTGCTGTTTGCCATGGGCTGGTGGCTGGTAGCTTTCGCACATGGAGACCTGGATACCAACAGAAAAACTGGCATCGAGCAATGCGTCACCAACGTGAAGTGAGTACACTTACCTTGCTATGTATAACCATGCCCGGGCGCATTTATCACGATCGAGTATCTTATAATTAAATAAACTCATAGAAGCATGTAATCCTGTTGACTGGGGAACTATGGCACAACTTATTAGAATCTTTTTCTTTTTTTTCCAAAAATTGATTTTCCGCTGGGGTAAAATGTTTAAGTAAACATAGATAATTGGATTCTCACAGCAGGATTAATATGATTCTGAAATTCATGTTATTTCATCTGTTCTTTATTAGATTAGTCAATCCGACACTCTGAAATTACCGGAGTGGAATAATAAATTATAAATAAATTGCATGGATTGGCATGAACTAAGGAGGATTACCACTGCAATTAACTTAAAGTTAATTACCTTAATCGCCCCTTAACATGAATAATTACTGCTGCACCCACTCGTCCCAAAAAATTCAGATAGGTCAGTTTTATGCTACGCAAAAGGTGTAAATATGAAATAAACTAATTTACAAAATATGTGCAACAGACTGACCCGTTTTGCCAACAGCACATCTTTATGGGGAAGATGGTGGCGCACGAGGTAGCACTATCGTTCGGCAACTGTAGAGTTGCAGGTTCGAGCCCTGGTTTCTCCTGACCCCATCAAAGTATCCTTGAGCAAGACACTGAACCCCCAACTGCTCCTGGTATGCAGGTTGGCGCCTTGTATGGCAGCCTCCGCTACCGGTGTGTGAATGTGAGGCATAATGTAAAGCGCTTTGAGTACTCGTAGGAGTAGAAAAAGCACTATATAAATGCAGTCCATTTACCATATATTTTATGGAATCACTGTGGTTGAGCCATGGTCTTAATCACTGGTGACCTAGTAGGGGGTGGGGGCGTAAACATCGCTAAAGATTCCTCTAGAGGGGCAAAACTGCAGCCTATTGGCTGCCACCCACAAGCATGACTGAGTGCCACCAAGGCTGCCCCTTCATGTCAGAGAGTATGATGATCTGCTTTGTAGAGCCAGAATGTGATGAAGTGTCTGAAAGAATGGCCTTCTAGTGATTCAGCAAGCCATGCCATCATTGCCATGCTACCTGCTGCTGTCGGCATGCAGTGCCCTATAAGATGTCCTTACAGTGGTCTCAATGGACCCCCATGGGTACCCGTCCAGTGGAAAAGGGTGCCATTATTATGCCGTTCTTTATATATATATTTTAATGTAGTTGGGGTGAGGGTGGCAGCAAGGATGGGGAGTATTGTTTTTATTATGCTTTAACTTTTCCTAATTGTGTTTGCAATTTTAATAATAATTTCAAAGTCCTGTTTTGCCTGCTATAATGAAATTGCACGCAACCGTGAACCCAGAGCGGAAGTTTGTACTGAAGTTTGAATCTTGTGTACCGTTAGACTTCTGTTGGTCTAATGTTATCTGTAAACTAATTTAGATGGCTGTGTGATAATCTGGCTAGGGCCCAGCAGGTTGGAGCAATTGCGAAAGTTACTCAACTGGATAGGTTGGTGACATTTTATGAACACAAAATATCTGTTGCGTACACTGATTTGTAATGAAAGTATACTTTTATAGAACAGCACACATGCAATTCGGTGACAGCGGTACCTGCTAAAAACTGGAAAAAAAATCCAGAAGCCAAAAAAGAAGAAAAAACCATTTTATTCAATTCTTTATATTTGCAATGTATATTTTCATTCTGATACTTCAGAATTTGCTTGCAGTTTTCAAAATTTTGATTAATACTTTTGGCACAAAATGAACTCCTTACTCCTTTCAAGGAAGCAAACGTGAGTAAATTCTCTCCTTGTGATATCACCAACGGGTGCACCTTCAGCGGAGACAGTGAGAAAAAATTGCCCACTTTGAGATGCAGTTTGATTTGATGTTATAAATGACTAATGTGTCATCACTGCCTTGATATTTGACTTATTTGTACAGTTCAGCTCCACTTCCCCTGTTTTGGCCTGTTTTCAGTGACCTCTGACCCCTGTCTCCTTGGCACCCACAGGTCCTTCACCTCAGCCTTCCTGTTCTCCATTGAGGTCCAGGTGACCATTGGGTTCGGGGGCCGCATGATCACAGAGCAGTGCCCTACTGCCATCCTGGTGCTGATCCTGCAGAACATAGCCGGGCTCATCATCAATGCCATCATGCTGGGCTGCATCTTCATGAAGACGGCGCAGTCGCACCGGCGTGCTGAGACGCTCATCTTCAGCCGCAACGCCGTCATCACTGTGCGCAACCACCGCCTCTGTTTCATGATCCGTGTGGGCGACCTGCGCAAGAGCATGATCATCGGAGCCACCGTACGGCTTCAGGTGGTCCGCAAGACCACCACCCCAGAGGGTGAGGTCATCCCCATCCACCAGATCGACATCCAGACCGAGAGCGCCGCCTACAGCCATAACATGTTTCTGCTAGCACCACTCATCATTTGCCACGTGATCGACAAGGACAGCCCCCTGTATGACCTGTCTGCCATGGAGCTACAGTGTAGCGACCTGGAGGTCATCGTCATCCTGGAGGGGGTAGTGGAGACCACAGGCATCACCACGCAGGCCCGCACCTCTTACGTGGCAGAGGAGATCCAGTGGGGGCACCGCTTCGTGCCCATCGTCACAGAAGAGGAGGGAGTGTACTCTGTAGACTACTCCAAATTCGGCAACACGGTAAAGGTTCCCACCCCGAAGTGCAGCGCTCGTGAGCTGGACGAGAAGCCCTTCATCCTCATCCAGACCATGCAGAAGAGTGAGCTCTCGCACCAGAACTCACTGCGCAAACGCAACTCCATGCGCAAGAACAACTCCATGCGCCGCAACAACTCCGCCCTCATGATGCCCAAGGTGCAGTTCATAACACCAGAGTGCAACCAGAACATAGCCACCACATGACTGGTGGCCTCGGCCCCACTGGCCATCCTCCTCTGCCTCAGGACTTTCAGGACCTCTCATCTGCCTTTTAGTCAGCTAGATGTAACTTTTCTGCTCTGGCCTGTGTTATCACACCTCTTGAGGAATCATGTTAGCCCCTGACTGACCCTTTATTTTGGCTCGATCTTCATGAACATTACACTCTACTGTCTTAATATTTGGCTTTTCAGAGACAAAGATTGATTCATTTTTTCCCCCTGTATTATGTCACACTCATCACCAAGTAACATAGTATACTACACAAAACTGTAATCTGTAATTTTCAATACTGACAGCTACATAGTATTTCATGTATTGACTAAATCTTAATTCATTTCAGTTAAACTTTAATTTGTAATTAAGGAGATTAGTTTTATCTCTGTCGGAGTAATTTATTTAAGGCATTGGTTTTTGAACATTATACATTTTAATTTGGTTCAAAAATGCCGACACAAAGTAACTGAGCTGCTAACATTCAAGAAAACTATAAATATATTTTACAAAAGCTGTTCTTAATGCACTGTTTAGATATTGAAATTCTTTAGTCTTTTGTAAAACCATCAAGCCAATGAATGATAGCTGACTGGTTGCTTCCTTTTATATTTGCATATTTCCCAGCATGCTTTTCATCTTTCTTTTTAGTTTTGTTTTTCTTTATAAAATCACTAGCCCGGACATAACGCATGTGTACTGGTTTGCAGTAACGTGCAAGATCCTATTTTTATATTAGACACTTCATTAAACATTTGTACTGTTACACAAGTATAGGCATCTAATAATACTTTTACATGGGTCACTTATTACATACAGGACACAAACATGTAGTAACGAGGACAAGCTTTGGACACGTGTGCATTATGGAGGCATGGAACCAAGATGATAATACATGTAGTACGGTGACCATAATGTAGTTCGGTGACCATATGCGCGCCCTTTCTCTTCCTTTTTGGGTGCAAAAACTGCGGGAAATACCCGCTATTTCACTTTATTTCACTTCGACATTACCTTTCTACAGTGAGAATACTCTGTGTGTATGTGCAGTGAGATTGCCATTTAAGGTTACAAGAAAATAGTAACGTACTAACTTATAAGGACTTAAATAGGGATGACAGTGGCACAGATTCCTAACATACATACTTTGTAGTACCTTATAATTGGCATCCAACAAACTTTTAAAAGTAACCATGTTTTTATTAATCACAAATGGGGTTACAATAGATTGGACACCTTTTTGCTGTGACTGACCTTTCACTTTACCCTTTTTACTTTTTGCAAAACATGTTACACTCTTTATACTATATCTTTTTAAATGCACGTTTGTTGTAAATAATTATCATGACAGGTTTTATGAATAAAATTGGCAACATTTGGATTCTTTTATGCTGAAAATGTACTTAAAAATAATCTACAATTCAACGGGCGAACAGGGACAAAGTAAATGTCATTAAACATAATATGAAAATAACCTGGCAATTTAGTGCTTGAGACATTAGCTCTGTTTAGTAAATCTACAGATTTATCTGGAACAAAGCCGTGATCTTTTCCCACGACCCGTGAGTGAACTGAAACAGCTGTGTCTTGCTGCAAAAAAATCTAAGAACTACACAAAGAGAAATTGTTTACAAACGGATGATTATAATTCGTTCTTATTGTAAAAAATAGAAGTATATGCTATATGACCAACTGAATCTTAATTTGTGCTGACTTCAGTCAAATATTTGACAATAATCTTAGGCCTACTAAAAACGAGAAATGTGCGCACCCACCAAGTGTGACAAACAGCATTTTAACAAGAGCTATGTAAAGGTTTAGGGTAACATTGAATAAATCTCATTTATCGATTAAATGGGGTCGTTTGAAGATTATTTTAGACACCTCCACGCGTTGCCAACTTTGGTCAGCTGGCTGTTTCAATTCAAGACAAGTCTGCACGTTCATTTACGTGCATTTACAAACTATCCCATCACTTAGGTTTATAATGGAACAATATAGATTTGCCGTTTCTTGCCTGAGCGTTGTCTGAAAGCGTCACATTTGTCAACCCTGTCACCGATTGTGACTTTGAAGTAAATTAAGTTAATGAATAAAACACACGTTTTTTTCCAAAGCGGAAATTGTGGAAAACAATCAAATGACCTCCGGCAGAAAAGCTATAGCCTCCTTTAACGCAGATTTCGATTGGCAGTTAATAACTGCACTACAATACAGAACCATTATGCTACCCGTTGTGCAGAAGGGGAATGTCTGTATTTATATTGTAAAAACACAATTTAATCACTCGTGGAAATGGTCTCGGTAGTTTTTTTAGTCCACCGTTTAAAAGTTACTCGTTTTAGGACCGCCCGGAAATCTTTTTTTAAATTGCTGTCTATTGTGAAGCGAACAAATTATAATTCGCTTTTCTGGTGTATTATTGTAGTGGAATATTTACTAAGATTAACGTTTTGCGTCGTGCGTTAAACCAGTCAAAGAACCATATTTCTTTACATGAAACATCCCACCATCGTGTTTTAATGAAACCCACAAGAAATACGACCGGGTTCTTTTCGTTTCATTCTTAACGGCATCACCACCGACCCACAACCAGACACAGACTCAGACCCCTGGGCGGTACGCAAACCGGCACGCGCGGCTAAGCGCATGCTAAAGCCATGCTCTGTTCCGGAATCCCATGATGCACCGGTGTCCAGCCAACGCGAACATTTTTAAGTAAAACGCGAGGTTCTTTCAACACAGCTAATAAATTTTACACTGTCTCCGGTGTAGCATTGAAAGAACACCACAGGCCGTAAATGAGCGGGACCCGTAAAGTGATATAAATGTATAACCCGTCAGAGGGACAGCGGTGGGCACGCCTGGCGTCGCCGGCCGGCCCATAGCTCTGTAGCTTTGCGCAGTGGCAGTATCGTAGCCTATGAGGTTTATCCGAGGCGCGATTATTGCTAGTTGAAAACTTTACCCAATACCCCGCCTTGACGACTTGAAATATAGTCGGCTATGGCAATTTTTGTAGGTCTCTACGGAGACTATCTTCTCGGTAAAAAAACAAATAAAGGAAATGGTGGTGTTTAATTCATAATAATAGCAAAGCTTCGAAAATTAATCCAGTATGAAACGTTATAGTTATTATTACTACATAATGTTTAGAAGAATACACTAAATGCGGCATAAATCACCTTAATGTTTACTGTCTGGTATTTCAGCTATACGGGGTGTTATGTACCATACCGGGGCAATGTGCTCGTGAATACAAGTTCTTACCGTCGTTTGAGAGATTTCATCGTGGGGGGGCCCTTGTGCAAGGTCTTTTTGCTGACTCTGGTTTCCCAAGTGGATAAAAGCTTCTGCTAAATGAATAAATGTTTCTGCGAAATCAAATATAAAGACGGACAAATACTTACTTGGACATTACACCTGAAGTTTCAAAATTCCAACAGCATACGGAAAAGCAACAGTGGAGTTAAATTTTAATTTGAACTCGACGAGCTATCGGTGTGTTTGGGCGACTTAACTACCATCAGTGAATTTGTTAAACGTTTAAACGCATTTTCTTTCGCATAAGTAGTTCAGTACAGTTGCATCAGAGGCTACCAAAAGAGGTCGCTGTTCACCTACATTAAGAATTTCCCATAATAGCCGATAGGGGGCAATATCATTTTACGCATTGTCGCTGTATGCCCAAAGATATAAGAAGGTTTAAATGAGAACTGCAGTTATAACTGCTCTTTATGAACTGCATGTCCTGCTTACATTTTTGATGGGCTCCATGGTACCACAGAACTGCATCAAGATTCCTCCACATGTTTGTTTGACGGTATCACGTTATGAGCACTGCGTTATCGTCATCTTTCGTTCAAAGAAACACTGAAAAAAACAACTGGGCAAAATATGTGTAATTGCACATCCAGACAATTGCTTTGTATGTAAAAAATCTAGATATTATGACTTGATATTTAACTGGATTTTCCTCATTGTCAGAATAGCGATGGTTGCATTTTAACTAAGAGGCCAGGTTTTGTGATCTCAAAAGGACTATATATGTGTTTTAGAGTGATTATACATGAATCAACAATTATCATTTGTTATTACTTTTGTTGAAGGTTTAAGCTATTATTTTGTTTGTGTTTTTCAAGGACTCCTGCAAAAAAAGTTTGAAAAGCAGTGTGGACCGAGGAGGTTAATTAAAAGGCAACAGTATTGTTGCAAATGTGCTACTTGGTGATTCAACCTGGAATTTACAGTAAGTGCTTTGCTGTGAGTTAGCGCATTGCAATGAAGCGCTCTCAGTGTGAGGCGAGCGCCTGCAGCACTCCCACCTGCTGGTAGCTGGTTAGTCGCAGCGTGAGATTAGACCCTATGACTCCCTGTGTTTAGCTTGCTGCTCGGCACCTCAGGTGCCCGCTGGGCGACTGCGTATCGCTCTGTGTCAAGGAGCCCAACCTGATTAGTGCCTTGTTTCACCTGGCACACAAAGGTCAAGATCTGCCCAAACCAACATCCTGACACATCATGCAGAGTCAGGTGAGCTGTGTTTATGTCAGAGAGGACTCTAATCAGCAGCAGAGCCGGAAGTGTCCTGATTGAAGCTGTTTGTTTGTGACTCTTTGGGATCCAATCAGCAGCCTCCACAATCAATCCAATCAACTTTCTCTACAAGTCACTCCACTGTGTGTCAAGGCAAGTGTGTTACATTAACGAGGCTCTCACTTACTAATTTGAATCCTGATGCTAACTCAAAAAAAGATAAAATTATATTTGTAAATCTTCATTCTGGTCTGCACACTGCATATTAAACACTGTATTGCACATTCTCACACATTGATATAACGAAGACACTGACCGTTTAATTCTGACCCAGATTAAAAACATGATACAATGTTACATTCAGTTTGCCAAATCTGTAAATGCAATTCTGTATATGTGTCTGTTGTAAAATGCCTTATTGGTCTTTGTGTCTTAAATCTGGTTAGTCACAGGGGTTGAATGACACATTTAGACATAATGTTAAGCCCAGTTGTTAAATCTCTGCAACTGGAAGTATAAATTACTTGGGATCATTTTACAGTAACAGCTTGGCTACAGATTTGATCAATTTAAACCAATTACCTTAAAATGCTGAAATAAACAGAACAGGTTTTCCACTGACACACTTTGACTCAAACAAAGGTAATATTGCTATATATATTTTTCAGCAAGGTGTTAACCTGCATTAATAAGAAGCACATGTGTTCCATAATTTGTTGTTTTTGTGATCACATTATGCAGATAAAGGGAATAAAACCTTAATATTCCCCAGCCTTTAAATTAAAAGATTTTCAGCATTAGTTAGAGTATGCTTTGCTCCTTAGTAACCGTGTGACAGCAGACAATCACTATGGCAACTCCGTTTCCCCTCTTTATTCTTTGAAGATTTCCCCAGCCTGACTATTCTCGACTTTAAAGCGGAGCATGATTCCCTGCCTGCGTTTCCTGTTTTCATGTGGCAGAATCATCATTGCTCACTGCTTCAAATGGTGACCATTCTTATCCTGATGTTTTTGAGAAGTACTTCAGTTAATTTAGTCTGAAACTGACTTTCACAGGCAAGCATTCTTGCCATCTAACGCTGAGTAGTATAGTGCAAAAATGAACAATTGAAATCCCCCTGGTCTCTCTGATTTTCTGCTCTCTTAATATTGGATATGTTATCTTGGGATAAGTTTCCAATGCAAAAAGAAAATAGTTGATATTAGACCCTATAATGTTTATTTATAACAAGGAGCAAGAAATGAATTCATTAATTAGTCTCAGATATTTGAAATTAGACTAGGTGGCAAACTTGCATCCTTAATTGAATATTCTGTTAATAATATAAAAATTTGGATAGATAGATAGATAGATAGATAGATAGATAGATAGATAGATAGGAAAATTCACGCACAGGATATCATATGCAGGA
>JAODUD010000001.1:4687364-4697791 GCA_026784285.1 Stomatorhinus walkeri | reverse complement strand
TACTCAGCTGGTTGGGAGAAACAAAACCATGGTCTGGATTTGTAGCTTCTGGACCTGAAATGCCCAACACTGGATTTGGAGCTGGTTTGTAGGTGGAAACTCACAGAAGAAAAATAATACACAAATTACACACACACACACATATACAGACCTGTACTCATATCTTTGTGGGGACTGTCTATTCATTGCTATTGGGAAAACTCTAATCCCAACAATGACAACCTTAAACCATGCCCCGCCCTAACCTCAATCACAAGTAACCAAACAAAACACGAAACATTTTTAGTTTTTCGATTGCTTTCACAGATTTTTATAAAATTGAGTTTCCCCTTCTGGGGATTGAAAAAATGGTCCTCATAACATAAAAGAACTGTTTTTTAAATCACATTACGGGGAGCAAGTGTCCACACAATACAATATATATACATGACCCACACACACAACCCAATGTGGGATCTCAATCCCAAAGCCTAGAGGCATGAGACCATAGTGCCAAACGCTAAACCACCATTTCACCCCAATTTGTAAGAAACAGAAAAAATAAGCGATAATAAGTGCAGCCGCCGCAGGGCCTATGGTTTAAGGCAAGTCGTTAAGGCTTCAAAAGCAAATAGATCTGCAGGTCCTTCCGCACACTTGGCATGCTCCCTGGATTGTCTGGCCGAAGTACACATTTCTGCTTCGTGGCTGCCTTGTCTTTCACAGGGAAACGCCGTGCTTTCTGGTTCTGACACCCATGCAGAGTTAATGTGTCCTCGTATCGATCAGAAGCGTCCAAGCGCACATGCTATCAAATATGCGGCATGGCAAGAAACGACCAAAAACCACAACGATTTTTTCATATTTCTTGATACATATTCACACATTTTTTTAAAACCAGCCTAACAATGAAGTTGTGTTTGGGTGAGATCTTGAATTCCCATGGTGATTGATCACTAGTCTTAGGCCTCCTTTGCCTCCATTACCAACATCAGTCTGGTCCTGAGTGGCTGAGTGGACCCTTTACCTTGATAGGGTTTAAATGGGGTCAGTTGGATGAATTCTGAGGATCGTGGGGGGGGGGGGTTGGTGAGGTGATGCTCACCAATGGTGTTGGGAGCTTGAATCCCCCCCCCCCTGTATTTCCCCACACTGGCCTTGGTGAGTTTTTTATGTTCTACAATGTCGAGAAGTTTTACAAGCTCTCAGTTGTTTTTGTGTTTGCTTTGAGGCTTTGTCATGTGTCTTTGGAATGAAAGTCTTTGGTTTTGATGAATTCCACTGCCTCTCATCTCCAACGTGCCACTATGTACGTTCTCCTCTAGTCATTAGCCTCTGCCTCACGTACATCGTGAGTCACTTGTGAAGATGTGCACCTCTCTTTTTTTACTACTAATAAACCAAACATATCTAGATGGAAGTACAGTACAGCGGGAGTCAGATTTATTATTCAGGCAGTCTGGCCTGCCAGGTGCTCTCTGCGATCGTGAATTTTAAAGTGGCAAGCGGTCATCATCCAGGTTTCAGACATGTGGGGAAAGTGAGCTCAGAAGATGAGTCTGACATCTTCATTCATTTCCAAAATGTCATTTGCACAGGTCTTCTGGAAAGGGGATGCTAATGACGTTGTAGCATAGGCAGGTGGGTGGCTGGATCCTTTGTTGTCCATGGGTGGATGTTCTTCTTAATTAGAAATCAAAGCCAGTCAATGGCAGTGGTGGTATGGAGTGAAGATCAGCCCTCATGTCAGTTACTCAGACATTGTGGTGACAGCTTTTGATCATCAGTGTTGACGTGCTATTCGGCGTCAGTCTCACGTCAAGCTGATGGATGCAGATTTCCATTTATTTATTTAACAGATGTTTTTCCCCCTTAAAGTGCAGCAGAATTACTGCCACGCTGTTGTGAGTAGCATGAACGTATAGCCTTGTTCAGTCTGGTTCTAGATATGCTGAATATAGCAGGTTTGAGTATGAGGCGTGACAAATCTCCTAATCACAGGATTCATGCCCACACCTACACCAAGACACCAAGGTCAAGTCCTTAATATTTCTTCTGCAACTTCAATAAACTCGATCACAAAAGGGCTAACATTTTCGACCTCAGTATTTAAAAAATCCTGGCTACAGCCTTGATTGGATTACAAGATTGTTTGACACAATGGAGCAGAGAATGTATCACTGGGCCTGTAGTAGAATCTTAATACAGCTTGATGTTAACTCACCGTCTACACATTGGAGTTACTTTTGCAGGAGCTCTGAGGAAAGTAGGATTGCCATTGGCTGTAAGATCTCCTGGCCCAGCTATAGGTTTCAGAGGGGTGGGGGCCCAGGGACTGGGTCAGTGTCTTCAGGAACTCTCTAAAAGCATTTTCCTTGCTAACCGCACGGGCCCACAGACTGCCTTCTTCCTGGGGAGTCACATCCCCTAACTCCCGTGCCCACCCCAGGCTTACTGTCCAGGCCGGCCACATCAAGGACCAGCCAAGTGGTAGGAAAGTTGGGCGTGTTCCGTTTCGTGGCTTACCTCCTTCACCCTGCGCTTAGGTGGAAACGGGCTGAGCGAATTATCCACCAGACAAACCGGGAGCATCATTAAAGCCGCTGATTTACACGGCAGCTACCCCTCATTTAGCCCATGCGTGCCAAAATTCACGTTCGCCCGCCGCTCGGAAATATGCCACCGGTATATTTGGAAGGTGCAATTTGTAATTTGGGTGCATATAAATTGCGATCGGTCCACCATGTGCATATGCTGTGGCGCCATCAGCAGATGGCAGGTGACACCGTCCTTGCGGATCCACGATCCTGGAAGGGGTGGAAAGTCCCTGGTCCACATCCCAGAGTCAGCGGAGTGATGTCGACTACTGGAGCCTAGAGGCAGGCCCACGACCTCTGTCTGACCCTGCCTTCAATTGTACATCACTTTAGTTAAAAATCAATAAATTGTAACTGAGACTTTACAGGAGACCTCAAGGTGCCTGAAGTCTGACTCAAAGGCTCCCTCTGACAGCACAATCTATCAATTAATTTAATGAAATCTATTAAACCCTCCAATGAGTTGTTTGTGTTCATATTGTGTTAATAAGCTTTTATTACCACTTTTCTCCTTTGTGTGCAGGGTGTTCTCACGTGATGCTACTGACTCACTTTAATGAAACGTTCCACAAATGTTACGCATGTGAATTGAAAGAAATCAGTGACACATAAATAAATAATACATCTACGAAAACTTAGAGGACGTCTTCCAAACATATGTGCCTTATTAGGAAGGCTTGGCATGGGTTATTTTTATGTTTTATTGTATCTGGGCCCTGAATTTGAACATTTCAGAGCTCTGACTGGACAACCTTAAGCAGACCATTTTGAAAAATTAGGGGATGGTTTGGCATGAAATTCCTAATTTGCAGCTCGTTAATAAATAAGGCGACACCCTGCCTTTGTTGCTATGGGAAATGGGACAGGGCATGCCATGTGAACAACAATCCCAATGTTTAATTAGCTTAAATATGTAACATTTAGTTGCACAGTCTGAGGTAATTAGGTGAATTAACCTTATTTACTTTCTTGGCATTCAAAAATCCAGGGACCGTATCCTTGGAGGGACTACTTTCTAAAATAAAATGAATAATTTAAATTAGAGTACAGAAAGATCCCTTAGATACATTTTAACTCTCAAACATTTGGACTCTTAACATTTCAATTCCACTTTCCACACTACTTAACAGAATATAACATGCCTCATATTTCTCATTAAAAAGCTTAGAGAACTCAGCATACTCTTAATCTCTGAAAGACAACTTTAAAGAGAGAAATATAGGCACTAATTTCACCCACAAAACTGATGAAATGAAAATGCAGCATCTTTTGTCAGGAAAATTCTGAAAATGTAGAAAAATATCGCTGCTGTATTTTCTCCCATATTTCAAGACAACTATTCAAATATGGACTACAGACTCCATATCTTTCTCAGGAAGTTCTCCTTAGAGTAATCGATTCATTATTCATTAATGATATATTGTTGTGGAGGTCCTCTGCGCCACAGTCTACCGCATAAGCAGGTGTGGTGTTATTTTACTGAAAAATAGATTTTAAATTGCACTTTTAAGAAGCGTGGCTTTGGGTGCCATTAAGTGATCAGGCAGATGTGGAGGAGCAGCTGCACTGCACTCCTGCTTCAGGGAGGTGATCTCCAAAGAACCACGTCCTGGCATAGCATTAGCAAGCTCCTCCAAAGGGCACCCACACCCATCAATCAGGGTCTGTCAGAAGAAAGCATAATAATCTTTTTGCAAAAGCACCTAAAGGTACCTACTCTAAGTTGGATATATGTATTCTGCCTAACTGTTCAGATGATATGCTGTGATTTGAAACATAAGTATCCGCAGCAAATATAAAACAAATCTCCTATTAAACATCCAATTTTTCAATAAACAACAAACAGACCAGCAAGATAAAGCAGTCATATCCCATAGTTTCAAGATATTGCACGTTTCACCCATTGCACTTCAAAATAGCAGCATTAAAATTAAGCAACGGTCCAACTTATGAGTCCTCCCGCCCACAAGGAGGCAGCACCTACTTCTTCAAATGGTCACAGAATTCAGAAACATGCTCTGTCCCTTGTCTAGCCTGAAATACTTAGCAGACAGAGCTACTTGTGATGGCATTTGATCAAAATTCCTGCTCGTTCTTCTGCTACTGTAGCTGTTATGTACACACAGCAGTCTCTGCCTAGTCCCTGTTCTGATATTGGGTCCAGCACTGCAGCCTAGGGTACAGATGCCCATCTGTGGTTGGTGGTAGCGCAGAGCCCTGGGTATGCCCTGGGACCCGCCCCTTCCTGTGTTTGCTGGGAAATCAGGCACAGAGAGAGTGGGGGTGGAATGACCACCACTTACACATCGGCTTCCTACACAAACTAAAACAGCAACAGCTTGTGAAGCCAAACACACACAACACTCTCTGTCCAAAACAGTGTTTTTTTAAATACAAATATTTATAAACCAGCACATGTGATAACTCATACTATTGAGTGAATGTCCTGTTTTCTACATTTGCCATATGCTTGTGATCCACATGGTTTGCATAATTATATTAGTTTTAATGGGGAAAAAACCTGCCCACTGTTTGTGCAAAATTTACGACTGACATAAGCTACCTTTGCCAGACACACTGCTGTTACCGATGGTTTTTACAGCACCGCCTTAATTAACACCAACCTGCTAGATTATAATTGTAATTAATTCCAGGGAAATGGCGGACTATGGATTTCTGTTATTGTGTTATTGGGCTATAAGAACAGGACAGTAAAATAAATAGCTTATGTTCTGTTGTTAAGCTCAGGGGCGAAAGCATTTTTTTGTCCTGAGAGACGTGATTGCACTGTTTATGCAGCTGGCTTTATGTAGTGTGGGTCCACAATGAGAGAATCTGCAGCAGATCAAGTTAACCAAATTTTACGGTTTTAAAGTAATTCTGGGTGTGTGCATGTTTGTGTGAGTATTTTTGTATAATTCACATTCTCTGTTTATAGAAACCAATAGAGCAGTGATCACCAACTAGCAAACTGAGACAATTGCCCATTCAACAACTTTTTATTGTTGGGGGGGCGCAGTTGGTTGCAGTAGACTCCCTCTCTCCCTGTTTGCAGTGGATCCCTCTCCCCTTCCCCCCCATTTGCAGTGGATCCCCCTCTACTGCAGTGCACCTTAGCTTTTTGTTGCTGATGGAATTCAATCCTCGGAGGAAAATATTCAGGGACTCCTGCAACAGAGCATCAAGGCACCATTTAAAAATGCTGAAATTCATCCCTGCGTGTCAGACCTGCCTTTCACTGTATAGAGTGGCCTTTAGGCCGCTTACACTTTTGAGTTGGTAACATTATTACGGGGAAACCAAGGTTTTGGTAACACAGTATGTCACACACAAGAGCCAGAAGCTAAACCGTCATAGCTCATTCTTTTCCCTCTCCAGATACCATTAGACATCTTCCCCCTCTGCATGTGGGATATAGCCACTACGTCCTTATAAGACCTGTAGGTATTTATTCACCCATTTATCATTATTTGTTTATCCACTTAGAAAAGTGGCATTCCTGCTTATATGAAAATATTCCTCAAACTGGTAATTCCCTCATCCCAAACCCAAGGGCATATATCATTTTCATTCCTGAGTGCACGTGTAATTCGCTGTGAAAGATTAAATGAAATCCTTTGGCCAGAATGTAGCTGCTTGCCATTCAGATGTTCTTACTTATTATGCTAAAGCGCTGTTCTTCTCCGATGGTGCCTGTAATTTCACGGGGAGGACGTTGAACCGCATTGCCAAACAATGAAAGCTTCGCAATTTGCGGCCCGTCAAAGTGGCCTGTCAGAGTAGGTTTATTAGCCATGCAATTGAACGAGAAAAATAAACATCTATAATAATTTAATAGCAGGTCATTGTAGCAAACGATTTCAGACACAGTAACAGGCTCCAGTGGACTTAACATGTCAGTTCAGCTGTCAAATACATGTAGTTATATTTGTGTGATTCAGAAGCGCTGTGATGTAAATCAATAATATTTTAGATGAATTTGTCAATGTCTCTGCTTGAATTGAAGCATTTTGCCAGTGAAACATCGTTGTCATTGAGTATTAATTCCAGGCAGAAATTATTATAGCCAAATAATGTTCAAACATATCCAGATAGAGTAAGTAAAACAATTATTTACTTTGGAGATTTTGAGGGAATCCTGGTTATATTCATAATTGTGTCATATTAAAATTAAGTCTTTGGCTTCTGCTCTGTGAAGGGTGCATCCATGGGGCCAAGGAAGAGCAGACATGTTTGGCTGCTTGGGAACGATACAGCAGAATCCCAGAAGAGAGGGAACAAGCAGCCGCACGGGCTACACGAGTCCCGACGTCCCCTGAGGGAACAAGCAGCCGCACGGGCTACACGAGTCCCGACGTCCCCCGAGGGAACAAGCAGCCGCACGGGCTACACGAGTCCCGACGTCCCCCGAGGGCTCGAGCAGCCGCACGGGATACATGAGTCCCAACGTTCCTCAGCAGCCCCAGATCTTTGGTTTGCACCATTTTCACAGATTCCTCACAGCATTAAGCCTTTGTATATTGCACCCATAGCTGGTTATCCTATTCTGGGGATCTAGAGCCTATGGGTGCAATAGGGAACAAGTCACACAGGCCTATTGGAATATGGGAACTCCAATTAACCTCAGCAGGTTTTGGGACTGTGAGGGGGAAGCCAGAGTACCTGAAGGAAACACCAAAATGACATGGGGAGAACTTACATACTCCACACACACACACAGTGGGGGGGGGGGGGGAGGGAGACTCAAACCCTGGTCCTAGAGATGCAAGGCAACAGTGCTAACCACTGTACCACCATGCCACCCCCAGAAATATGTTGCTAATAGTGTGTTTATTATTATTATTATTATTATTATTATTATTATTATTAATAATAATAATAATAATAATAATAAAAAATAAATTTCAATTCAAGCATTTAACATACCCCCTAAAATGAACACTCAGAACTGAACAAAAAAATCAATTTTCTTGCAAGAGTAGAGTACTATGTACAAGTAGTATTAATATGCTCCTTGAAACAGTCTACATGATTACCCTGCTTTTCTAAATGAAAAGAAATCTATTCTATTCAAGCAAACTGACTGTGGAAAAAAGTGCTTCAGCTTTAACATTAATGTTTCTGCTGACTGCTGCCAGCCATCCTTCTTTGACTAAAGCGAGAAAACTTGCTCTCTGCCCCCTCTGTCGATAGCGGCCTTACCTCGCAAAGTGTGGATGGCTTTTCCGCAAGAGGGAACACGCGGCCCACTCTCTCACATGGCCGCAAACCGTCTGAGGATCACAGAACGAGCATTTATCACCCCCACAGTTCTGAGTGATTATGGGCGACTGTCTCGCCAGTGTCGTCCTTGCAGAACACTGTCACCCGGTACCTAATTGTCCTGTTGTTATGTCTGCAGTCTGCTTGAACGCCATCCTGACAACGCAAAGAAATGTGATATTACTTTCAGCTGAAATAATAAGTCATTTAGCAGACAGGATTTCCGTGAACGTGTTTGAAATATCAGTACAGTTGGAGATCTTTTTCTAGCCCCAGTGTTGGTTGGAAGAATGATAAACTCACAGCAGAATGTTCTAGTAGTATTCATTATCCATAGGCACTAACAGTAAGTAGTGATTTCACAATATTAAACTTTTTGAAAGATCCCATCATGCTAGGGGTGCTAATCACGGGGAGATGACCATCAGTGGCTAGGAATTGGCACTGAAGTGTCCTCATAATACTGACTATGCATCTGCGCTGTTTTAAAAAAATATATTATTATTATCGCAACTTAATTGTTAGAATCGTAGAATAATTTTTTCATTTCAGAGTTCTCAGCCGTGCAGCATGATAGCAGAGATTCTTGTTAATCTGTGAGAATCCATGCTTGCAAGTCTAATTAAATCTGTCGTTCTTTGCCAAGAACAGCAGGGGTATAATCCAAGCTTAATGAACGATGATGCCTGTATATATATTTTTTTGTTTTCTTCTGTAAGTAACAGGTTTATTGGGACACGTGATTGCAGATTTACACATATGTGTAGGACATATCTTAGGCACTGGTTTTCTTACTGTTCTACTCTATTCGCCCCTGTTGAAATGTGATCCTCTCCCATTCTTATGCTCTAAAGCAGTGTTCCCAACCTGGTCCTTAGGGACCCACAAATGATCCACATTTTAGCTCCCAGCTCCCTGTCAGACAGTCCACATTTTTGCTCCCTCCCAGCTTCCTGTCAGACAGTCCACATTTTTGCTCCCAGCTCCCTGTCAGACAGTCCACATTTTTGCTCCCTCTGAGCTCCCTGTCAGACAGTCCACATTTTTGCTCCCTCCCAGCTTCCTGTCAGACAGTCCACGTTTTTGCTCCCTCCCAGCTCCCTGTCAGACAGTCCACATTTTTGCTCCCTCCCAGCTTCCTGTCAGACAGTCCACATTTTTGCTCCCAGCTCCCTGTCAGACAGTCCACATTTTTTGGTCACCGAGGAACAGATTGGGAAACACTGCTCTAAAGGGACCTGCTTCACAACATCTAACACTAAGTGGTGATACCCCAAAGGGCAAGGAACGGCCCACCTGTCAGGTGGTGAGGTGGGGGGCGGGTTAGCATTTGTGTGTGTCATTGTCTTGATACCTAAACTTTTATACTCGGGCTTATTAAATTAAGGATAGTTTTCTAGTTTATTACACAGCTCTTGAGGATCTGTGAGTGGGTGTTGGGAAATAGACCAAGTCACGATGACGTCTGAATCTGGGTAGCTTTGCTGGGAACAAAACAGAAACAATAGCAAAAGGCAGGAAACAAACTTTTATAGTACCAAGAAGGCAGATTGAATAAGCCCACTGCTCCAGGTCAACAGTTGTTCAAGAAGGCCGTACCCCCAAACCATAATCAGACAATCACTTTTCTGTCCAGCACACAAGTGATACAGGTAGGTCGTTTTGTACCAACTTCTAACCAGTATTTTTTAATTTGCAGTGAGCTCAGCTCAGAGGCTTTAAGGTCATGGACTGGAATGAAAAGCATTATCTTGCCATGACCAAGCGTGTGTCAAGGCTGTCATTGGATTTTCACACTTAGCAACGGGGGCACCTCAGCGAAATGTCATCCAATTAGCACGTTGTTGGGGTATAATTCCCTGGGGAATCGCTAATTGAATCCTATTTCTGTGTTGAGATATTTAAAGTTGTTTAATGGCTCCCTCACTTAACCAAAACTGGCCGTCCGTTTGGACTGGCGGTCCACACTGGTCACTGCCACTCTGATGACCTCATGTCTCCCTTTATTCCTTGTGGCACAACGAGAGTCACGGCCCAGGTAAAGGCCATGAGATACAGCGTCTCTCAGCCAAACAATCAAGAACCAATTAAACAATCCAGAACTCCAAAGACCTAGTACTGGTGTGTGGGGAGCCGGGAGCAAGCAAAAAATATGGACTGTTTGGGGTTCTCCATAGTATGGAATATTCACTGACAATGTATTAATGTATGGGATGTGTTACAAAGAATTCTGGGTCAAAGTCACAGATGGTGTGGTTATATTGTTAGGTACTGGACAGTGCCAGTCCAATCACAAGATGATGCTCTGGTGCTGGTGGGTCCACTGGTTGAATCATTTTAATCACTTAAATGTGAATCTGAATCTTCTATATAAGGACTGAGAAAGAGGCAATCTTCATATTCATTTATCCATCTTGTAAGGCAGTGCCAGGAAATCACAGGAACTTGGTTTAATTCAGTTTACCTGACTCCATATTGTACACACACACACACACACACACACACACACACACAGCAAGATAATGATCCCAAGCACAAGGCCAAGGAAACAATGAATTGGTTTCAAAGAAAGAAAATCAAGTTGCTTGA
>JAODUD010000001.1:4616597-4627165 GCA_026784285.1 Stomatorhinus walkeri | reverse complement strand
ACAATATCTACACAGAGACACCTCTACCTACACACAGAAACAATATCTACACAGAGACACCTCTACCTACACACAGAAACAATATCTACACAGAGACACCTCTACCTACACACAGACACAGACAGACCTCACAGCTACACACACACACACACACACAATCTCAGTCGCACACCAGGGCACACACGATTTTCTCTCTCTCTCCTGTTCCCTCTCACTCCCTCTCTTTCTCTCTCTCTCTTGCTCTCTCTCAGTTGCTCACTCACTCGCTATCGCTTCATCTCTCTCTCCCACCCCCCTCCAGCTGAGCTCCAATCATTCGGATACTGTGTGTGAGAGTCAGGAGTACCGTTCCTTTCCCCATCACCGATCTCCCCACTCGCCCGGGATGAGTGGGATCCCCTCAGCACCAAGGCTCAGCTGCGACAGGAGTGTGCTGGCTATGGAACGACGGGGCAGAGTCTGACGGAAGGAAAAATAAGAGACTCCCTTCATCAAGCCTTGGCTAAGGTGAACGGTGGAGCCGGCTGATTTTAATCAACCCCGGACGAAGGTATCGAACTTTTTCTTCTCTCTCTCCCGTGGCATTTGTGTGCATGTGCTAGAAAGGAAGTTAAAAGTTTTTCTTTTAACCTTCCTGGTGTTTTTCCACCACTTGTGCTTATATTTGAATCCATATGAAAGGGTTAGTGATGGAGTCAGGAAGCTGAGAGAGCAGGACAGGAAAGCCCAGGCAGCCAACCTCAGGTGTGCATTCAGCTGTCGTTAGAGAAGTGTGATGAAAAGTTTGTTACTTCTGAAAAAGCATGCCCCCCCCCCCCAAGTACACAAGGGCCAGGTGAAGCCCTCTGTGTTGTCCGTCACCACGGCGACCAAGGACTGCGAAAAGCCAGCCTTCCCTCCTCCCCATGTCTGGCAGTGGTGCTGGATTGCCAGTCGCTATCGTTAAGACAGGAGCGTCGGCACAGATTAGCGTGGAATGAGGTATTTACAGAGCACAATGGGGAAGTCAAGGTGGTCTTCATGAGACTCTTGGAGCGTGAGCAGTGAGGGAGTCAATTTCTGTTGGACAAAATATTTCTTGACCGCGCACAGCACACATGAATGACAGCCACAGTTAAGCTTCCTGATTATGATGGTTTGTTTTTTTTAGTTTGATTCAAAGGTGCATGTGAGCTTAACACATATGTGAAGAAGGTTCTTGGAAGCGATTGGCCAGAAAACATCTGGAATAATGCTAATCGTTACACTGGGGCCTGTTCTCCCCTTAATTGCTTGTAAACTGTCATGTCTTTCCTGGGAAGGGGTCACACATGGACCACCACCAACCCTACCTGAGGCGGTTGTCAATGGAGATTCTGGTGACTCCTACTATTTCTTGCATAGCAACTTGGAGATGTCACCCGGTGACAGCAGGCGGGATGAGAAACTGCGTACTAAGTGGATTCCTGGTACCCTAT
This sequence comes from Stomatorhinus walkeri, assembly GCA_026784285.1. NCBI lineage: Eukaryota > Metazoa > Chordata > Actinopteri > Osteoglossiformes > Mormyridae > Stomatorhinus > Stomatorhinus walkeri. The sequence continues at coordinate 4,625,708 of JAODUD010000001.1, read as the reverse complement.
TCATCAGCACGTCTCGGAAGTGAGGACGCCAGTCACCGATGTCGCTACGTCTACCTGATAAAGTCTCGCACTCCTGTGACACACTCTACCAGAGTATTGGTATATACTAATATGGAATACACCAGAAGGTGAACAAGAGATCTTAATACAGGTGCAATAGGACATAAGAATGCGCCAGCATTATAAAAAAAACTATCAGACAATGATTTCATGGTGCACTGCGGCTTTGGATGTCACTGGTTAAAAGGTTTGAGTCAGCACAAGTTAGTCATCAATGTACACTCGTAAAAAAGGCATTCCTTGCTTTCTTCCGAGAAAAAAAAAAACTCTGGTGTCTTTGTTACATTACAAAATGCCTTTCAGAGAAAAAGGGTCTTTTAGATCAAGCTGGTAGGTGTAGTTGGTAGCAAACAGGAATACTGGGTGTGAAAGATAAACTGGAAGCTGCTTTGCCGGGAGTATCTCATGTGAGGCCAAGGTGCATTCTGGGAGTTCTTTATGCTGTTAAAAATTCTCCTGCTTGACAAAATTTTGTTAATGATGTATGGCAGTCTAAAAACTACCCTTCCAAATCAGTTATTAGAGATATTTTAGATCTAGTGTTAGGTCTGACTTGTCTGATCAGCAGGTAGATGAACAAAACCTTCCTCGAAGTGTTTACTGATTAATGTGCCTTACATATTTTAAGCTGGTATATATGCTTTGTAAATGTCTATGGTCTTTAAAGGACCCAGGGGGTCAATTCTACCCCATGAGATGAATGTACACCATTCACAGGACTCCCCCAGGGTCTGTCAGTAACGAATTAATGTCCAGAGATGGGGGGGTGGAGGGGGACGGTTGTGAATGTTCTGTTCTTGCAGAATTGTCAAGCGTTGCCAGATATAGCCAATGAGGAGCCTAATTTTAGGCACGGGCACCGATCACTCTTAGGCGAGGCGAACATGGAGGATCTGGGCACTATAACCAGATAAATGTTGGGGTACCGCTCAGCACACCTGGGTAGGTGAAATAATGGATGGGCTCCAGAGATTTCATGCATAGTAAAGACAGGACAAAATGACCTGAGTATGAACAGGCCTGGTGGAAATTAAGCAGAGAGAGGTCATGTGGAGGCTGCCTGGAAGAGCACTGAAGGAATACCTTCGAGCAAATAGCTGGTCTGCGTCTCTCCAGCACAATGACACGCAGCGTATAGCTAGAAAAACTCTGTATGTCACTTTGGGTGACATGGCAACTAAGCAACTAAAAGGAAGCAAATTGCCTACATGTCTGTTGTCATTGCTGGCGAGGCAATTCCCAGTAATTGTATAATTGAGTTATATACTTCCATTTGTTTATATCCATTTTACTGATTCATCTCAGAAACTTGAAGGAATTAAAAAAGAAGAGTGGCCAGCCAAGAATTGTTATAGGTTTTTGGTGGGATGGTACATTCTGTGGGCTAGAATCCAAGGTTTTGTTCCAGTCCATGGATAGAGAGTGTGGACAGTCAATGGGTCCATCGCTTAACGCCGCAACAGGAATCTGTGACTATAAGGACAATGAGCGGTAATACATTTGTGTTTCACCATTGACTGATGTTTGGCCTGAATTTTTATTGGTAAAGTGTAATTACTGCACACAAAGACCTTTGGAATTCAAATGGAAATCCACACTGAAAACAAAACAGCACATTAATAAATGTCAAGTTATTGAAATTCAAAGAGATTTTGCATTTGCCCTCCTGTCTTGAATTCTGATGTTCATACACCGAATGAAGATAAACCACAGCAGAGTCTATCATGAGAACATCATCAAATTCCCAGCTCCAATGGAAAAACGGACTTTCTGACTGGGACAAAGTATAAAGTTTGTAGGATGGGGTACAATTTGGACCCCAAGTGTGTTCCCTGTTATAATAAAATCATAGTTATCTATGGATGTTCAAACTGCACCGAGTCTATGGAAATGTGCATGAATCTATGGCTAAAGACTTTGCTCTGAACTATTAATGATTAGTCAGAATGTCTAATCAATTGTGTCTAATCGCTGAGGTGTTAAAACAGTTGCCATTGACGCAAATGACAGCAGGCCGAAAAGTCATGAGGCAATTAAGCACACGATGCGCAGCCTTTCCAATAGGTCAGCATTGCTCATGAGAGATAACTAGTGGCCCTTGTTTGTCCGGTTGCCTATGCCACCCCCCCCACATGTGACTAGATGTTTGCAGTCGATGGTGTTTCTGGTGACTGCAGTCAGAGGGGGGTGTCATACAATGAGCTGAATGGAAACGTACGGCCTGTCACAGCCGGTGACAGCCTGTCCTCCAGGAACCGCGACAGCGGCCCCTAGGGTGCTTCGGTTCTATCCGGAGAGCATGCTCCATTTGAGCTCCGCGCGCTCCGCTGGCGCCAGGACTTTCGCAGTGAGCGACAAAAGGGCAAATGTCCAGAGGGCTCAGAGGCAGGATCCAAGAGTAGAACGGGGCACTTGGCAAAGAGTAGAGTTTAACAGGTGCAGACAGAACCTGGGAGAAAGGGCCACACAGCGGGAACTGATGTACTAGAAGCACCAGAAAGAGTCTCAATCAGTAGGATTAGAAACAGCGCTTAGAATTTAAGAATAGGAGAGGAGCTTCATATTCCTCTGTTCCTTAGCTGCTTAAATACAACCTGAAAGCCTGCCAAAACTGGAACATCTACTGTGCAGAGCAGTGGAGTCAGGAGGCGCTGCCCTCTAGTGGACAAATGGACAATGCGTGATAAAGGAGACTGGCCGTTTCAGCCCTGGGTCCCCTTTGCGGCAGAATCTTCCTGGGCACAGTCCTAACCACACAAGCCCAATCGCTTACCACTGTTTCTGCAGACACGTCTGCACTTCACTCTGTCGATGAAAGAGAAACATGTTTACAGTCTGCAATGAAAAACCTCCACTCAGCTCCAGCGTTCATGCGCACAAACACAAACGTTTTGTCCTGTTGTTGATTCGCAGCATAACTGTGGCAGTGGAGCGCATTTGTGTACGGGTTTTAAGCAAATACGTCCCCAAAAGGGCCGCGGCACGTTCCACGCATGTCTACCACAATTACACTAACCAATAATAATCAAGAAGCATTGTTTTTTAAAAAAGAATCCCCAAGATTTTCTCCAATCATGTGAGAAATTAAAAAGATCAGCTTATAACCCAGGAGACCAGTTCATCAAAAGTTATTGAAAGGTTTCAGCCATAATATCAGCCTTATGAAATCCAGCTCATATTCCCTCTCCCTGTCAGTCTCTGCTCACTTAATGATTTCCCCTTATTAGACAGCTTGTCTTGGTAGGGCTTCCATACCATGCAGATTTTTATCACAATGTTGAAATGTGGAAAAAAACTGTCAGTTTCTTTTTTTTTCATTAGAGACTACCTGTCGACACAAGATATTATTACTGCCTTTATTTTTACACAGTACTTAGTAGACTTGCTGTTTCATAATGATGTTTAACCGAGTTCATATTTAAAGATGAAGGTGAGAATTTTGTATCTCAAGTCAAAGAAAACTATGCAAACTGTGGAAAATGAGCACAGCGTTTAATTTGATTATGCCACAAAGCAACATTACTGAGAGTGGCTAATGGGACGAAGGTGGACTTTGTAATTGGCTTTCGGAACTTCAACAAAGCATGACTGGAGCAGCCCGTACGCAGCGACACACGCCGTTACACGTGCCGGCTTTACAGAGAGCTGGTGCTCCGCCACACGGATCGGTCTGGAGATCCCACTGTGATTCTCAAATCTTTCTTTGGCACGCCTTTTCATTCGCTTTTTATTAACAGGGAGGCTAATTGCCGGACTAATATTAGAGTCATTTTCTTCCATTGTTTTGTGATAGCTGGTTTCCAGGGTAACAACTAACTTCCCTCCAGCCTTGCACAACATAAGGACTTCAGTTTTTTTTTTATTGCAAAGACTTTCGTTTTAGTTGATCTACTATGGAACAGATACTTATTATTTGTACAACTTATGAGTCAATACCAGTGGGATTACAACATTTTAACACAGCTAATTTTATTATCATCTGACTTATTAATGAGTATTCCTAGTTAAATTTAGCACCAAATACCATAGCTTGTTTTATGTCATGATATTGACATCATGACATGATATTTAGTTCATGCAACTTTGCAGTCCGCCTCAGGAAGGTCAGCCTAGAAGGACCTTATACTGTAGCTTCCTTAGATTTGGACTGCAGGTGGTGGTTGAGATGAAGTCTGCAATGGTGCTACTTAGCATTTAGCGAGCTTTCTGGGTGGATGGCAGGGGTGGCCCTTTGTTAAAGTGTTGCTGGGACTGACACACTTTCTCCCCAATGCAGGGCAAGAGTGCGTCCAGCTGCACCTAAACGCACCCTGAGATGTCCATCACTGAGCGATTTTACAGTGATTTTCAATGGAAACTGCATGAAATAGTCGCTTTTACAAACCTTGATGAATTACAGCAATTCCCCCAGGAAAACCACAGTGGACAGGATCCCACTACGGGTCAATGGTTAATCTCTAGTGAGCTCTGGAGCATGCAAGTGTCTTCCTAGGCCTCCCCTCATAGCTCAGAGCTTATTCAAGTCCAGGGGAAATGTTTTCATGAAGACACGTCCATCATTTGTGAGATGCTCTCATTCACAGTGAAGCCATTTGTAAATATTACTTTGATTTGATTTTAATTAGATTTTTCTCTAGGTTGGCATTAGATGCTAATTCCCATTATTGCCATCTGTGAAGGTTTACTTGAAAAATGCACTATACTGAATTAACTTTGCTTGCCTGATTCCCTGGCTGACCTCTCCAAAGGCCAAACAGTACCATCCTTTATAATCGAAGGTCACAGCGAAGGATTGAACCCAGATGAATACAAAAGATTAAGTGCAGAATGAAAATAACCACTGAAGTTGTCTTTGCTGTTGTTCTGATGAGTTGCAATATTGCATTGTTTGCATTGTGGAGCCACAGGACGTCGTACAGATGAGAGAGCGCTGTACCATGCTAAGGAGGTGGGGCAAGCGTTCTGATTGGCAAACTTGAGGTTTCAGGTGACAACAAGAGAAAATATAGGCATTGAAGACACAGAGCAAACAGACAAGTCAGGGCATTATGAGCCTGCAGCTGTCTTAAAGGTACATTACTGCAGCAGCCAGGTAAAGTGTCTTAATCACTTAATCACCACCCCCACCCCCAACACTTCTAATTGCTGCCAGTTATTTTCTAGCCCCCATGCATCTCCCTGTCTCAGTCCGCAAATTACGGCTGTTGCTGAAAAGGATCATCACAGGCTGCTTAAATTAATCAAGCTAAACGACGTGCTAGCACCAGCCCCTGCTATCATTTTGAATGATGGCGTCAATCAGAGATAATTGTGAGTGGCACATTAGTACTGTTTGGGGTGCTGGCACAGTTGCTGCAAGGGGGTGAAGTTCTGCAACCCCCCCCCCCCCCCCCGAATGTATGGGCGTAATTTCTTGAAGTTCTGACATCCTCCTGTCTTTGGAATGCATTGAGCAATGTAATCATGGACAGCCAGCTCCAGGAGATGGGGGGACTTAGCAGATTTATGCAGGCTGGTAAAAACTGTATGTGAGCACAGAAAAGTCTTTCAGCAAAAAAGAAAATCTTTGTCTGGGTCACATGACACTTGGAGGTGTGGTCTCACATGACACATGGAGGCGTGGTCTCACATAACACATGAACGTGTGGTCTCACTTGACACATGGAGGTGTGGTCTTACATGACACATGGAGCCATGGTCTCATGACACATGGGGGCGTGGCCTCACATGACACATGGAGGCGTGGTCTCACATGACACTTGGAGGCGTGGTCTCACATAACACATGAACGTGTGGTCTCACTTGACACATGGAGGTGTGGTCTTACATGACACATGGAGCCATGGTCTCATGACACATGGGGGCGTGGCCTCACATGACACATGGAGGCGTGGTCTCACATGACACTTGGAGGTGTAGTCTCACTTGACACATGGAGGTATGGTCTCACATGACACATGGAGGCGTGGTCTCATGACACATGGAGGCGTGGTCTCATGACACATGGAGGCGTGGTCTCATGACACATGGAGGTGTGATCTGCATAGGCCAAGGGAAGAAGATACCTCAGGGCAGGAGTACAGTGCAGGGTGGCCAATAACATGTCTTGCCTCAGGTGAAATATTCTTTGATGAATGGTTCTGGTGATGACAGCAAAGAACAGCAACATAAAAATACAACTTATTTCTGCCAGATGGCCACAGATCCTGTGTTGACGAACAGCAGGGGAATTTCCTAGAGAAGAATACCAGCAAAAAAAAGACATGTGACTGACAGCCGTAGAATCTACAGCTGTTTGTTACTTTGTGTGTGAAAAGTAAACAGGCATGGGTGGCTCACTTTCCATCTTAGCCCTTTCGGTCAGAGAAGGTAATGTCTACACCCCGAAGGGTATTTTGGGGAAAAAATACATCCACAAATTTTCCCCCTCCCCCCATCAAGAAAATGTGAATGTATAAATAAGCAGGCAGGCAGCCTCTCGCAGTTCCCCGCTCTTTCCAGCGTCCACGCGGCTGGGAGTCAGTCGACAGATCCAGGTCTCCTGTTCCCACTGGAGATCCATTACAGTACATTACAGTCCAGAATCTCAGCAGCTTCATGAAAAGTGGATGAGAGCTACAAGAAGCAGATGTTACATTCCACACCTTCATTCCAAATGCCTGCTATGACTATGCAAAGTGGTGTGATGCCATGGTTACGGATGCAGGACCTGTGACCAGAAGGTCTCAGGTCCCAGTTGGTCTGCTATGCTTGAATTATACAATGATTTGTTTCACTGTTTCGATATATATTGAATTGTACCTTCCTTGGGCTAAAGATGCATAACCTTGTGAATGACAGAGGGGAGTTATGTTCTTGTGACTTGATGTTACTGAAGGCACGTGAACCTCCTGTGTGGTCCATTCCTTGGCATTCCCTGAAACTGTCACCTGCTGTTTGTGGGACACTAGTCATGTCTTGTCTCATCTCATCTCCCCCGACACCCTCCAGGACCTCCTTAAGCTCAGGAGGCGTCCCGTCCAGGGCAGGATGCATTAAGGTATTTCAGGCTCACCAAATCAAGAGTCATTCTTGCATGCATGAGAGTGGGCTCAGTCTAGCATTGGAGAATAAGCTGTCGCCTCACAGGACGAGGGATTACATTTGCATATATATGAAATGTACGAGGTGCAAATGGCAGATAGAGGAGGCGATGGTGCCTGGAATACAGTCTTCCAAGCTTCGATCGCTGGCCTCCACAGAAAAAGGCTGCGGAATCTTCAACTGGGCTGTTAGCCAATAAGAAACAGCGCAGTCCAGCAAAGCCTTCACTTCAGCAGATGAATGCGTGTGGATGCAGAAGAGTTTTATCCTCTAACTAGACTCAGGGGAATCATCCTGCTTGTTATTGGAGGAACAATACAGGCGAAATAGTTCTTATAGAAGGACAAAGTGTCCTGACACACATGTAGACCAACAATTCCCCTAAATACAAGTTTTTTGCTGAGTGTGACGCATCAGTGAGGTTTGGGGAGTAAGCACACAGGAAGATAACGGTTAGAGTTCCTTTTCTCCTAAAAGAATTGAGACACACTGGTGAGGCAGTTTGATTTACCTGGTTTTAATTTGATGACACTCATTATTTTGTGTTGTGGTGATATGACAGGGTGCCGATAGATACCAAGCTCTCCTAACAGGTAGAACCATAAAAGTAGCCGCATGTTGTTAAATGTGTCCGCCCTTCTGTCTTCTAGCTGATTATCCAGGTCGCTAAATGTGAAATGTCATTATGAGATGAATCCATCGCTCATAAGAGGAAGACTGAGCTCCGGAGTTTGTCAGAGATGGGTGATCCGGGGGGAGTCTGAAAGAGACAGATGACAGAAAATAGGGTTAAAGGCAGACTGAAAGAGGGGGGAGCACCAGTTCACATCTCTGGGGGGGTTGGTGTATAGCTCAGCTAGGTCTCTGTGCTTCTGATCGGAAGGACGCCAGTTCGAATCGCAAACTCAGCAAGTCTCTCTTAGATTCTTGAACAATGTCCTTAATTCCCCAAAAATGTTCTAGGAATGGTGGATGGATGACCGATACTGTGCTCTGACCCCCAAGCTCTGCCCTCACCTGTGTAACATTCTTGGTAGCCTCTTTGGTAGCTCAGTTGGTAGAATGGAGGACTTTAGTGGAAACTGAGTTGACATCCTTGGGTTTGAGTCCACCATGAAGGAGGCAAGTTTGGGCATTGTGTGTCTCGGATAGAAAAGATGCCGTACCTGTGATCGGAAGGTTGCTGGTTCAAATCCCAAGATCAGCAGAATGATTCATCCTTTAGGCCCTGAGCAAGGCCCTAAAACTCCAGTTACTCCAGGGACTGTCTGACCCTGCCTATTCAGTTGTACATTGCTTGCGATAAATGCACCTGCTGAATAAATAAAACATAAATAAAACACAAGATGGGAAATCTGGAAAAGCACATTCCCCTGTATCTGTACAAATGGCAAACATAGCCCCGTTTCATAAAGTTTGCAACAGTACCAACATTGAAAAGGATTGGAATGAACTTCTTCTTGTTATTGAGTCAATGTCCCATCACATACTGATGAAGAAGTTCTGAATTCTGTGTATTTTTTATTTTCCAAAAAGGGGGGCGCTCTGTGCTGTAGCTCCTTGGTATGGCTACCCAGCCTCCACCCGTCTGTCAAACACATAATTCAACATGAGGATGATTAATCTGAGGCCACGAGAAAGAGATCGAATCTTTTTCTTAAACTGCTAATGAAAGAGAGAGCCCAGATAGTGAAGTAATTTTTCCCCCTCTCAAAAAATGTCACCAGGAACATCATGGGTGATCTAACTGAATAATGACTCAAACCACACATCGTCTGCCATCGAATGGAGTTAAAAACCGCCAGTCAAGCCTTTTAAACATAAAGCACATCCTGGTTTCATTCGGCTGGCCGCAGAGACAGCCGTCATAGGGGCCGTCATAGGGGCCGTAATAGGGGCCGTCATAGGGGCCGTCATGGGGGCCACAGTGCCTGTCATAACCTTCGCTGCGAAACCCCACGTTTAACG
>JAODUD010000001.1:4600236-4612581 GCA_026784285.1 Stomatorhinus walkeri | reverse complement strand
CCCCCCCCCCCCCCCCCCCAAAAAAAGGAGTTCCGAACACTCGGTTCTTCCACTCAGCTTCTTGCCCTCAAAGCCAGACGCTTCTCTGAGCCTCACCAAGGTGCTTATTACCCCGAGTGGCTCAGAACTACTCCTAGGTCCTCCTCTTGTCCTTCTCTCACTGAGTGTGTCAAGATTTTTCTTTCATTAAGTGCTTTCTACAAACAGAGGATGACCTGTCCTTGAGTTGTGTCTAGATGGATCGCAAAGCTTAGTCGTATCAGGACGGCCTCCAGATTACATACAAGCAAAGAATGCCCTCTATAAGCTGAACTATGTACAAAATAATTACAGAACAATTATACCATGCATAATGAAAAACAGAGTGGACAGCTTTTACATTTTTTATTTATAGTTATCTACTGGGTATGGTCAAACATTAAATCAGTGACCAGTTAGGTGACATAGACGCTCACCTTGGGCGCCATCTTCTGAGGTGGCACTGACTTAACACGCCCATTTCACTTTGCCCCACGCATGCCCCCTGTGCTGGGGGCAGGGGGGAGGCAGCAATAGGTCTTGTCTAGGGCCCCACATGGACGTCAAGCAGCACTGGGTGGCATCTCCTGTAACATTCTACTAGGTATTCTATTAAACTCAGCGCACCAAACCTAAGGATCTACTTCTGTTTGGTAATAGTTGAACTCACGGTGGTCTCAAGCAATGATGCCGCTAGCTATTAAGATTTGTAATTGTATTATGACTCACCCTATTTAATAAGCCTATGATTAAAAAAAATGTTTATAAATTTCTGTCTTGCATTATATTCTGCCGCGGCAGTGTCCTGTTAGGGGCCGGATAAATGATTTTCATTGTTTTAGACCATTTTGAAGGATTTTTCTGGCATGTAGGTGATCTCTGTGCCTTTGCTGATTGCCATCAAACACACATATTTAAATTTACTGCCAAAAAAGGCCTTTCACCATCATCTAATAAGCAGAAATATAGTAGCCCATTGCCAGTTTCAAGCCAGAAATTAAAAAGGAACAGAACTTGAAACACATTGCAGTCCTTGAAGGGAGTTGCACATTCGCGCACCGGCCGTTAAACGTGCGTTTAATCTTGTATGACTGATCAGTCAGTTGGAGGCAATTGTGTTTCAGCTGGCGATGGCGTTGTGGTTTTTCATTTTCATGTGGGAGGTGACACCTGAAGATGTTGGAGAGATATAACTCAAAAAAAACTTGCAGAGATAGTCAACACCTGCCTCTTGCAAAGGCTTGTTGGTTCCTGCTGGGGTGGAATTGTCTTTTACACAGCCCAGTGGGAATCAGGCCACTCTGGGAGGACTTCCCACCTTCTTTTGCCACAACTGCTTATGGGATTCATTGCAACATCCATCTATATGCAAATGACAGCAGGTTCTCCCTTTAGCTAATGCTAAAAGGAGGCGCCATGAATCCGGTTCGTCATTACACAGCTGAGCTTCCTGCTTGAATGCCAAGTCAAGCATCCATGCCTGTCAAATATGTTGAGGATATAAAGGTAGAAAGAGAGCTCCTCTTAAGTGTATAAGCTGCATCAATGATGCATCTGTAATATTTCACAGCATTCCTTCTGCCAATGAACTTGTTGACTTTTTCCTTTGGCTCTATAAGGTGTGAAAGTGATGTGAAATTAATCCAGAAACAAGTATGAAGATTTCACCCATTTGGCTGGGCACTGAAATATCAGTAGGAGGGAACCGCAGCACTTTCATTTACAGGACAAGGTTCGTTGATTCAGGGGACCCAGCACTTTACAGGGGCCCTACCCAGGGGTGCAGTAGAGGCATGGATACCCTGGCAGATTCGGGGGGCCCTACCCAGGGGTGCAGTAGAGGCACGGATACCCTGGCAGATTCAGGGGCCCCAGCACTTTACAGGGGCCCTACAAAATTTCCTGCTCTTCTCTTGTTCCCCAAAAGTGACTGTTTGTGGTCAATAGGGCCATATCCTAAGGAGGCCTGCGCTAATGTAATATTTCGGTGGTGGAAAACACCGCTGCTGTCCGACTTTGACACTGAAGGTTAGTGTTGTGACAATGAGTGACAGAATATGTGTTGTTAGCGATGTAGCAAACTAGCTTTTGTGCCACGATGAGGCCTTTCCTACACAGTGTAATATGATTCATACCCTCAGATTTTTTGCACGAACATGCAGTTAGTCAGTCGTGTTTTGGTTCGCAGGTGCAAAATAGATTTTGTGGGGTTTATTTAATCTTCTGCTTATCCCATTATGTAAATAAGTCCAGTATATTGAATCTGTACCCTTGGAAGAGCTTCAGAAAAAGCATTTGCAGCCGCTGTCATAAATCTAGATGAACTTAGATGACAAAGCGAACATAATAACAAACTCTTACATAAGACTGTGCGTTTATCTGTATGTATGTAACTGCATTGAAATAGCTCTGCAATCCTTTGCTTTAAGTGAACTGTAACAGGCAGTTAACAGTACAATAGAAGATGAATTGTCCCACCATGCAAGCAGATTAAGTCAGTAACAACTAATGTTATTTAACCATTGTTTATCATGTGTTCTTGTGTGTAGTTGCAGAGAGAAAAGACGAATAAAATGATTCAAGTTACTACTTCCTAGGTCACACTAAACTCCCACTGCACCCATTAACATGATAGTGGAGAAATTTTGAAAAATAGGGAAGTTTTTCTCTTACACACAGTTAAATTAGCTCTGCCCCACCTATCCATGGTTGACACCGAATATGGAGGTCTGACTGAGTCTATCCAAACATCCTGGTACAAATGATCAGACAGCTAATGTTGTAATTGTCTGTATGCCATCAGTAAACTCTCGGATTTTAAAGGGAGATGAAGGGAAAGAAGGTGCATCGTCTCATTTTCCCTCTATTTCCATGACAGAGACACCTTAAAACTTCCCAATTAAGGAGAGGTAACCAAACTGGCTGGTCCAAATGCATCAATTCCGATTGCGCCCCCAGCACCAGCACAGTCTGGTGGTTTAGCCTTTAATTCTCTTCTTTCGTTTCGTTGTCAGGCAGATAATCACAGGTCAATTATCAACTGCCACAACAATATCTCATCGCCAGTACAAAATGTTGTAAAAATACAAAAGCCACAAAAATTTAAATTACAACATAGATATGAGGGGTTATATATTCCAGTTTCTGAGTTGTCATATATAAACTGCATATATTGCCTAGGTCTTAAAAGTAAATGTATTCCGTTGCTTTATTCCTTTAAGCAAAACTAAAGGCTGTGTAATATTGTGTCCAATTCATGCAATAAGTACAGCGTGGCCTTCGCCGTAGCCTGACACACTCCTGCCCAAAAAATAATGGGTGAATCTCAATATGGGTACTTCACTGTACTTGTATTTTCATGTACCCGTTTTATGTCATCTTCCATTGGCCGAAGACCAGTTCCAATACTCAAGAACAGAAGTACACGAGGACAGTAAAAATCCCCTAGTGTTGGTCTTGTTCCGCCCCAAATATTAAGGATACATTGGCTGCACCCTCACCAAACGAGACCAAACCCGTGTTCCATTGCACCCCAAGTTCATTCTTGGACAGCAAGTTAGCGAGACTGATCTTGCCAAGACCACAAGTACAGTCTTTGCGTTCTTGGTACTGAGGTTCACCCAATATCTAAAATAAGATGAAATAAAATCTACATGTAGTGGCTGTGATTGGTCAGCTTGGTAGCATTCATTTATTTATGTGAGTAAAGACAGTGTACATGCCAGGTGTACTTGTATCACTGTTTGACACTGAAGTGCTATTTATATATAGCATTAAATGACCCATCATAAGTATCGTGGCGTCAGATCTACAAAACACTCCGGATGCCAGGGCCAATTTCACTTACCTCCATTTAGGTTTATTGGTACTTTACAAGACTAAAAAATGTAGTTTATACCCCAAAATTAGAAGGAAAAATGCATAAAAAGCTCAATTTTTTTTCAAATGTGTCTACAGGAAGTTGGGAGCAGCACAGTAACCAGGGCTCAATAGATGGGTACTTTGCTAAATGTTTGTTTTTTTCCTGTTTCAGTTGTGTGACTTGACAGTCATGCAGGATGGGAAGACAATAAATGCAACAAAACTATGTATCATCTGTGTAATTGCTGAGGAACACAGACTCACCAGCGCACAAGTATAAATGCTCGTGACGGCGTTGGCCTCTTGCGTAGGTCACGGCGTAAGCTCCAGGCAGAAATATAAATCAGCATTAAGTGACGTCATTGCTCCTGACCCGCTTCTTCTGATTTCCTCCTTAGCACTCTCAGCACACTTCCGGGTATGTGAGCCCTACTCTGACCACAAGGGGCGCTACCACTTCGGCTTCCACTGCCCGCGCCTTTCCGACAACAAGACCTACATGTTCTGCTGCCACCACAACAACACGGCGTTTAAGTACTGCTGCAATGAGACTGAGTTCCAGAACATCATGCAGCTCAACCTAACAAGCACCTCCGATGGCCTCACGCACAAGTAGGTCACCGAGCAGACCTCCCCTAAGTCCCGGCCATTAATGCTGACATTCCTGCCTTCACTACATCTCTAGATTTTGGGATAAATTCTGCCTTGGTTTTTGCACGTCATGCACACAAGTCACATTTTCCTCCTAAGCTACTTTTATATACGATTATATACGTGGCTTTTTTGAGGACATTGATCTTTAATCAGGTCTGGAAGGCTCTTACCTGTGTAGTGCTCTTATTTTGATTTGGAAAGGGGGGAATACTTTACAAATTATGCAAGAATTAAGACTTTATTTTTTGAATGGAGTGTCTTTCAGAACACAGTCAAAACCTGTCAAGACATGACCTTGATTAGAAAGACGTCACGTGGCTGTGAGCTCGAAAATGTGGAACAGTTCCCCAGGCAAAGCAGCACATTAGAATAACTGTTGTGAATCAGTCCAGTTGGGCTCTCCGACTAGAACCACATGCTGTAGTTTACCAGGGACGAGGTTTTCCGTCTCAGGGTTATGGGGACAGGCAACGATGCAGTGAAAACAATACAGAAGGCCAACATGAAAATCGAAACAAGCTGTTTCATGGAGAAAGAGAAAATAGAATTGGAGCATGTGCATTGGGGAATAACTAGGCAGAAGTCCAGAGAGGCATCTGGGCTGGCAAAGAAGCACAGAACAGATCAATTTTTACCAGTAGACATTAACAAGGGACAGGTGGAGAATCTCAGTACAAACAATCCCAGTCACATGGTTGTCCCTCTTGAGAAGGCCACACCCTCTCTCATAGCAACCATCCTGTTCTGCTGGATACCCCTTAACAACCCGTTTCATATCCATAGTCATGTCCCAGTTTATCTATGGTCTTCCTCTCAGTCACATATAGTCACATAAATAAATCCTGGGGTCTATTTCAGCAAGTAACAAAACACACTTCACAATAACCAGAGGGACAGATTTTGATTTAACTCATTAAAAAATAGCAGAAGGGAAAACAATATTGTATGGAAATCATGTTTTCTAGGACGCAAAAGGACTGTAGGGAAGAGGACAGCCAGGCAAAATACCCGACCTGGTAGATTGCAGTATTTATCAGGAATATCAGACACCATATTTCAACAGTGGGTGGGATCATTTCCTGGAAGAAGTAGTAAAATAGTATGAAGCAACAAACCCCAGCTATAAAATCATTTATTCTTTGAAAGCAGTTGCCGGGTTTCCAGGAAACAAACTTGCTCTTTCCTGACGCTCTCCCTGCCACAAACAGGTTTCAACTAAAAAATCCACAGCAGGAGGAGAGAAAAGCAAAGAGCTGTCAAAGGCTTACAGTAAGGCGTGCCAGGGCTGTGAATACTGGCTTCCTTGCCAGTGCATCCTGCCCAATTCAGATTAATTCAGACAGAGGTGGGGGGGACTGTGGGAAATGGACTTTCAGATTTCATTTCTACTTAGCAGGAAGCCTTGTGTTTGGGAAGCTGCATCTACACCTTCTTGACTGGTTTTCATAATACTCCATTATCGGTTGCTCTTACTGTCATGAGTGCAGTGCTGAGAAAAACAGGCAGGTGCCCCAAATTGGCGATATCCCAGCATGCCTCTCTCCTGGCCTGCCACGACTGCTCTCTGAGGAGTGTTCCTTTGTCTGCCCTGACTCGATCCTGTAGGGGAACCATGCAGAACACCTTGTGCTCTGCCTAAGCCTGGTGAATTAAGTTTGCAGTTTTCACCACAGCTCCAGGTTTAAAATATCAGTCACACTGCCGGTGTCAACTTGCTGGGAGCTAAAACCCTAGCATGCGCTGGAAGAACTACACTGACTTGCGAATAAAGCTAATCGCTATGGCAGCCCTCAGACACAAACCACAAGAGAGACAAACTGCACCTTAAGCTGACACAAAGATATCCACAGATTTACATCATATCATCTCGAGATTATTGGCCATGTACAACAAGTGCAATGGAACACATCCTTTCATCAGCACCAGTGCAAGAACATTATGCAAATCAATACTAAAGAGATACAAATCAAGTGCAAATAATGCTACCAGTAGATATTAATCAGGGACAAGTGGAGTGACAGTCACATGACTTCCTCTCCCAAGATGGCTATTCTCTCATAACAACTCTCTGCTCTTCCTTGATACCTTTTGATGACTTTTTTCATATTCACAAAATCTCTAAAATGTACATAACATTATAGTAGTTCAGATGTAGCTATTTCTCAGTCAACCGGTGCAAATACTCTTAAATGAGCATTATAAGTAATTAAAACTGCTTGTAATTAAAACCTTGAACATGCAAACATTTAGGTCTCCACTTTATTTAAGATCAGCTAGATTTGTCTAAAACTGACATTTGCTGTGTAGCTCAGTCTCGTTCACTGGTTCGCTGTTTTCTCACCATCCATCTCAAGTCTTCTCCAGACTCATGGCCTGCTCCCATTGAATCTAAAAATAACGGCTTTAATATTGATATGGATTAGGCTAATCGCCCTTGCTCGGGCTATAGATTAGTCATGCAAGTCAAAATGGTATGTAGGTGATGATTTGAGCTTTAGATAATCGCTTGAGTGGAAAGGCATTCTGGGTAATACTGAGACCCAGGCGTCTGATAACTGAGACACCAGCAAACGGCATCCATCCATTCACATTATGCCCATTTCTGACTCCTAAAGGACATTAATATTAATCGCCTATGTCAGATGCAGATGTTAAGGAATTACTGTTGCAGCAATACCATGCTACTAGAACAGTGTTATACTGTACATAAGAACCAAGGAAATTGAAAAAAAAAAAAAACTTTATTTTGCAGAAAACACAGTGATCAAAATTAGACAACAGCAATGACTGTAGCATGAAGAAAGATCACAACTAAATTTTCTGAAGGTTACAACAGTCAAATATTAATAGGAAATGTCCTGGCCATTGCTTTGAATGACTTTAGCACATCTGTGGCCACAGGACATCAGTCCTCTCTCACACAGCTCTGGTGTGATTTTGCTCCACTCTTCCTGCAGTCACCTACACCACTCAGTGACTGTACTGGGTTTCTTAGCCATAATGTTGTCGTCAAGGATTTTCCGGAGGTTTTCTATTGGGTTTAGATCAGGACTCTGGGCTGGACATTTCATAATTTCAGGTTTTCCATTGTCAAGGAACTGCTTTACCCGTTTTGCTGTGTGACAGGGGACATTGTCCTGCATGAAAATTGCTGGCTGACTGGGTGATGAATGCCGGGAAAGAACCACATGATGTTAAAGAAGGTTCTGATGAACATTTGCATTCACTCTGCCATGTAGCTGTATTAGAGTCCCAATTCCTGCTGCAGAGAACATTCCCCAAACCAAGACGCTTCCTCCTCCACATTTCACTGACTTCTTAACACAGTTGGGATTCAGTATTTCTCCAGTTTGACGACGAACATAATGTATACAGTCATCATACCCAACTAAATTAAACTTGCTTTCATCACGCTTCTCAGCAAAAGCTAGTCTAGCCTTCTGACTGTTCCTGCTATTGAGATGTTTGGTCACTGCAGAATAGGCAGAGTAGACGAGACAGATCCTTACCCCATCCAGCACTTAATTGCGAGAAATTCCAGCTGCAGTGTTGAAACAACTCCCCAATGACATTCTCCACATTATCCTGTCCTCTCTTACAATTGTCTTTTGTGGACAACCAGTCTTCTTGGGACCTTAATGAGTTTGTGACATTGTAAAGGTGCAATATTCTAGAAATCACAGATTTGGAACTACCAACTTCTCTTGCTATGGCTGATAGGGTCACATCCCTTTGGCCTTCATCTGGACAACCTGCTGCTGGAGACTTCCGGCTACTTTAGAACGGCTCAACATTTTGCAAAGTGGAAAGTTAGGCTGCCACTTACTGTAAATAGGGTTTGTCAGATAATTAAGGAAATTAGTACCAGCTGCCAGACTAACACCAACTACTGGGAGGTATCTGGAAGTGTTCTCTAATTTTGACCAGTGTTCTTTTTCAAATATCTCATTTAAGTTTCTTATACTGTGCTTATGAATTTATGTAACTTATGACGTATGGTTAAAATACTGCTGGATAACTGGATAACTTCCAAATAGGAGTACGTAGTAACCTTGACATTTAGGAAATTGTAGGTTGTTCTCTAATTTTGATCTCCAGTGTAGTTCTCATTCATCATCTACCTTCCATTTCTGACTGGTTGATAAGATAGAGGGCCCCCTGGTGGCCACTGGACCCCCAGCTGCTTAGTTTGCTTATGCGTTGGGCCAGCTCTGATCAGGACCACTCATTTAATAGCAGTAAGCCTGTGATGACAGCCATTCTGCCCCTCGATAAGACCAGCTCAGAGAGAAATGGAAGGCAGTTGTGTTGAGTCACATGGTTTTGTGGCAGCACTGTAAAGAGGATGGGGGATTAAGCAAATGAACGACAGAATCATTCTGTAATGCTACTGTTACAATTTTGTATTTACAAATCATTGGTATATGTACCTGTACCTGCTTCACAGTTCAGGCTGTCTGTCTCTGCCGTTGGTAAGGTGAGATGTAAGGCAACCACTTGTATGTATGAAGATGGCTGTACTGTCAAGATCAAAGCGTTAACATTGCCCCTCACTGCACTTGGCACTTGTTATCACTGTGAAAGTCACTCATCGAAAGTCTTTGAGTGCCTCCATAAATTCTTAAGATCTTCAGAGGTGCCCACAGCTAGACTCTAACTCACTCAACCAGACTGACCTCTTCGAAGTGATTTACTGCTCCAAGAATCTGATGGGAGGCTGAAGGGGGGAGCATGGTTGCTTGGGCCAAATCTTTGATATCTTTAGATGACAGTTACAGTAACCTCCTAATAAAATTCCCTATCATGTGATTTCAGGGTGAATCTGTAATATATTCAACCACAACCACAAGCCTCAGTAGAGCTTGATTGATGACTATCAGTGTTTCCAGAATGGAAACGATGAAATAAGTCATTTTAGATGGACGGACTGATTGGCTTCCATGACATATAAGACTCTTATTCTAGCACATTAATCACCCTCTGCCTCTGCCAACAGCAACTACACGGCTCTTGTTGGCGTGTGGATCTATGGCTTCTTCGTCATGGTCTTGCTAGCCCTGGATTTCCTCTACTACTCGGCCATGAACTATGAGCTGTGCCGAGTCTACCTGGAGAAGTGGGGCTTGGGTGGACGGTGGCTCAAGCGGGCCAGGAGCCAGTGGGCCAGCGCGGCGCAGGCGGACGATGGGGCCTCATCACATCCCATTACTCTGGCTCATCATCCCAGACACAGCCTGAGAGGGGAAGCTCAGAGTCCTTCCGGCATGTCCTACCACACATCCACAGCCTGGTAAGTCCGTGGCCTGGTTCCTCTTAATGGTGCCTGGTCTCTGGTATCATCCACTCAAAGAGGATTAGCCTTAACCTTAGCATAGCCTTGCAGAAATCATTCATCCAGTGAGGGCACTTTAAAACCTGCAGAAAGACTCAGGTAAAGCCTTAATCGAATATTACTGTGTAAAAGTGTCATTACCAGGATGCCATCCTGGGGTAGGAATTTGGGGTATGTTGGGCTGAGGGGGTTGAGGATATGGGGAGCTCCAAAGGGGGACCCAGCATGGTTCTACTACATCACAAAGGATTGGCTCTGTTGAGAGTGCAGACTGTAGCTTGCAGTGTACTGTAGCCCCACTGTGTACTGTAGCCTCGGTGTGTGCTATAGGCCTGCTGTATATTGTAGCCCCTATGTGTACTGTAGCCCTGTTGTATATACTAGCCCTAGTGGGTACTGTAGCCCCGCTGTATACTATAGCCCCACTGGGTACTTTAGCTCCACTGTATACTGTAGTCCCGCTGTATATTGTAGTCACACTATGCACTGTAGCCCTGTTGTATACTATAGCACTGCAGTGTACCCTAGTCCCACTGTATACTGTAGCTCCGCTGTATACCATAGGCCTGTTATGTACTGTAGCCCCACTGTATACTGTAGCTTTGCTGTATACTCTAGCCCCACTGTGTACTATAGCCCCACTGCAGCCCGGCTGTATACTATATCTCGTAGGAGTTTTACTTGCACAAAAATGTTCAGAGGTTCTTTCCGCCCTTAGAACATTTTTGCGTAAGTAAAACTCCCAAGAGCTATACTGTAGCCCCACTGTGTATTGTATTCCTACCGTACACTGCCGTGTCTTTGTTTGAAGTTCCCAAATGGAGCTGCATCTGTTTCTCCTGCTTATACAAAACGTGCATTATGGGACACATTCAAGGCTCTGCCAGGGTCTTCCTGGGGAAAGACATGGCGTGTCATCTGCCGTGAGTGAACAGATCCCTAGTGACAGGATCACGCTGGCACGCAATTTCACTCCTGCCAGGCCTACTGGCACGTCTCAGACTCCCCAATGCAGATGTCTTGCCTGGTGCCTCTGCTATTCCGCTCTGCCCTGTGCCCTAACTGCCACCCAGGGGAACACAGAGCAGCCATTACAAGAGGATGTGCACTGCAGCGGGCAGTGTGCTATCCACGGTCCCCATCAGCGCTTCGTGCAACTGACTCGTGCCAGTCGTCTCGGTTCAGAGATGCCTCGCTGGAAGCCAGCATAGGGTACTTACTGGGTAATGTGGTAATAATGTTCCTTAAATACTGTAATCGATAACAACATGTTCAGAAAATTTACAGAAGAAAAAACAGCTTCTTAGAATTTTATTTCTAGAACATTCTTCCTTATAAAAAAAATTGATAAACAATTATTTTTAGTTTTTTGTGTTTTTTTCTATAAATTATTGGCATAAACATTTGCCATCACCTGCCTGTGTATGTAGACTGTGTATATATAAACATGTGCCGTTCTGGTTTAATGATCGTGCTTGCCGTAGCTGTGGTCCTCAGTGGCATCGCGCTTCCTGGCAGACCACGCTCTGCATGCCTGAGGTTTGCGTTGCTAACCCTGCCTTTCCCGCTTCTCTTACTTAGAATCCCATCATAAATTCCCAGCAGAATTATGGGAGATGGGGAGGTCCATCTGTTTGTAATAACCCGTAATTTTTCTTTCAGTTGCTTTTGATAGAAGTCGGTACTTGGAGATCTGTCAGATTGCAGGGTCCGATTGCACTTTCTTCCCCGCTTATTATTCATACAGACAGAACAGGGGTCTAGGGGGAGCCCGACGTAGAAATCGTTTGGGACGGATGCTCCATGTGAGTAGGGGCAGGGGTGGTGTTTAGGGACCCCATGCCCGCTTTACTGCCCATAACCCCCTCGTAGCCTCGGACTACCGTCTCGCTCCAGCAAAGACTTGTCGCCCTACTTTAGGAGTCACAAGTGTGCAGGTTTTGTACTTTGGAAAAGTGAAATCCTCGGCGCACAGTACAAATGACCCTTTTAACCAAACAGAATGGTGAAGTATCTTCCTGTATCAGTCTTTCTGTTTCCAGTGGAGAATCAATGCCTTTCACTCTCCATATAAGCCACCAACATCCCCTTTTCCCATCCAAAACCCAGGCTCCTTCTCAAAAAATGTAATCTGCTTGGATGCCAAAATCGACTTTTATCGACACATTGTTCATGTGTGATTTTGTCTAAGTACCTTGCAATCTGACCTCCATTCTGCTTCACGCCGGCATGAGTGGGGGGGGGGGGGATTGTATCTCTCATGCACGTTCCTTCAGATGCCCCCCCCCTTTTCTACTGAGCAGCACCCCCACCCAACCGCAGCCTCTGAAATCAGTCACGGCCCGACGCAGCAAAGCCAGTTCTGTCCATTTGCGCTTTAATGGAGAAACGCTGCCCAAATGCCCTTGTGCTCAGAGCTCCTCTGGGGTTTACTCTCTAATCCAGCTGTTCATTCTTCCGTAAGCTCTTTGCTTTCCAGA
>JAODUD010000001.1:4588316-4600228 GCA_026784285.1 Stomatorhinus walkeri | reverse complement strand
CCCCCCCCCCCCCCCCCCACCCCCCGGCATGCGAGGAGCTGCAATCTCAACATGTTAATGAGTTAATGAGTGCACACTTCTGATGAGTTCATGTGAAGAACAGGCACAGTCTTGGTCGCGAATTGTTGCCGGTGACCACATGCAATTGGGTGTTCACTAAGGCTGAATGGAGAGACATGATAGATAGACAGACAGACAGATAGACAAACAGACACAGACAGACAGTACATACTTAATCCCGAAGAAAATTGCATTGAAGGAAATGCCATCACATGTGTGGCACAGTAGCTGTTGAAACAAGACCTCCCCGGGATGTCAGCATTTAGTGTCTCTCCTTCAGATGCCTCTCGCTGTGACAATTACTGCGGTTTCGGCAGAGTAAGATCTGCCAAGCCGCCACTACCTCGGCATGTGGCTGACACAGGAACACTCCTGGTCCTTTGTCTCCATGTTCATGACTGTCAAATTAGAGCAGACAACTATGAAATGGACTTGTGAGGCAGACTGGACCTTCGGAGCCTCCTGTTAGCCTGACCCAATGGTCTCCTTTTGGCAGATACATTTACCAGTTGCCCATTGACTCATCAATCCCCTTCCTTCGTAAATCTATACCCAACTCTTTCTCCTTGAGGCTCGGTGATTGAAAAGCCTAGAGACCGATTCTTAAACAGAAATTGCAATTGATGTTTACATGTGAAAGCCTGCCACCTTCAACAGGAGATGAATCTGGGAGTGCGAGTGACAGCTTAAGGTTCACAGTTTAGTAGTTTTGCTACTAGAAGCTGTTGGTTTTTCCCCCAGAGATTTTGCAGAATAAAAAAGAACCCAATGTGTTCTGGGCCCAGCTGCTTTCTGTGTATAGACCCAAGTCGTTAACTGCTGCACCACCTGCTGTCCAGTAGCGGCAAGCTGACAAAATTTTAAGGGTGGAATGTGGATCTCTTAAAGAGGTACTTCCCTGGTATTTGAGTTCTAACCCAACAAGGACTGCTTGTATCAGAGTCATCTTAAATAGCTCTTTGCAGAATTATCCGTCACACATTGTGATACGATCCCCTGCTAGAGTTGGGGTTCTGAATTCCCCCACAGTAGTTAGTTATTGTCGTTTATTTATATGCATCTCTGCTGGTTAACTCGTCATAACAGCAAGGAATGGAGCTTTGGAAACATGTCATTTTGATGTCCTGGCCGGAACTAGAAGGTATAAAACGCTTAGTGACGTAAGAATTACAGCAGAGTGCAGCAGATATGGGTGGCATGGTGGCAGATGGCATATGGAGGGCGCTAGCGTGCTGCGAATGTAGCTGCCACCCGTGATCTCTCACCTGTGTCCTCTGTGACACTGACCACTGTCATGGGGTTTGGAAATATGTTCCCACTGCAGTATCTAAGCAGGAGCCGCAAATATGCAGATCAGGTGGATTAATTGCCTGGTGTGATACGGACATAGCACTTGTTGTTTGATCGTACCGAAAGGATTATTGGCAGGACTTGGAAAGATGAAACAAGTTGGAGGCATGTAGTGGAATCTGTCTGATGGTGTGTGCAGTGCAGAGGTGAGATTGTGTGGCATTTAGCGGTGCAGGCGGGCCGGGGGCGTCAGCAGTAGGCCACGTGCGCATTGGGACGTATAAGCAGCAGGTGGCCTGGCTTGGCTTCGCGGCAGATCCTAATGAAAGGGCATCTGTGGCCTGACTCTGCTGCTCCGGGTGCCAGGACGACGTGACCCGCCCTCAGGAGGCGTCCTGTGACTCACCTCCGCCATGACACTCAATATGGTCTCATAAGAGGCTCGGGCCAGCCACAGGTCCGTCACCACCAGCATCTGATCGGCAACGCCGAGAGCGCTGGGAACCGGCTCCGGCCCGTTTAGCTCTGCCTGGAGAAACTGCACCACTGCAGGTCCCATGAGCTTCCGGTAACGGGGTTTGCAGCGTGATGGACTCTTATCCCTACGTTGTAAACACTTGAGCCTTTGGAAGGAAGACAAAGAGCAAAGATGGCCAGTCTCAGTCTCCTAGGACCTCAGAGTTGTTTCTCAGTTGATCATTAATCTGCACCGGAAGCACCTGGTACATCCTTTTCTGAAAGAGGACTTCATTCAGAGTGCTGGCTGCTGGGTGTGAGAGAGAGTGAGCACCACTGCATCTACCTTCCCCAGGGACTGCAGCTAGCTGCCCGCATGCTAATGCAGCAGCTTCAGCTGCTTTGCCGCATCACAGACATCGATTCGCCGATCGATTGAATTCCTGGGCGGCTGGTGATCAGACTACTTCAGCGTCCGATTATTGGGGCCTACTGAAGTCTTTATTAGTGACTAACCCCCTTTCCGGCTGATTCATGCGCCTATTCAGAATGTTGCCGGTTCAAGGCCCAGGGTCAAGACCCTTAACACACAAATGCTTCAGGAACTGCTTTCTCAACTGTATGTCATTCTGCATGAAAGCGTTGGCTAGAAAAATGTTAATTTGTTCCATTTATGGTTCTTCAGTCAAATTCCTTTAATCCAGAATCCAGAAATACTCATTTTTATTTTATTAATATGTTGAACTCACTTTCCCTTAAATTAATAAATGACTCACCATACTTCAAGCATACTAATAAATGAAGAAAATAAAAGCAATTTCGTAGGGGTCCCAGGGCTCATAGTGAGACGGTAACAATCCTGAAAGCTCCGACAGAAATTCACACTCATTAAAGAGACATCTTTCTGGTAATGAAACCTCACAGAATAAACAAGCGAGCCTAAAACCCTTCCATGCTTTTGGGCTTCCTCAGACCGTGTGTTTTCTATCACATGCTATCGATTTAAATCCGCACTCAGCTTTGTTAAAAAAAAATGTCTGAAATTTGTCTCCGCTTCAGAGACAGTCCTTCAACTTGAGAGGTGGTTACATAATGTTAAGCCTTAATTACTTAATTACCACTCCTGTTACTCAGCTTCCTCCAGTACATGTTAGTGTTCTGCATACCCTGGTTATAAATAACTTCCCTGTTATGGCTTTTTGCAGGATGTCTGTCTTTAGCTCCCTCACTTCATCATGGACTCTACTCAACAGTTGTGGTACTCAAGCTATTTTTATCCAAGGAGCCCCTGTGTCCATGAAAACATGTTTGCCCCCTCCAACCAGGTTATCGATAAATAATTGATATAGGCTACCCAAGCTTCCAAGCTTAGCTTTAGCAACATCATTTTTTTTCAACACTGTTCAAATAAATTGCGTGCCCCCCCCCACCCCCCTTGTTCAACGCTGAGGCCCCTTAGTGGACCACAGACACCTTGGTTCAGATCCACTGTTCTAGGGCCGCTATAGGATTGAATGGATCTGATGCTGAACAGACAGGACCAGGATCCCTGGGATTATATGGGGACTGATGCTGTGTTCCATTTACCTCGGAGGTCGGAACTCGGAACTGGGAATGACATCATATACGAGTTCCAGTACAGAAAGTCGGAGAGCCATTCGGTTTCAAAAATCAAGATTTCTCACTTACTCAGATTTAATTTAGCCCAGTTGAACCGTCTTTATCTTTGTTCACTTACATTTAGCTAAGACTACTTTAAATCCAACAAGCTGTCCACTTTAGCAAGAAATTCTGCTTAATGAAATGGGCCTTGATTCTAGTCTAGTTAATTGTTAGTAATATCAGTGGATAACAACACACTACGCAGTTTTTTGTGCATAAAAACACCATAGCAACACGTCCACAGTTAACGTATGGACAATACTGAGTGTACGACAGATTTAATGAGCCACAAATAAGATGTAAGTGCTAATAAACAGCATAAAACTACAGCTCTAACATCTGGTGATAAAGGGCGCAGCTATCTTGGATGCTAAGCTCGGTGTTGCATCGATTCCTCCAAGTTTGCGAGTTGAAATTCCAACTTCAGGGAGCATTCCATTTGATATTTCCAACTAAGAACTCGAAACGAGTTATGAGTTGAAACAGAACACAGCATACATTGATACGGCCTTTACTGAGCTGTGATCAGGGACCACGGCAGTCTGTCAGTAAGACTCACACACCTTCTCTGCGAGTGACGCCAAGCGGGCCTGAGGTCCTGGTTTATGAGGCAAGTGCCATACCACAACTGTCAGAACAGATCAGCACAAGCATATCAGTCATATCAAGCCTCCAGGAGTGACTCGGTGCAGGGGGTGGAGGGGTTAGATTCTTAAACATATCTATCCGTAAAAGTGATTCCCCCCCCCTTCTCTTCTTTCCATCAGAAAGATGCTAAGATGACATTGAACAGCTGTGAAACCAAGGAGAGGACCATGCACAGCGACACCACCAAGGAACTGGCCTCCATCTTCAGCAGCTGGGATACCCTGGTGGATGGACCCCGTATCTCTTCCTTTTTGCTGTTCTTCTGGGTGCCTGATAAAAATATCTCACCTGGGTAAAAGGAGCTGGGAAGAGGATCACCCAAGGTTTGTGATGTTGGATGGGACCCCAAGTACTTGGCCTGTGCCTTTTTTTTTTCTTTAATGGGAACAGCGCCACCTCTCTTCTGCCGGCAGGCATAACTCCAAGATTTGCTGGCACGGTTGGGAGCACCGTTCTACAGCACTCTGCGAAATGGGTTTATACAACCAACAAGAAGAGAAAAAAGATTGTGTCTCTTAGCACCATATGGGTTGTCATTGTCCTACTCTGTTCCAGGTATGGATAGTTCTTAGAATTTGTGGTAGGATTTTTTTAGGGGGGGTTAATCGACTTGAGGTTGTCAGGGAAGGAGAGAAATGTGAATCTGGAACATTGGTAAAATCATAAAGGTTTTTTCTGCTTCCAAAATAAAACGAACAAACAAAAAAAGATTTAATACACCCATCAATACATGAAATATGAATTATTTTACCTCCCTTTAATGCAATACAGGGCAGACATATTTGAAATGACTCTGTCTCTCGTTGCTATGGTAGCCAGATTTTGAGGGCTACATTTGGTCATCAGTTCACTTACTTGAAACACTGGAGTGGTTAATTCCTGTTAACGGTAATTGGATTTGCGATACCAGAATTGCCCAAATCACGAAATAATTAAAAGGGAAAAACGTGTTGGAAAAACAAATGTAGATTGGACCTTGATATTGTAATAAAATGTGTCTGACTACTAAAATTCTAGAGGAGATGGGGTGAAGGATGAGATAGCGTAGCGTTAGCCGTAACCTTGGAATGGGTAATAGTGAATGTCGTATCGCTGCTGCTGTGTTGTAGAGCTCTTATTGACTTTAAGCAGAAAGTGATACAAAGTGCTACGCTCCTGTGAGTAGTGTAATGTGTCTGTATTCTAGTACCTACTTGATTTAGAAGGATTATACGCCATCGTGTTGAGTAACTGTGATTCAAAGGGAAATTGCAGTCATTCGATCTCGACGCACACTTCTTGAACAAAACTCAGTCAAGCACAGGTACTCTACTGAGCATGACAGGGGGCTTTCCGGCCACTGTAAGTGGCTTTTTCTCATGATCACGTCACTTGCCACTTTATAGAAAAGGACTACCCACAGAAATTTAGCCTTCTTGGCTACCTATGTTTAGTAGGAAGAAATACATGTAGCAGAGAATGAAAATACTATATGCTGCAGATGGATGTTATAAATTAGGAGACAGCGATCACTGTATGTGCAAAGGCAGCTCTTATCCAAGGTGCACTGATGTCCACACTGTAGATGCTCTTAGAGGGAGCATGAGTGTGGTTGGGCCTGGTCCCCATTGCAGTCTGCTCTACGGCTGTGTGGTGAACACCAGGGGCGGAGCCACAGGGGCACTAGATACAGCTGATTGGTCCGTGGAGTCCCTCCATCCCTGTCATTGGCTAATGATAAGGTTGGTCCCTCTGTACGAATTATGGCCCCAAATCCTAGAATTGCCCCTGGTGACCACTATTTAAAGGTCAATCAGTCATTAAAACAGCAATTAATAATGGAAACAAGAGGGCACATTACCCTACCCCACCAGTCACATTTCTACGAAACTTATTAAATTTAGTATTATGGGTGTCAGGGATTTATAGATGAACGCCTGAGTAGCATGTTCTTAAACACCACTGAAATGTCACTGAAACAGCATAGGAGTGAGATTATGACTTTGAGAAGCCCTTTGGCCCAGCTTCTGCACAGATCTGATCTCTCTGCCCTGTCTTCAGCTTACCAGCGAACTGCATGGCGAGCATAGAAGCACCCAAGCCAGAAGGAGAGCCTCCAGGAGAGAACCCTCCAGGTCTGACCATTACACATTTTTCCCACTCTGATCTGTGGAACATCTCAAGGCCTGACAGCTTCTGCAGTTACTTGTGTACCTGCAGGGGGCGATAGTTATGAGAATGGTTTGATGAGGAACAGAAGCGACGCAACCCCATCAGACCTCACTGACCTTGTGTAATAAGGCCCAACACACAGCTCAGCATCAGCCTGGTGGGGAGGGGGGGGGGCACCACTTAAACGAAATATACTGACAAATACCACCTCACTGGTCCAATAAAAATCTTGTTTATATATTTCCCTAACACCACCCAGAAATACAATTGGATCTTTCACGAATTTGTACAGCTGTATATTTCACTAATGCAGTCCGGGCTAAGTAGCACTCAAGGGTACAACAGCATCACCCTCTGTGTGACCTGAAACCTCTTAGTTATTTTATCAGTGGCTTCAGCATTATGCTCTCAGTCTGGAATATGAGTGGGAGAGGGAGGGGGAAAATCTCACATTAAATCTTAATAAATAAATGGCTTCTCAAACTTAATGAGATCCTTTAAAACATTCTTATGCTGTTAATGTTTGTGCTGCGCCTCCAGGTTCTTGAAATTCTGCCCTGGAGGTAAAGGTAATGATACTAGCATTCTGGGTAAAGGCCAGCGGTCGGCCACAGCAGGCTTGTTCATTTCACAGAGACAACGTAGGCCTCGTTTTTCCAGCTACTGTCAGTCCGAAGTTCTCGTTAATGAAAGTTTAATTGCTTATATGGCGTTCTTTATTCCCAGTGGCGAGAGCGGCTGATTGTCTTCAATCTCTGTGTGGTCTGTGTTCAAACAATGGTGTGTATGACGGCGGGTGTGCGGGGGTCTGTGGGTTGTGTCCCACCCCCTCAGAAACCACAAGGCCTGGGCAGTCCAACTAGAGTAGAAACATCTAACTGTCCCGACTAAAAAAGGACTGAATTGAGATTTAAAGCTGCAGTTAAAAGCCGTCAGATATTGGGTGTGGCGTCAATGTGGATCAGTACTTTTGGTGTTAATGGGCAGCAAGTAGCTGGACTACCCCCCAGCATAGAGGCCACCAGACTCAGCTTTCCTAATGGAGCTTAAGTGATCATGTCAGCTTTGCAGTCTATATAATGCAGCTGTAGTCCTTAAATCCAGAGACTGAGGTCCTCAGTGCTGCAGGGACGATAGGGGTGTCCAATGCAGACTCCCAGCGGGAGTGCGGGTCGAATCCCACATAGACACACCCTCCTACCTGCAACCCGGCAATCAGCACCCAGTTGCACTTTGTCTACATGTTTCCTAGTGGGGGGGGGGGGGAGTAAAGGTCGCTAGGGGAGGGTGGTGCCACCAGCTACGTTGGTGCCACCAGCTAGGGGGGAGCACAGAGACAGTGACATTTACATGGGGGAGGGGTGCATTTTCTCAGCAAAGTACACATAAACGGGGTAAATGACTGCACCAGGGTACAACAGAAGAATCACAAACAGATCAGCTTTGCTTATTGTTTAGAGGCTTTGGCACTCGAAAGTAGGGAATATTATCCTCTTTACCTCACGCCGAGGGTGAGATCGCTCACCGCTTCTCTTTGGCTGATGAGGTTGCCATGGTAACAGTTGCCTTACAGTGATTCCCCACCTATACCCAGTGGCTTTGTAGTGGCAGGTTATTCATCCCGGGTGTGATGTCAGTACGCACCTGCAGCTGTTTATGACTTACTACTAGGTAGAATGTATGGTTTAAGTCAAGCTGTAATTGCACTTGTTAACTTTGTATTGTTACACCAGAGAGAAATAAAGATCTATCTTTTCCAGTGTGTTTAAATGCCTGTGAGTGATCCCTTTCTCTGTTCAGGGATATCAAGCTTCCTGTTTTATTTGTCACAATACACAGTTACACTCTATACGTCCATGTTGTGAAATGCATTTGTTCTAGTTGTGGTTTGAGTTCATTCATTGTATTGTGGGGCTCACTGCAATGACTGCTACAGATACAAAACAAGGAAACAAGGTAAGTTGGGAAACATCATAGTTACCAAATGGTTAGGATGGTTAATACTTAATGCACTGCATCGTGGCTACACTCAGCCAAATGTGCTCATTGCGTCTTTTCCAGTGTTTATTACGTCACTTTCCTGTTCTTAGTGTTTTCTGCGTTTAATAATAACTCGTAGGTCCCTTTGAACAAAACCGCCTGCTAAATGAAAAACAAAAGGCGAAATTATTAAATTACAAAAAAAAAATCTAGAATAGATAGAAGACCACACAAGAATCACATTGTTCACTTGCACCATTACGGTAAAATTCTGGTATAGCTCTGACAGCCATTCACAAAAGAAAGGAAAATTACCAAAGCGTTAATTGCACACAATAAGCATTATAGTGTTCAGATGAAATGGGTCCTTCAGATTTCCCATAAGCTTTAGCAGATATCAGATTCTGTTATGTCATTTCATTGCAGCTTTTTAAGATAAGCTTCTTCATTTAATAACATGTCAGAATGCACCAAGTGTTAAGGCCTCCCTAGTATTTTACATATTTTATGAGGAAAATGCATAATCTCCCATATTTATATTCATGTAATTGCATTCATGTGAAGCTAACACTCATTTCTATGACTCTTATTAACCATGAAAGACCTGTAATGAAGCTTCAAAGAATTATCATTCATTAAAAACATGGAACCCACTGTTCCTGCTCAAGATGACAAAACAATGTAGAGTGACTAGGTTATGGTAAGCCATTTACTGAATGTGACTGAGCCAGAATTTCCCAGAATGCTCAGGTCCTTCTCAGTAAGAAAGAGAGTCAGTTGTGTGTGGTTTGAAGATCACACATGGTCACCACGTGTATAATGAAGTTTTTTTCTCATGGACACACACCGAAGGCGGCTCGTGGTCATAAGCCTCTATCTGGAATGGTGACAGTCCGACTCAGTCCTAAGTGTTCCATTTTGACCAGCAGGTGTCGCTGGTCATCCTGCTTCCCGCCTCCCTCTTTTAGCTTTCAGCCCTAGTGTGTTTCTCTGCTCCCTGGGCTGCCACGTAGCTCAACAGGTTGAGTGTGTGGCTTGGAGGCTAAATCCTCCCGTCATTATTGACCCCTTGTGGCCTCTTCATTTATGGCTTCCCCTATGTAACCTGCTTTTCTTTGATAGACCCTGCTCCTCCGTGGATCTACATCTTTTCCCCGTCTGCTCCGTGTCCCGCCATAACAGATGGGTCATTGGTACCAAGTCATAGGAAGGTGTGAAATATTTCAGAAATTTCCGGCTCAACCCAGTCAGACGAATCGTTTGTGTTTTGGATGGCTGCTACGCTGTATCGTTGTGGGGGGGTTAGTGTTAGAGCGCCAAGGCCCATTCCTGTGTGGATCATGTGATACGCCACAAATAGGTACAAGATCATCCAGTCACATATGCCCTTTTTTGTTTGAGTTCTGGCCCCCAACCACTTTGTACGAAAAAAATGTCTGTCTCCTACAGTGCCCTGAGACTAGAATAACAAAGAATTAGTGGGAGGGAGATGGAGGGCAATATTACCCTGGCAGGTAATCGGATCGTTGTCGTCTGGCATCAGGGAATCCGTGGTTCAGGGCCTGATGTATCCCGGAAACCACGGAAACTGTAACCAAGAAACCTTTCATTCTGTCCCATTACCGAGCCCATTACCGGCATTGCAGGCTTAGGCCGCCCTCTCCGGTACAGTAGCATTTAGTCCATTTAAAATTCCACAGCCCCACTGGCAGTTCAGCGTCTTTGCAGCTCTAGACATCAGAGCAGCTCATAATTCAGAGCCAGATATGTATGTTTGCCGGGGCTCTAGGATAGAGTGACCCAAAATAGACGACTCTAGTGCATTACTATTTCACCAGCGAGTCAAGCCGTGTCATGGGGAAGAGTGCATGAAACTCTCCCACTGGAAACATCACTGTTCATTGCTGGGTCATTATTCAAGGGTATAGCTAAAGGTCTCCACTGACAAGTTGATGTGCATATGAATGGGTATTTTTTGGGAACAAAGGAACAATGTTTACAGCACTGCAGAATCTCTGGCCACCTCTTTCATATCGATTTTCGAAGCCTTTTGCTGCGTCTGTCGCATCCGGTTCAAATCCCACTTAACGGATTATTGAACACGAGGCGTGGTGACCATCCGCTGGCGTGCATGACTGCCTCCAGATGGTTTCACTTGGTAATCTTTCACACCTGCAGTTAATGTACAGATTCATGAACTTGCTTAAGTTCACTTACTAACTTCTTGTTCAGTTTCGGGTACTCAGTTTCGGGTACTCAGTCTCGGGTACTCAGTCTTGGGTACTCAGTCTTGGAATTCATGTTCTTGATCCACTCCTGGTCTTTTCTATTCCTGTTTACAGATGTGGACCTGTTATGCTTGTCTTCACTCCTCCGGTTCCTTGTCTAGTTTGCTGTACTGGAATCTGCAGGCTGCTGGCCTAACCCTGCCTCGATTCACAGTCACGTCCTGTGCCGATTCCCCCTTTCAGACGGCATTTCAGTTCAAACCCACTGTCTCACCCGTGTCCTTCAGTCCTGTCAGCATTAAGTACTCAGAGACTAACCTGCCACAGAGGGCAGGTCTGCTGTGTGCATGAGCCGCATGCCGCGTGTCCATTTGTCAGCACCACTGTTCCTTATTTATTAATAAAGTTCTATTTTTGTTCATTTTAAATTCTATCTGACCGATTCCCCTTGCAGTGCTGTGGTTTTCAACTTCCTTTTGGCTAATGGTGCTTTAAAGCCATTGAAATAAATATCCCTACTGTGCTCTATATTTTCTTTATTAATAAACAGTATGCTTACACAAACAGACACTTTATTATTAATAATCTACAATAATATAAATCTTTTTTAAAAAGTTCATGCTAAAAATGAGGCCTTCAAAATCCTGTGATTTGCACACATTTTAAAGACATTTATCTTCATCCTGTTCTTACCTGACTGCTTTTCAGTGAAGCTTAAAACTGCGTGTCTGGTAGCATTAGGGGATAAAACAGCAAGACAACGGGGGCAGGGGCCAAGGACTTAACTGTCACACCACAAGGCATCTTTTATAACAGGGTGTACACTTTAAAACCTGAAAAGTATAATAATATGACACAAAGAGATATTTTTCAGAGTGGTCACCCATTTCACCTTTTACTACACTTAAGCAGGGAAATATGAGCCAATGGGTGTATGTTTTTGTGTTTCCATCACCATAAACGTGAAGCGCTTACATTAGTAAAGCTCTGCATTTTGACAGGCAGACACTCTATTACTAAAAGTAGAAAGTTGCCAGGAATAATTAAGATGTCTGATTAGACTGCGGATGAGAGTTTCTCTCGCCGCGCCCTTTCCTCGCCAGCGAGGTATTGCTTCATATTCATCTCTGGGGAGAAGAAGGCACGTTTAAAATTATGACCGGTCGCACTTATTTAAAGGTCAATTAATATCTAATTTTCATCACTGCCGTCGCAGACCTCTCGCCTTTAAATGTGAAATTTCTCTCCCGAGTGGACAGGCGAGGGTCAGTGGTGTGGTTATTGAAACATCCTTGAGGGCTCGCACTTGAGGGGGGGCTGATCTGAGGACGATCAAACCCTTTAAATCCCCGGAAGGGATCATGATCTGAGGACGATCAAACCCTTTAAATCCCCGGAAGGGACCATGATCTGAGGACGATCAAACCCTTTAAATCC
>JAODUD010000001.1:4569919-4583350 GCA_026784285.1 Stomatorhinus walkeri | reverse complement strand
GGGGGGGGAGATGCTTCATATTTTACTGAATGCACTCTTGGTGTCATTCAAAGGAGCAAAGAACCCAGTATTTCAATTACAGCACCAGTACATGACCAGTACAACAATAATACCAGTGTCATTCAAAATCACACAGAGCTCATTGGTTTTGACAACTGAAATCATCCGCCATTTGGAATAATCACACCAGACAATTATATGAGTCTAAATATGACTTTGTTCTTGAGATGACTGTGTGCTGCTGATCTTGTCTGCCATTTCCATGTGCGTGTGCATGTGCGTGTGCATGTGCGTGTGCATGTGCGTGTGCATGTGCGTGCCTGTGTGTGCGTGGGGGGTATACTTTACCTTATGGGGACACAATGTCCCCACAACGTGTTTTCGCTGTTTTTTTCCCTTATGGGGACCAGTTTCCTGGAAACCTCAACTTAATAAAAAAATCTGTGACTGCAATGAAAAAACTAAAAATGCAAAAACTCTTGTATTTTTCTTGGTTAATTATGGTTATGGCTGGATAGGGGTTAAGGCTGTTATAGTTAACGTTAGTATTTTTCCCAAAGAAATGAATGAGCGGTCTCAATAAAGATATGTCTACCCGACATGCGCGCGCACGTGTGTGTGTGTGTGTGTGTGTGTATCAGCGTGGTCACTTACCTGCTTGTCTATCTCTGTCACCTGAAGACCTAGTGGTTCCACGTTCTTGTTGACAAAGTGGAGAATTGCCTGCATTTTGTGAAGGGGGGTGGGACAGGATGGCTGTGGGTCATTATGAACAATACCGGTCAAATTCCCTGTGATGCCCTAGGCAAGCCACACTGCTTGTGCCCCCGTCTGAGATGAAGTGGGATGGGTGTGCCAAGTCAGCACCCCCTCAGAAGATGGCGCCATAGGCGGCTGCTTATGTCACCTAATGGGTTGACCTGCACTAATTCCATGTCATCCGTCTGGCCTGCGCAACCCAGTGGCTGGGGGATGATGGGCCCACATCTCCAGTACCTTTTTCACTGTCTCCACTTTCTGTGGTTCCATTTTCAGAAGTTCATCAATGGGGTCTTCCTCTGCATGACATAATGGTGGGGGGGGGCTCCTTTGTCATAATGTGTTGTTAAAACCAGGCACTTCTCTCTGAGCCAGCGCAACTCACCTTTTAAATTATTTTCGGGGTCCACTTTGGAAGCACTGAAAAGAATACAGGAATTATTATAGACAATTTTTCAGCATTTAACGCTGTGATCTCCTCAAGGCTACTGGATATTCCGCTAGAGAATGGGAAACAAGACCTCCCCACCCTGGGCACAACCCCGGCCCCCCCGCAGGGCAGTGCTCTGCCCCCCTGTGCAACATGACTGTGAGGCAGAACGTGGCTCCAATGTCTTCATTGACTTTGCTGAAGATCCCCCCGTGGAGAGGGTCATCGGCGTTGTTCTTCCGGGGGTCACCCTCACCGACAGTCTTACGTGGACATAACACACATCTGTGTCGATCACAGTGGCACGCCGGAGTCTTCCTCAGACACCAGAGGAAGGCACAGATGCCACCAGCAGTTGTTACCAGTTTCTCCAGATGCTGGATTCTATCCTCACTGGATGCACTACAGTGTAACATAGCGGATGCTCTGCTAGGGCCCTCAGAACACTGCGGATGGTAATAAGGACTGCCCACATCATCAGCGGGACACATCTGCCTTCACATCCTCAAGCAAGTCACCCTGCACGATCACATCATACCAGCACTCTGCCCACAAGGTTCAGTCTCTACCCACAAACCATAACAGCTGCCTGCTAATTAATTTTTAATTAAGATGTAACCCACTGCAGAATAAACAACTAGTACTGGCACACTGTATTTATCATCACCACTCATGTGTGATTGTCTGCGTTTCGCTCATTATTGTAGCTAATTGTTGTTGTTTGGTAATGTAGTCTCGACGTTAGGTTTACAGGGACCTGCAGAAACACAAGCATTACATAAACCTGGACTCCCAATTGACATTTGAGCTGGTTTTTTACTCCACCTTGGCTCTGTGATGTACTCCACCCCTTTCTCGGTTGTGATTCCCGTTTTCGTGACCTGTTTATTAGGATAAAAGCAGAATCCAAATCAGCATGATTTTCACCATGAGTATTAAAAATTATGTGGGTCTTGCTGCATTTAGTCCTACTCGACAAAAGAACATCAACAGTAGTGCTCTAATAGCTTTGTAGATGGTCAAAACAATTACATTTATAACACACTTTCACCTTAAATTAATGTAAAAGGGGCAAAGTATCTAGAAAAATAATAATAAGTCCAGGTAGGACACTGTCATGATTGGGTGGGAGGTTTGAATGACTGGAGAGGGGGTCTAATTGGAGAAGCCGATTTAGGGGTTGCGTTTGTGGTGAGATTTTCGGCCTACCTCCAACATCACGACCTCCACTGCGAGGTCCGAGGGCAGCTCCAACTCAGGCTGGAAGCGCTTCACCATGGCGACGAGCAGGTGCAGTGTGGACAGTAGGTCTTTGGCCTGGATGACTGACATGGACATGGAAAGTGGGCTTCATCCTCTCTCACACGGCGTCACCAGGAAGGAAGCAGCCCCAATGAGGTCATTGTCTGTAGCAACTCTTTGTTGACAGCCACGGAAGTAGAGAACTACAGACTACCCTACTATAAGCCATCTTACCTCATTGAAATGCTATAACACCTTACCTATGAAAATCACTAGCAGAGGGGGTAGTGAAGTCCATAACGAACTAAGATGTGGCCCCAAATGCACCTCACTAGGGTTCCGGCATGTTAGGAACCCAAACCCTCAACTTCTATGACAACAACACTGCCTGATCTGCTGGTCAAAGCCTCTTAAAGGGACAGCAGGAATCATTAGGGTATACAAATTTGGAAATAATTTTCCTGTGACTTACTCAAGCTTCTACTAATCTCTCCTAAGCCTGAGCATTCTGTACAGATAAAGCGATTGATTCAGTAGAATCTGCACAAGTTACTTTCAGATTTTGCTGACACCCCAGCAGACCCTGATGGGGTGAATCATAACCGTTCACTCTCACGTTTGACGCTCCACTTGCAGGAGGCCTCATCCTGAATCTCCAGCTTCTGGTTCACAGCTTCCAGGACAACCTTCAGTTTCGAGATTTGGGCAGCCCTTGTCACTGCAATTTCTTCCACGGTCAGCTTCACATCTGATAATCTTTCTAGGGCAGGGACAGACAAACACATCCATACAGTGCTATTGGGTAGTAATTTACTGCGTAGTGTAGTTTTCTCTGTATTCTACTAAATGTCATCTTTGTAAATCCCAAAGAGGTCAATCTGACTGCCAGTGCGGGCCCTGTTGGCCACAAACAATCACTACACTCAAAATTAAATACATTCCTTATTTATGACATGCAGAAGCCACATGTTATGCTAATCGGATAGCTAGCTACAAGCTACAGACTCTACTGGCTAGCTATTTATTTAGTTCTGAGTGGGGCTCCAGACAGAACAAAACGCCCCTGCCAACTGCATAATTATTCATTTGCAAAAAAATGTTTCTCCTGAACATAATTAATAAATGGCATATATAATGTGAGATGGTTATTCACAACCGTCACTCAGCCCTTTGGATCTGGTGAGCAATCAGGTTTAAATAATCATTAATAATATAAATAAAATGAGTCCAAATGTCCTCCACAGTTAGATGGTGGCTGAGGTCCCTCACCCAGAAGATGGTGGAGCACCAGCCCATCAAACAGGTCCTCCTCCAGGCTCTGAACGATGACGTGCTCCCTCTTCAGAGTGTTGTTAATCCAGTTGATCAGCATCTGCCCAGAAGGGCCACAGTAAGAGTGACACCGCATCCCGCAATCTGGGGGCTACGCCTGAGCTACTTTCAGACACCAGAGCTCAGCTGTTGTCACTGAGGCCCATCAAAAGCACTCGAAATCGCCCAAATTGCCCAGCTCTCCAAAGTAAACCTTTGGGCTGAGGGGCACGTCCCTTTGATCGATACCTTCCAATAAAACCCTGCATGAAATTTTAACACTCTTCCCCCGCAGAGATCGATAACCTTTCCTTCACACCAGAAACAGCCATCATTAAATATTCAGAAGGTGGCTGGCTCCTTTTTTCACACGTCTGACTTTGTCTGGCATCGTGACTCGCCCCGGAGGTGGTGCTACAGTGGAAAATACATTTAGCTCTGACTATTCTGAATAAGCTGACCCAGACGTTCCTGATAATAGCGGCCTGCGTGACGTTAACGGGTCGAGGCAAACACTGTGGTCACATACCTGCTTTAGCCTTTGGAGTTCAGGGTTCTGTAGAGACGACGGCTGAAGTTTGATTATTTTTTCACCTATAAATTCACACATTTAAACAATTAGCTTTCACCAATATATCCTTATAGTGAAGTCTAAACATCTCGGCACTGTGAGCCAGACTTCAGCGAAAGGCTGAGAGTTTAGGAGGCTGCGTTGGACTGCAGGAAGGACAGCCAGCTTATATTTCTCTAATCCTTTCACAAAAAGACACAAAAGAGGCTAACTAGGTGTTTTAATGGGGTTGTTTAGTGCTCAAAGGAGGGCACAAAGGAACTGATCGTGAAGGCAGCTTTTCAAAAAGGTTCCAGTCATTCAGACGTCTCACCTGGGGCCACCCCGAGGTCCTCCTCTTCCAGCTGATTCTTCCTTAACTCCTCCATTCCACCTCTGGCAGGTGAAAAATCAACTTTTTTTGAATAATCTTTGAACATATTAACATTTTTTGGTTTTTAATCGCATGGCTGCTAGTTCTTCCTAATGTTGCAAAGCCATGGTACTTCGATGCAGCAAAAATATATTCCATTCCATTTAATATTTTAAGCAGGTGTATGAAGTTCATTTTCAAGTCAAGGGCTTTAAAGTTTCCCCGATTTCTGCAGCCAGAGACACTCAGGTGAACCAAGGCATGCTGGGAACTGCCGCCTGTAACTGGGGAGGAAGGAACGTCGGTGCTGGTGATGGGATGGTTCCTAGCTAGGGGCCAGGAAGGCTTCATTTTAGCTGAGGCCGTAATCTTAGGGCTTATTATACGTGCCCACTATTTCTTTAATTACTTGTTTAACAAGGGAATCTTTAATAAGAACTTTTCAGCTCAGCTTATCCTGAACACGTTTCCCATGATTTGATGTTTGAAATATTAAGCAATTTAAAGCACCAGGTGGATCAAGATTACAGAAGGAGGAAACGCAGCACGATCACGGTCTCTATAGCACCAACACTGCCCCCATGTGGGCATTTCACAAATGACCATTTCCTCCAACGGCCTTCAGTGCCTTTTGGAAACAATTTGTCCCTGTAATGGAGCTGGGGGGTGTGTCTTTCAGAAAGATCTTCAAAAGTCAGTAACTCCAATTTAAAACATTGATCGCGATTTGGGGCATGACGAACACATCGGAGCGACTTCCTGTCATTGTGTGTGTTCATGTATATTCCGTAATCTCGACATCGGGCGAGAATTAAACAGCCTTACCTTTAGTGAAACAGGTGCGGAAGGACACAGGAAACCAAACTGACTGGCCGATTCCCTCAAACAAGGCGTCAGGCACACAAAGTCCAAGGTAGGAAAATGCAGGCTGCAGATTGACGCGACGCAGAGCCGTGGCTCGCAAGTAGAGGCCAAGAAATGTCAGAGGAGGAAACACAGGAAGCAGAAGCAGAGGGGAGACGCTTCCTCTTTGCACGCTGCGCTTTCACCATATGTAAGGCGCAACCAGAAGACACCCTGTGGTTCAGAGTTTTGACTGAGAAACCCACTTCAGAAGATTTCACTGACAAGCTAGATCTGCCACAAAACAAAGGAAACAGCCATCGTTATATAGATTATGTCATCATGGCAGACACCTAAAGTCTATCAATATGAACCTATTGCTAAGCATAGACTAGGTGAGAAAACTGAATTTCTGCAATTGTAACGAGATGGGACATTATCTACAGTCATGGGGAGGATGTATGTCATTTTTGATCCACTACTTTATGTCTGATGTTAGCAACATCCAATAAAATCTCTATGAAGGACAAAAGAAAGAATTAAAAAAAAGAATTTAAAAATGCATCAGCATACAGTATGAAATGGAAGGCTTTCATGTAACAACTCCAGATTGTTTTTAAAAGTTTTATTTAATTGAACGGCCGTTACGGCTGATGAAGGCCAACCCTATTGCGATCTAACCATATATGTCCATCACTTTCAGCTTAATCTGTCACAAGCATGTGGAACCACTTCCTTGCATGAACAGCTCTTTGCATAAACTCTCGTTTTTGAAACAACCCAGTTTGCAGAATGTCCCATTTAAAAAAAAATCTCTTGCTTTTCCAGAAGCTCCAGGTTAAAAACAAACATACTTTATTTAAGGCAAGTGTGATTATTTATACAAACCATAAAAGTAGGGTCAGGCTAAATTACACTTAAAAAATCCAGTCACAAATAAAGGGTTAAATTTTTGCATAGAAAAGCGAATTTGTCGAATCCTGCATACATGGATAACAGCCTGTTCATTTCAGTGATAAGACCTAAAATCCTTGTCGAGACGCTGGCACATTGAGAGATTAAGGATATTACACAGTTTATGTACCAGGGTGGTATTGCCTGGCTTTGCTATTCTACACCAGGTCCTCGGTGACAGATCTATGCTCCTGGTGATGCAGCTGTTCCGTCGCCAGCAGCAGACGAACGCCGTGAAAGACGGGGAAGCATGTGACAGTGGCAGAGCAAACGGGTGGAGCGCGGCCAGCAAATCCAGCCACCGTGATCCAGGGGTAAGAGAGGCCCCCTCCCAGCCTCTAGTCCATATTCTTGTAGCTGGTGAACAGGTTGTATAGGACCCTCAGGGTGGATTTCAGGTTCAGGTTGACCACATCTAGGCACACAGACAAACACACACTTAGTGGTTTACGAATTCTATTTGCCTCACAAACAGTTGCACTGCATACTTAAATTTCACTTATTCACCAAGACAAAAGGTAATTGTCATGATCCGCCCGTGCAAGCCTCCTGTGTGCCACGCCCCCTTCGTTACCTCGTGTCAAATCCTGATTGTAACCAGCTGTTGTCTATTAGTTCTCACCTGTCTTGCGTATTTAGTCCGCGTCTGAGTCAGTCTCCCCGAGATCAGTCATTGAAGTGTCACGTGTTCCAGTGAGCTGTGGATGTCCTGTGTTACCCCAAATAAACCCCGTTTTTACCCTGAACTCCTGCCTGCTCGTCCGTCTGCCTGCCCCATGCCGTCGAAACCAAGCCCAGACGTGACAGTAATAATATCTGACAATCTGTACAAATTATACACTATCCCCAGTAATAATATATCACAAAAAGTGTTTCTATTAAACCTACACCTCAAAGCCCCCCCCAGGTTTTAACCTGGTATGACGGACTCATCTCTTGTCGGTTTAAATTCCCCATTTACATTTGCTGTGCTGTTGTGTGGGAGGCTTTGATTACACAGCCGACGATCAGGGCTGGCGGCTTTAGTGTGCGTACAAATTCCAGAATCGGAAAAAACAACCTTTGGAGGTTTAGCATAGAAATATCTGGGTACACAGAGAGAAATGACTCAACCATTGAATTCAGAGATAATACAATTAGCTTGTAGGCTTCCTTTGCTCTCTTTCTACTTAAGAGTATAAACCTTCCAAGCCTCAAAGTATCAAATGTCAAGTGTGGATCCCCAATCACACTCATAAACACTTATACCTGTATAAGTTAAATTACAGCCAAATTACATTTATTAGATGCATTTTTAACCAAGGTACAGTTAAGGATCACTAATATAAAAAGAATTCCCTTTGGAACTGCCATTTGGACGTTGTCTGCTATATGCTCTTTCACATTTTCTTGTATGTTCCGGTACCTTCCGGCCGAGCCTTGGGTTTTTTCAGTCCTCCATCTTGCATGAGCTCAAAGGCAAAGGACACGTTGTGGACCTAGTGGGGACAGCAATGCGCGCCAGTGTGAGATCGGGGCCCCGGCAAGAGCGGCCCAAACATGAAATTAACAAGGATCCCAAGGATCTACCTTCTGCTCAAAGTTCTCGGGCGTGAGGTAGAAGTTGTACAGGGGAACAAAGTAGCCTTCCAGTAGCCCCATTAACAGCACCAGATATACACCGTCTGCAAACTGGGAAGACATAGCAGGAGGGATGCAGATATGTTGGGCCTGCTGATAGTTTCTTGAATAATGCACTAACAAATATACTGCAGTCATGTGTGGAGTTCCATCCGAATCAGTACTGGGCCCTCTACTCTTCTCTCCATGCTACATCTTGCCGATATTATTTATGCAGAAAACTGTGCTATGCCTTTGGGGTGCAAGGTGCATTCTGGGTGTGCTGTGTGCAATCTGATTGGACAGAGGGAAATCCCATCTGATTGGACAGGAAGACATTCAGTCAGTACTGTGTGCAGCCTAATTGGGCGGGAAGACATTGCTTTTGTGCTTTGTAAGGCCAGAAATCTGTTTCGAAGGAACTCACCTGTGACTCAAGCTCTGTTACCTCCAGGTTGAGTTTGTTTAGGTGCTTGTTCACAAATGTGATGAGCGACTTAATAGAGGTAAAGAACATATTCAAATGTTTACTTAGCACATGCAACAGGGAAAAAATACAAAAGCCTGATATGGAGTTTAATGGTTTTTTACCTTCTTTACAATGTTGAGTTTATCTGGCGCGTGATCTAGAAGAGTGTCAAAAGCGTCTCTCTCTGAAAATTTAAAATCACAATTAATACTATAATGAATATGACTGATGCATGATTTAAGCCTGAAAATAATCACCTACAGCAAACCCACTGCACCCAGTGCATGCTGATTAAAATCTAGTGCTCCTTAATTTTAAGTATTTCAGAAACCTTTACTCACCAAATCTTCCCATCATCAACCTACAAAAAAATACATTTTGTAGGTCTTAGTTAAATTATATTTCGATTTAATTCAAGTAGACTTATGGTAGAGCATTTGCGCACATTGAGTCGTGGAGAGCCTTCTACAAACTTCACACTAGATGGCGCTGAAAACTCCCATCTCATTAAATGAAGCAGTAATTGTATTCAAAATCGCAGCAATCGGCGGAAAACCGCCACTTACTCTGTGGTCGTCGTCAGCTCCTTTCTCACGTGACTGGTGTGCAGGATGCCTTCTCTCTTCTTTTGAAAACAAAAACATTCAGTTCAGAAACAATCTGTCCATTTACCCACATGAAAGCAAATATAAGTGTTACACAATACAAGAATAACACTCCTCTTGTATTTCAGTGAAACAGTGGAAAAAAAACATCAATGCAAGAGCTGGATTAGGAAAAACTAGACATAAGGATCCCATTCATTGAAAGCAGGGGTCTCAAAGTGCTGGGCTATCTGGCCAGCATCATGTTTTTTTAATCATTATTAAGTCTGGCCTGCCGAATGTGGTGATAAAATTTGCCGACAAGCAGGAGGATTATCCCAATATCATTTCTAGAAGACACTGAAGTGGCCTGCTTGAGCTGACTACCTCCTGGCTACTGGCCCCCAGCTTATTTGACTTTGAAACCCCTGATTTGAATGTTTTCTAAAGCAAGTACCCTCAAATCCCCCATGGTTGTTCCGAACAGCGTTGCTGCTCAGCACTCTACCCTTTTGGGGTACCACTTAGACCCCACCTGGACTGATTTCCACGAGCTCCTCCCCTCACCTTAACAACCACCACCTGCACAGACACGTGTTCAGGTAGCCTGATCGCAGCCCGGAAGTGAACAGCCAGGCTCACAAGCAGGGAGGCGATAGCGACCAGATTCTTCGAGTGTATGGCTGTAGGTGAAGGAGAGACACAGGGGATGATAAACCAGATGCTAAGGGCAGCGTTTCCGCAACCCGGTCCTTGGGGACCCACTGACGGCCCGCGATTTTGATCCATCACAGCAGCCTGCCAGAGAGTCTACA
This sequence comes from Stomatorhinus walkeri, assembly GCA_026784285.1. NCBI lineage: Eukaryota > Metazoa > Chordata > Actinopteri > Osteoglossiformes > Mormyridae > Stomatorhinus > Stomatorhinus walkeri. Next base: position 4,573,421 of record JAODUD010000001.1, on the reverse strand, counting down.
TTACCGGGAGCTGGGAGGGAGCAAAAACGTGGACTGTCTGCGGATCCCCGAGGATCAGCGGAACACTGGCTTAGAAGGATGCAATTCCAGATAAAATTAGCCTAAGGCAAAAAAAAGATGCATCTTGAAGAATTATTGACATGGAGGCTTTCTGGTAAAAGTCATGTCAAGCTAAAATTAGCAATGTTAAATGGTTAATTATTGATCCTGTTCTAAAATCCTTTTCAGAATAAACACAGCTCTCCTTCAACCAATCACAGCAGGGAAATCTAAACTCTGGATCAAAAAAAAACATTTAAACAATTAACATATATATTTATAGAGAGCATCAGATGTCAGAACGGCAAGCAGGTCAGAGTGTGATGGAGTAAGTGCAAAGTACAGATGTGTAAGGAAGTATGAAGCGGTAACCCGTCTGTGGAGGGAGATTGTGAATCACTAACTATCAAAAGAAGGAACTACCGAAGGAGCAAACCACCAGAGACTCACAGTCCACGCGCCAATCGCGAGGGCTACCATGATGCTGAAGAAGTTCATTCATGGCCTCCAGAACGGTCTGAAGCTTCTGTTTCTGCCCAATCTCCGACTGGGTCACCTCAGCCACGTTCAGCTTCTGCCCAGAAAGCTTCTCTATGGATGGGAAGGGGGAAGTGCAGATCGAGAATTAGCATGTAGCTTAAAGCCAACAGACCCTAGAGAGACTTAAGGACCAAGTCAGACTTGGAAGTGACATTACAAATTTACTCTAGGATTTTAGCAGAAATCAAGCGCGTAATGAAAGTGAATTTAAATCCTTGAGCATTACGTTTCTAATATATGTTCTCAGGTCACAAGAGTTCGTAACTGTACTACCCCAATGCTTCGGAACAATTAACCTTATTTGAACAGAAACAGCGAGCCAGACAACGTCATGCACCTTTGGGATTTAGTAAAATATAGCTGACAGTGCATTAATCATTCCATTAGTGATTTGGTTTTTTTTTTTTTTTTAAACTATTTTTGTTGAACTTCCCACGGCAAATACACTCTTACCAAACAACTTCTGGAGCACCTGTCCATCATAGAGATCTTCTTCAAGGTCCTTCACAATAATCCTTTCCTCCTCCAGCTCATTATTAATCCAGTCGATCAGAACCTGGGAAGAGGAACACCTACGTTTGGCTGAAGCTTTTATTCCAGATGTCCTCCATCCCTAGACATTTACAGATTACACTTCAAGTCGGTACACCTGTACTTCCTCTTGTTGAGCTGTATCCTTCCCCTCGCGGGTCAGCTAGTATTCCTCAACCCTTACACGAACATCATGGGAAATGAGGGAGGGGGAAGGAGGGTGAAACATACCCTCTGCAGATCTTTGAACTTTGGGTCTTCCCTAGAAGTGGGATCCAGCATGGTTCTCTCAGCGTTCTCCTCTGTGAAGAGACTCCTTGCATGAGGGCGGGGAGGACACAGGAGGAGCAGACACAGTCCGACCAGGGGGGAAGAGCGCACACACTCCAACACACGGGTCAAGCGATCACTTGATCACATGGGTGACTGTTACGCAGTTCTCCATTCTTTTATTAGTAAGGGTTCAGTTTAAAGATGATTCAGTGCTAACCAGGAAAAGCTGGGTGGGATGCTGCCATCTTTCGCTTCTCATTACGCTCCATTTATCACTTAAATCTGATCGGTTTTTCAATAAAATGGAAGAACTTTGTCAGCTAAAGGCCAAGCATGCTGGACCGCTGGGCTGAACTGGATGGGCCACCACAGCAATTCTCCACAGCGACGCTTGCTGGCCGAGCAGAGATGAGTAAAATTACCCAGCAGCGTGTCCTCAGGGTGGAGGTCTGTGCCAGGGGGGAGCATGGGGGTGTTGATGGCATGTTTTCCTTCTTCGTGGAGGCTATTCACTGCACGGGGACCACAGAGAGAGATGGGAAGTCAACACATGTCCACACGGAGTGGGCTACTAGCTAGGACCAAGCTAGCCTGGAACACAGCCCTTTAAGGTACGTAGCACTACAATCCACATGTGAACAAGACTTAAACACTGGCAAAACCTTCCCCAACCCGCAGAACATTCCCGGGCCATTCGCCCAATCAAACAGCACCATATCCAAATACAAATTCAGCAAGACCACCATAGCACTTAGGACTGGGTGGACCCTCCAAACTTCCTGTGGGTTATGGTAACTTACAGATGAAAGTCACAGTTACACCCTATAGATTCCACATAGCACTGACAAAGTCATCAGTAGACCCCGAATACCACAGGGATGTTACACATCTTACCCCAAATGGAGCTATTCATATCTGCAGAGGACAGATACATAGAGAGGAAAAAAAACGTACAAACATACAACATAAAAAGGCAAAAGAGTGCAGAGCCGTTGGGCAATGTATTAATCAGCCTGGAGATCAGCTTTTCCTGTGACACAGCATCTCATCACAAATAGTGCTACTTCCTTCCACCTCCCCCCCCCCCCAAGCCAAAAACGAACCATACAAACATAGGTGTAATAGGAACAAGAAAAAAAACGACAATGATCTGTATAATATACCCAAAATACTCAAAGCCAGGGCAATCTAACAGCCAGGTACATCTCACATCGCCTCCCCCCATAAAAAACTACCTTGTTTCCTGCGCTTGGTCCCACAGAGTAAGCCGGCCATGTCCTCAGGACTCGGCACGATGACAGCCAGCTATGAGCAGACTGGGGCTGCTGGCCGGACAGCCCTGCATCTATCTAGATCATGGGGGAGGGGTGGTAACGGCACATGATGCCGGGCAACCGTTGGCTGGACGTCACATATTCCTGCGCCCCCCCTCCCCTTCCCAATCCAATTATAAAAGGGGCAGGGAGGGCGGGACACCGCTTTGATCCAGCTGCACCCCAACAAAGATGTTAATGAGCTGAGAAGTGACCAATAGGAGGGTGGGACTGTGGGCACCAGGCAGATGCAGCTAACCGGCATTTAACCATGCAGTCAGCTTGGTGTCTCCATACATTACACATTTGCAGTCTAATCTGCAGCACGAGCTGCCTGTTTAAACCTGAGCATATGATTTGGTGGTTTGGCCATTTTCTGTTATTCTTTAAAGCCCACAGAGTGTAACTCTTCAGGGGAGAGATCAGTCCCTACATATTCAGCTCTATCATAGGGTTTGACTGCCCCATTCTGTGCACGTTCCGGGTTCTGCCAGCCGCCCCGCTGAGATCCATTTTTCTTGCATTCACAGCTACTTCCTGTCGCTTCCTAATTATATTAATTGAATTGCAAGATCAGTTTCTGCCAAGTTTTTTTTTTTTTTTTATGCGCCAGTGGTGGATGAGGAATGGCGACATGATGCCGTATCCTGGCTCATAGCCGCTTAGGCAGGCAAATGTAAAACAATGGCTGACATAAGCCCACACACACACACACACACACACACATGTACGGTAAACATATCCTTATGGGGACCGCTCATTCATTTCTATAGGGAAAATGCTAATGCTAACTATGACAACCTTAA
>JAODUD010000001.1:4531231-4545609 GCA_026784285.1 Stomatorhinus walkeri | reverse complement strand
ATAGATATCCAGTATGATTTTTCCCCCATTGAGATCTGATGTGTTTTCAAAGTGTTCCTTTAATTTTTTTGAGCAGTCTACTATCAGTCCCATATGATGACTTTTGTTTTAGGATTGTTTATTGTTATTTGTTGATTGTTATGTTAAGAAACCAAAGACTAGCGTTTTGAGGACTGACCGTAAGAGGACGGAGAAGAAGCAGCTGTCCATACCTTGGACCCAGATCATGGGCAGGTGAGGCCCAGTCTTGTGTGGCCCCTGCACCGTGCCGACCCATTCGCTTCATACTCTGTGTTGCGGAGGCTGTGACTCCCTGCTGTGACTCTGCCTTAGGGAGTCCCAGGAAGTGAAGGCTCTGCTGAAGCATGCGGCCGTCCTCCTGCAGCAAAACCACCGCCGGAGGCACCTGCGCCAGTTGTGCTTGGAGCAGGGGCCTTGGCGCTGCCAGCTCAACCTGAGCCTGGCGCTGGCACACATCACCCTGCTGCGGCGGAGCATGGGGCGGGGGCGCGGGCCCCATCCCTGGCACAGGTATTCAGGCACAGCCAGCCAGTGGGAACCCAAACTCTCAGCTCAGAGTCTGGTGCCACTAGCAGCTGCTCATGTTCCACCAGTCGACAGCAGCTCCCCAACACCCGCGGATGATGCACAATGCCCCAGCGATCTGTCCAGCTACCAGCCTAAGCATTACTGCTGCCAGTTCATAAAGCAGCATCTGTCCTGGCTGATGCTGCTGTTCCCCCTTCTGTGGATGGCGGCTGAGGTTGACTGCTCTTGAAAAACTTTTTTATGTCCATGTTATTTATTTTCCGTAAGGTAGTTAGCTAGCTAGCAAACTTGATAACTGAGGTGATACACACACCCCATGAAAATGTTAGGGCGAACCTATAGAGGGCGATATTTCCCCAGTAATATGAGATAACTTTTGCCCCATTGATTTACTCTACGAGTCAGAGAGACTAACAGAAGTTGATTCAAAGTTGAAGTTATTTTTTAAAACCTACAGAATTCAGTACTTATGAGAAAGCATTTGGGGCTGGAGCCTCACCCGGTCGGCAAATTTTACCACCACCTTCTAGCCGCAGTCCGCAAATTTTATTGGCGTTATCACCCCCCATCAGCAAATCCTGCCACCAGCACACCCCCTCCCCCGAGTCGATAGGACGTCTTACCATGCTATACGGGTTTTTGACAGCATTTTAAAAAGCAGTATAGTATTTGGGGGTTAGGTGAGTATATTCTCAAGCAAGGATAATACCTAGCAAGCACCCCTGCCCCTGGCTGCCCCACACCCCCCCTTGAAATCAGTGTGCGCAGGGTGGGATGTCTGGGACTCTGACTGGGGCCTGTAATCTCATACGCAGATACAGCCACTTGGACTCCGTCAGCCTCTCTCTGGCACACATGGGCACCCTGCTGAAGTGTAGGAACAGATCACCAAGCCACCAAACTCTCAGATTCCCACCACTGCCCCTCAGGGCTGTCCCACAAGCCCCCGGGAAAGCGTCCTGCAGAAAGCCCGGGCCGAATGCCGGTACGCCCCTCTGTCATCTTTGTGTTCCACACCATGCATGCGATTGCCTCGTTTGTGTCACAGGACCCATATTCCTGTGAACTGTTAGCTATGTCTGGGAAGGAATCTAGAACTTTTCTTTGACTACAAAAAGTGGAATATTCTGTCAATTTACTGCTTCCAGATAAAATGACAGTGTACACATTAGGTAATTGCCTTGTTAATCTGCCTGCCAACCTGACTCAGGGGCCAGGGGAGGATCAGAGGACGAACCAAACCATGCAGAGAGTCAGCCTTACCGCGATGTGGGCACACCCCCGCTACCTTCCCAGATGACTTACGATGGTGGCGAGCGGTCCGGCCTCTCCGAGCCCCCAGATTCCCTGATGAAAGCTGCCACGCACTTCAGGAGGGCCATGGTAGCTGTCAGAATCACGCACACACCTTTCTGAATGGCATTGAGTGTAGAGTCAGGCTCCAGAATCTCTACATCAAACCAATTGATTTCTTTAACTTAAAAATAGACGTAAAACAGATTGGAGATTGGAAAAAGTTTGTTACCAGTACATGTATTGGAGGGAAAATAAAATTTAAAGGGGCCTTATCAAGCTCATTTTTACTGTATATTATTTTATTTTTAAGGTCTACAAGAATAGATTTATATGCTTCAATGTTATTTTTATTCACTCTGTCTAAAATGCTCTGTTAGAGCCTTAAGTCACACCCAGCATGCTCCGATTGGTCAGCTAGTCAGCTTGCCTGTTCTCATCTTGTAGTGTGCAGACAAATCCTTGCAGATAGGAGGCCAATAAGGATTGTGTTATGAGATGATCTCAGCATGTCATGGAAGTGGATGGATGGAATTCCAACCAGGCAGATGTGTTTGTAGTGAGAGTTACTCCCTTTGACATGCTCTTTGCAGACGGTTTACATGCACATAACGCTGCACAATACACCCCCAGAAAGGGGGAAACTGGGGAAGCATAATACAGCCCCTTTAACACGAGCACCTGAACGACATGATTTTCTGTCAATAATGGACGTGCCTCTCTGTTCTTTTTCAGGTGTTGCATTATCACTCTGTACACGCACTGTCTCTGCTAGCCAAATACGAAGGGACTTTCCCTTTGGTTAAATCCAGTCTACGTCTCCGTGCGCATGTGCATTTGCAGGTGCTGGCCCACCGCGGGGGCCTCTGGACATCACTGCAGTGGACCTGTCAGGTGCTGTGGGACCAGGCTGTCGTCGTCACCCAGCTGGTGGAGCGGGGACCCTCCCAGGACCAGCCAGCCCCCCTGTCTTTGGACCAGCTGTACAGTGTTCTCAGCCCTTTACTAGTTCTGGCCACTGACTTGCTCCTGGACATGATGGTGAAGTTGCAGGTACACCTGAATCCACTTGCACAAGGGTACAACAGCAGAGATCCATCCTAGGACTTAAACCAGCAAGTCTGTCCTTAATCGCCACCATCCTGCTGCCTTGTATATGATTTCTGCTCTGTGGCGTCCATCACGACACTCAGTACCCATTACCATCTTCAGCTGTGGAAGGCCTTTGAGGAGGAGGATGATGAGATGGAGACCAGCCTGCGTTTTTCCACCCCAGTGGGTGATGGCACACTGGTGGACTTCCACTGGATGAAGACGCTCACTCTGCACACGCTGCAGCTCCTTTTCTTTCGGGGGAAGTGGGAGACACTGGCCCACCTGGCTCTCCTGTTCAACGGTGTGACACGGTGGGTATGGACCAGTCTGTGTGTGTGTGTCTCACAGTTGATTGCTTAGCATGATTCTCATTGTGTATGGATTATCATGTGTGTTCCACAGGGAGCGTTACACCCACATAGTTACGCCCCTGCTGGTCCATGCCCAGTGGCAGTTGTTGGAGAGGGTGGAGCAGTTCGGGGGACCATCAGCTCCCCAGCCACACTTCACAAGAACAGAAAGGATCACAGGCGAGAAGGTCAGTCTACAAGGAAGGAACAGGACCTCATGGTGTGACAGAGACTAGCGATGCACAGGAACCGTGTGAGAAGTTCTGCTGCAGAACGAGGGGACAGTGCTGAGGACAGCAGTCTTACAGGCAAATTCTCTTCCCTGCCTAGCAGGACATTTTCCCTCAATGGTCTACTTGCAATATTGGTTTAATTTGCACTATAACAGTGTATGACTGTCAGTTTTTGCCCTAGTGCTCATTCTGTTCTGCATCGATGAAACGTGCACATTGATGCTTGAATAATGGTTTCCTTTCCACTTGTAGCTACTTTTGCAGATGGCCCTCTGATGTTAATTTATTACCTTAAAACGTCTTGTACGGTGTCTTTTGTAAATTTGTCTTATGTTGTTTTGCAGTTTTTGTTGCATTCTTAGCTTTACACATATTGTTCTATGAAGTTTCTCCTGTGTGTCATCTTTGGCACTTGTACATACTGACAATAAAGTTCCATGTGGAACCCATGTTCCAGGTCACCTGCAGGAATTATTCATGGAAGCAGCTACTATCGGGAGGGACCGCCATGGCAAAGGCGACGCCCAGTACCTCAGGTGGCTGTCAAACGTGCGTCAGTGCGAGCCCGCCTGTAACCTCCCGCCTTACACGCTAACGGTCACCCCTGCCTGTGCCGTAGAGCTGCATCGGGCCCTCATGCTGGTCTCCGTGCCCCTGGACGTGGAAAACTCCCTGTGCTGTTTCCGGGAGATGGTGGGGCTCACCAGCTATGCACTGAGAAGCTTCCGGCACAGTCGAGAGCTGCTGCTGCTTGCGCTGGCCGGCACACAGCCCAGTGAGTCCCCACCGGTGTTTACGTCACACATCTGTGGTCCTGGTTTGACACACGTCATCTTCCAATGCAGACATGGACGCTCCATTCTGTGGGAAAGGTCAGTCACAAGGCAGAGTGGAGTTCAGAGCGTCTGCTGATGCCACCCCGACCGCGGGCCCTCCTGACGTCTCCAGTGAGGACTTCAGTACCCTGGCTTCTGTCTGCAGCTGCCCCCTCGGCCCAGCTGAGCTCCACACCATCATCTCTTCCTACAACAGCTCCATCAGTAAGAAGCAGATTCCTCCACTGTCCTACAATGCACCTCTCTGCACTTTTCTTTCCATATCCTTGATCTGCAGAAGGCTTAGACCAGTGTTACCTGTATTTTTCCTACTATGCCTGATGGAGAAAGACAGAGACCCCGCTGTTAAGATTCCCCTGTTTTTGGCTATAGAATACCTCCAGGCCAATCGGCTGAACTCCCTCAGTGTCCTGGCCCTGCATGACTTGGGCGATCTGCAGTTCTTCAGAGGAAACAAACGGTAGCACATTAAATGGATATAGAACATACTATGCTTTAGGCCTCTGTTTATTTTACCATGAGGGTGATTATTTATCCCAAAGGGTTGCACTGGCTTGCTGGAGCAAAGCTTTGGACGGGGCCCTGCAGTCCTCAGGGGTCCTGGGCTCCTGGGACGGGGTCTCCTGGGGCGGTATCACACCCCAGGATGTCCTGCGTCAGGCTGGGATTTGGGGCTGCCTGCAGGGAGCGATATTGTCTGCTAAGATCGCCCAGTGAGTCCATTATCCACCCAATCCCATGCAGCCATAACACATACTCATTCTGTTTTTCTAAGCGTTCATTAACACACATTCTCACACAGGTATCTCATGACCTCTGACCTCAATCAGCGCACAAACTGCTGTCTGCTCTCTGTCCTGCTCTTCAAGGTACACAGCTCAGATCAGATTATTATTGCCATTTTTTCAGTGTATTCACATACATAGACCGAACAGTGCCATAATAATTTACAAATACAATATCCCAAAAATGGAAAATATCACAAGAAGGGTATAGAAAAATAAAAACTATAAAAATAGTTGAACAAATATACCTTATGGAGCAGAGTTACAGGTTACATGAGTAAGTGATGTATTAACCCTAACCTAACCCTTAAAGTTAGCTCTATATAGCTAGCCTGATATAGCCAGCGTAGGATGGTGGAAATCAGGGATAATATAATTTGACAGGGTTTGTGAACTGTGTCTATGGTGATCTGTGTCTATGTTTGTGTGTCTCCCCCTAGAGGCTGCTAGGAGCCTCACTGCCTCATCCCCAGCATGACTGGCAGTACTCTACCTACGTACTGGGCCAGGAGCTGATACCAGGCCTGCAGCTGTTCTCCGAGCCAGGCCGGTCCCACCTGAGCACGGCTGTGGCCAGCTTGGCCTTCCTCAGCCACTGGTTATACGGCTGTGGGCACTTCCTTGCGGTAGTTACTCTCTTACACCAGTCATCGGTGTCACAGCATCATTCACTGCACTGCTGAAGGGTATTGATTCAGGCCTTGTCATGGCCTGTTGTGCCGTTGCAGGCTCTGCCCATACTGTGTCTCTACCTGCATTTGGTTGGATCGGTGTGTCGGGACTCGCACCGCACAGTTAGCGGTCGAATACTGAAGGTGAGTCCTACTGGCAAACAGGCAGGTAGGGCTTGGCTTCTCATCACTGGAAGCAAACACAGCTCTAGGCAAACTGAGCTCCTGTAGCCCAACAGATAGACTATTGTGCTAGCAATGCAAAGGTTGTGGGTCCAGATCCCAGGCAGCATATGTTAATTGTAACCTTTGCTTGTACTGTTACTTTGGATAAAAGCATCAAATAGCTGCATAAAAAGCAGTGTTCATACAGGCTTTTACTTTGAACTCAAGTACCTTTCGCATTTAAATTATTTTTTTTTAATCTTCAAGCTATCTTTCCATATATTTAGGAAGAACTGTGTTTCACTACTGTGAGAAATGCATCAATACCTATAAATGATTTCATTCTGAATTAGTCAGGTAACCCTGAGCCGATTGACTGGAATCGCTATCAAACCACCAGGAACTGGGTCTGTTGTCTGTCGTGTATCATGCGTGGTCCCTCGCTAGCTGAGCATCATGGAAGTGCAGGGTGCAGTGAGTTTGCTTCGGTTGGATATCGCTTGTGGAGCACAGCCTGTAGCAGTAGAGTTTTGGCTTTCAGGTCCAGGTGCTGACTGAGCTGAGCATGTTCAGTGCTGCCATGAAGGAGCTGGTCAGTCTGGTTCGGGGAGAGAGCATCCCACAGCCTCACGGCAGTTTCATAGCAGTGGAGAAACAGGAGGTAACTCATGGGTTCCACCATCTACCGTTCCACTGCAGCATGCACTAGTGTCCCCTACTGGCAGGCACTGGTACACACACTTTTTCTTTCTTTAAGGTTATGAAATTTGATGAGAGCAAGCCCCTCCTGGACCCTTGTAACCTGCAGGTGGGTGTGTGAGATTTCCAAGGTGTCCTCACTTCATGTGTGTCTGTGCTTGTTTACACGTGGTGTCATCCTCTCCAGGCTGTGGAGGAGCTGGTGAACAGAGGCATGAGCTCAGACATGTTCCTGCTGTTTGACCCCAAGCTGACCAGGAGACTCTGCCTGGCCAAGGCCCAGCTTATCCTCGCCCTCTGCAGTTCCATTTACAGCCTGCCTGAGGTCCTGGGAGAAGGTATGCTAACATGCTAATACAGCAGGAGCTGGCCTTCCTTTACCTGGTCCTGGGAGAAGGTATGCTAATATACTAACCCAGCAGGAGCTGGCCTTCCTTCACCAGGTCCTGGGAGAAGGTATGCTAATATACTAACCCAGCAGGAGCTGGCCATCCTTCACCAGGTCCTGGGAGAAGGTATGCTAACATGCTAACCCAGCAGGAGCTGGCCATCCTTCACCAGGTCCTGGGAGAAGGTATGCTAATATACTAACCCAGCAGGAGCTGGTCATCCTTCACCAGGTCCTGGGAGAAGGTATGCTAACATGCTAACCCAGCAGGAGCTGGCCTTCCTTCACCAGGTCCTGGGAGAAGGTATGCTAATATACTAACCCAGCAGGAGCTGGCCATCCTTCACCAGGTCCTGGGAGAAGGTATGCTAACATGCTAACCCAGCAGGAGCTGGCCATCCTTCACCAGGTCCTGGGAGAAGGTATGCTAATATGCTAACCCAGCAGTAGCTGGCCTTCCTTTACCTGGTCCTGGGAGAAGGTATGCTAATATACTAACCCAGCAGGAGCTGGCCATCCTTCACCTGGTCCTGGGAGAAGGTATGCTAACATGCTAACCCAGCAGGAGCTGGCCATCCTTCACCAGGTCCTGGGAGAAGGTTTGCTAACATGCTAACCCAGCAGCAGCTGGCCTTCCTTCACCAGGTCCTGGGAGAAGGTATGCTAACATACTAACAGATCAGGCACTCACTTGGTTTTGGAGAGCCTCTGTAGCTTGCTTTACATGCTCCCTCAAAGTACATCCTTGAAACTTGATGATATGGTAATATAATTTGAGCCTTTTTGCTACTTAAAGCCAAATTACATTCTAAAATCCTCTTACTTGATTGCCTTCGCCAAATTTCCATAAACCAGTCATGAGAAGAATGATAAAAATGAGTGAATGATCAGGGGTAGTTCCTGAAGTATATTTGGGGTAGTTTGTGTTGCTTCTGCAGAGGTTACGAGGGGGTGAGTCATAGTTATTGAGGTTGTGGACTGATGGTTACAGATATTAATGAGTTTGTTATTGTTATGAAGGAGAGGTCAGCACCCGTGGGCTCAGGACATCACCAGTCAGTGGCGAGGACAACAGTGGCCAGGAGGACAGCTCTGCCAAGGAGCCCCATGACCTCCAGCTGGACCAAGAGGGCGAGAAACTGACCCCTGGAACCATCAAGGTAACAAATCCCTGATCATGATCGTATCACATGGGGCCTGGCTCATGCAATGAAATGGATGTCAAAAGTGAGCATGACAGATCCATGGCTTTTTCCTGTGACTTTGCAGGCCTTGCTTCTGAGAGAGGCTAAAGGCATCCTGACCTCCCTACCAGCCAACGAGAATATGCTTGTGGTAGATGTGCAGGAGCTGGAGATAGCCGTAGAGACAAGGCTGCTGCTGTCTGCCCTCTCCCTTCAGCAAGGCAGAGGTTCGCTCAGGTATGGAATCAAACTGCTTTTCCCAGTGGCCACAAGGTGGCGCTGTGAAGCAAGCCTGTCAGCTTACTTAGCTCTGTGCCTCCTGCAGTGCAGACTGGGCTGTGTCAGCACTTCGCCTGCTCCAGGACTCCCCCCTGCTGGAGGAAAAGAGCCCAGTGACCAATCACAGACCACACTCTTCTGTCCAGCAGGTACTTTCCACATCCCAGAGTCACACCATAGGTCTCCAGTGTTATGAGAGAGGGGGTGTCAGGGTCTGTGAGTTCACTGCATTTGTGTGTGTATGTCCATAAGGTGTGAGAATGGGGATACACATCTAACACAGGGAAATATCTTCTTCTATATATCCTGCATGCATTTGCAAGATGGCTGCTGTGTGTTCGTCCCCAGGACAGTGGCAGGCAGCCAGATCCTTACGATGTTCCCCAGGCTGTGGAAGCCCGTGAGAGATTGGGGATGCTGTGGCTGCACTGTCGGCTGGCCGCTGTCCGGGCCCTGACCGCACATATCCCCGGAGCTGCAATCCACCCAGGTGCCGGCCCACATCAGATGAGGGGAATGGTACGGCCTGTTCAGAGGAAGGTTCACTAGAGCTGTGCTCATTGATGTTCCTTGTGCACAGGTGTAGACAGCAGCGTGGAAGCAGCCCGTCTCCTGGAAGAGGGGATTCAGGAAGCCAAGGCCTGGGGAGACCCTGACAGCAGAGCTGTCCTTCTCCTCCAGGGGGCACTGTTGGACACACACAGAGGGAGAGCCAAGGAGGACAGCCTGTCACTGCTGCAGGTAAGCAGAACGCCCGCCGAAACCGTTATACCCAGCCTTAGTCAGACCTGTAAGAACAGCGCCACCTGCTGATCATATTTGCACAGGAAAACTAACTTTAACTAATATTTACACCCATATTAAATTCTTTTTATGAAGGAGTATATGGTCCACCCTTTCATTGGCTTTAAATTAAATTTTAAGAGTTAAAGATTGCAGTGTTGACCCTCCGAGAAGTACAGATTTAATGATGATCTGTGGCACAGGCACACACATAGCCACAAGCATACATGCCTGTGTGTCTCCTAGGAAGCAGTCCACCTCCTGTCGAGACACAGCAGTCTGTCTCTCCAGTCCTCGCTCACGCTGGCTGGCGCCTCCCTGCAGCTCAGTGACCTTAGGGGCACGGGGAGCCGTACCCTCTACCTGCTCGTCCAGAAGCTGCTCCTGCAGCAGGTCCTTGCCCCTCCTGTCGTCCATCGTCTCCTGCCTTACCTTCCTTCTGTTTTATCACCCCTGCCTCCTGCCCCATTTCGCCCTCCTATTAAGACACTCCCAGCAGTATACTGTATATCAGAGCAACATCTGCCCTGTTTCCCTCACCTTCTTCAGCTCTCTGCTCTGGGAGAGTCCATTTCTCTTGGAGAGGGGGGTCAAGTTCTCCTGCCCAGCAAGCTGGGAATGAGAAACATCTATCTGCCACAGCTCCCCCTGCTGGCTAAGGCTACCATGCGCTTGGGTAAGACCACTACATACAACAACCTCTGTATCAGCAGGCAGGGGGGTCAGTGAGATGCCTCTTAAACTGTTACCTCTGGTCCCCAGGACAAAGCCTGCTGCTGGAGGTAGCAAACTCCACCAGCGCCGACCATAGCCAGTGGGAGTCAGCCCAGAACCTTCTAGACTCTGCAGTGGTTCTTTCCCGAGTGTCTGCAAGCAGGGACAGAGAGCTGGAAGCTGACAGCCTTTACAGCAGGGGTGGGTCATGGGGATTACTGATTTACAGGATGGGTTTATGCTGTCTACGCAGGCGCTGAGGGCGTGTGTGTTTACAGGGCTGGCAGAGTCCCGGCTGGCTGTGCTCGGCCAGCGTCAGCCCCAGGGCGCAGTGGGCACCTTCCTAGAGGCCATCGCCATTACACAGGCTCACGGCCACAGCCTACGGTGAGCGAGTGTGTCTCTGCAGGGTGCTGGGGAGCAGGACTCCACTGGTCATGGGATGCATGTGGGTCCCAGCCCTCCTGTAGGAGAAAAATGGCAAAAACCACCCAGGAAATAAACCTGCCCTCGCCACCTCCCCACTAAAATATTCTGTGTGATGGTCACTGACGTAAAGTAAACCTACTGACTATATCAGGGCTACTCACCTGGAGAACCGACGCCGGTCCGCATCTGGATCAAAACACAATTTAATTCAGACTGTGTAATTGCTCTCCCAACCCCCGTGCCCTCATCTTCGCTATTAACTTTTTTGTCACCCCCCTCCCACCCCAAATGCTCAACAAGTTTTATCATTGGGGACCTCTCACACTCCCACCAAACAGGTTCTGTATCTGTGTGTGTGTGGGGGGGGGGGGCGCTGGGGTTTATGTATGTATTACTTCTACATAATGTGATAACCTGTTATCTCGATGTGGGGGGGTAAAATGCTGAAAGTCTTGTATTTTGTTTGGTTACTTACACTTAAGGTCAGGGCTGCATAGGGGTTAAGGTCGTCATTGTCAGGATTAGAGTTATGCTCTGTGTCCCAGGTTAACGCGCCGGTGTTACCTGGAGATGGCCTTGCTGTACCTGTGGCAGTGGCGGGTCACGCCTCTGCAGGAAGAACCGGACACAGATACTCCGCCTACAGCCAGAGAGAAGCAGCAGGAGGTACCTCTACGGGTCCGTGTGTTCTGTTCCTCCTGCTTTGAATGTTCCCTGAGGACCTGTTGACACTCATAACATTAAATATTTTCAGAGACAAGAAAAAAAATATTCTGAAAATTGTGTACTTCTGTGTGCAGCGTCTTCAAAGTGTAATGGGACTTTGTTTCTTCTACTTCCAAATTCAGCCTGGGCTACCAAACCATAATTATATGTACAAAGTACAGTGTACAAAGAAAAATTAAATTCATACCCGAATGCCCTCTCCGTGGACTAGAGACAGGTAACGAGATGGTACAATGAAAAATACTAAGTAGGGCTGGGTAATATGCGATATTAATATGAACATTAACATGAAAGACTATTCCATAACTACACGCTGTGTAAAGAAGTGCTTCCTCAGATTTGTTTTTAAAATGTTCTCCCTCTATTATATAGCGGTATAAGGTATTTTTGTATTTTCCAGTGTAGTTCCAATATTTAGAAACTTTTGTGATAAAATTCACTGAGTGCAGGGTGTTTATGTTTACTAGAACAGGGGTCTCTAACTCCAGTCCTGGAGAGCTACCGTCCAGGATGTTTTCTGTCATACCCAGCTTCTGATGAGCCACACCTGTTCTCAGGTAAATACCAGGAACAGGTGTGGCTCAACAGAAGCCAAGTGGGACAGAAAACCTACTGGATAGTAGCTCTCCAGGACTGGAGTTGGAGACTCCTGCACTAGAACATTTATATTCTGTTATAATGAAAAAAATCTTGCAAGCTTTGCAAGTTTAATTATCGTTCCTTTTCAAAATTATTTAGTATATGTTTAAAATTAGTTTACCACCACTGCTTTTGTATGAGCTCTGCATGCACTTTCCTAGTCAATCATAAACATTTTTATCTTTAATGTTTAAATGACTCATAGACGTGTTTGTGAGAAATAGGTTTTTAAAAAGATTTTAACCACTATGGTTTTCTTGCACTGGCCCCGGCGGACAGTTTTTAATCCCCCAAATTGACATAATCTACACAAGCATGCATGAGCATCAGCACCACTCATGCAGTGCCAACATAAGTAAATGCATGCATGCATGCACAAGGTATGCGGCAGCCCTATAGGGGAGCTCCATCTAGCAAGGCAGGCAGGAGGCAGGGAGTAAGTTCTACAAGGAGGTGGAGTCGCCACCTGAAGTTTGTCAGGAGGACAATGCTGCAGTTAGATGCCTACTGCCTTGGTGAAAGTCACTCAGTCTACAGGATACCTTTTCAAGAACATCTCTGTGGACTTTAATGCAGAAATTTAATGAAAGTTCTTTGTTAGAGTACGAGGACTGAGTGAGTATTAGTTCCCAATGCCATAACATATGATGAGGAAGCCAGACTTTAGGTCATTGACGGCCTCATCTCTAATACAACCAAAATATGCTGAGTTTTGCAAATTTGCTCTTCAAATATGAGTTGATCATTCATCCCCTGATGATGTCATGAGTTTACAAGTAGAAGCCTGCCCGTGTTTTTCCTGACAGGCTTCCTGTCTAGTTGGAAAGTGTTGACACCCGCCGTGTGTGTGTGTGTGTCTTTTCCTATCCTCCCAGGCTCCCCAAAAGACTGGTCCGCCTCCCCTGCCCACAGCCCTGACACCAGAGGATCTCCAGGGCCTTTGTTGCTGGACCTGCGTGAGAGTAGCCTGCCAGGTCAGCCGGCATGCATGTCAAAGACCACAGCCTAAATCCTGCCGCCATGTCGCCTCACAGGCTTCTCGCTGTCTCTCCCAGGTGAGCAAATCCCTCGCCAGCCCAGTCCAGCTCCACGGGGTCACCAGTGGCCACCTGCAGGCCACCGCACTGAAGCTGCTACCTGCCTTTGTGTCTGACGACCTGCTCTGCCCCTGTGGTAACCTCTCATGCCCCCTTGCAGCAGGGCTGTGTGTGCCACCTTTTTTTTCTGGAACCAGAAGTAGATGTGGTGTTTTGTTTTGAATGTTAAGGGGGGTTCGGTGAACCAGCTGGAACTAGTCCTGGCCCCTTGCCGCTGACCTGGGTGCACTTGGCTCACTACCACGCCCGCCTCGCCAACCTGCACCACACCGCTGCCCACCCAGGTACAGATGTGCTCTCACGCATTGGCCTGTTCCTCGGGAGCTGTGCATGGTGAATTTGAGGGAGTATCTGTTACAGATAGTGCATGATTATGTGTTACAGTGACGTCGGAGTATTTGGAGGACCTGTGTTCAACAGCCATGAACACCAGTCTTGCCCTGAAACTGGCCCAGCTGCACAGTTTCTTAAGTATATTCTTACTGTCCTACAGGGGGCAGTGTTGTGCCCCCGAAGCCCCCACAGCCCTTCTAATGTCCAGTGCTGCCCATGTGAGTATGTTCTCCCAGGCCCCCCCAGCAGGATCTGTGTTGTGTCCTTTAACTGCTGAGCAGTTTAATCCAGCACTTCTGAACCCCGTCGTCCTCACCTTCCTGTCCCTGTCCTCCCTGTCCCTATCTTTGACCCTGGCCCTGTTCCCGTCCCTGTCCCTATGCCTATACCTGGCCATGTCCTTGGCCTTCTCCCTATCCCTGGCCCTGTCCCCGTCTCTGGCCCCATCCATGTCCCTATCCCCACACCCCGTCTCTCTCTGTCTCCTTTTTCCGGGCCTGGTCTGGTCCCTGTCTCTGTCCCTATTCCCGGCCCTCTCCCTGTTTCCGGCCCTGGTCCTGTCCACGTCTCAGGCTAAGCCACAGTTGGCTCCCCTAGAGGACGTTGTCCTGGGGCCCATGCAGTTCCCCTGCTGGGCTGGTGCTGAGGACAAGCAGCTCTGTATGCAGTGGTTCCAACCAGCACTAGATCGGTCTCTGCAGAACCAGAACTTGGTAATTTCCATGCAGGGAATATGGAAACCCTGTTTTTTTGTGTAGACATTATACTGGGCTCTCACAGACATTTGTATCCCTGAGTCCTGCGCTCTTTCTCCAGACGCTGCTCATCTTTGCCTTCAGCATGGTCCCACTCTCTGCCCTGGCTCCTGCAGCCAGCGTTGTGTCAGGGCTGCGATGTGGCCAGTTACGTGTCTGCCTTGATGGGTGAGGGCCACAAGTCACTCAGAATGCCGTGCCTCTCCATGTCTGTCTCTTCGTCTGTGGCTCTCTCTCTCCTTCCGTGCCTCTTCGTCCATGCCTCTCTCTATCTTGTGGCAATGTGCCTGCCTGCTGTTGCCTGCTCTCTCCTGCACTCTTGAGGCTAACCCTGTGCTCAGTCTGTGTCTCTCTGTCCATGCCCGCCACCTGTGC
>JAODUD010000001.1:4510232-4520327 GCA_026784285.1 Stomatorhinus walkeri | reverse complement strand
TCTTTGTGCGTAATTGTGTACCCCCTGTGGCTTATGGCAAGCAGCCGAACAACTGTGACACTCACACGCGTGCGCACACACACACTCACACACTAATGGGATCAGCTTTTTGGTTAGTTTCCTGTCCTATCAATCTAATAATTCTGTGTGGGTGTGGACATGGTGGCTGGAAGGGATGAGAGCAGGGATAGTGGATTTATGTATTAATTTTGTTGCTGTGTGTGGGTGTGTCTGTGTTTACATGTGTATAGGTATATCTGCATCTTGTGTTTGTGTTCGTCTGAGTGCGCGCACATTATTCATTCAGAGCTTTGTGATTTATGATGCAAAGCCTTAAACACAGTGGAATGTTCCCATAGTACCGGGCAAGCCGCACACCTGCCTCTTTGAGCGACAGTTAAGGAGTTTCCTTTTCCATTACATCACTTCCTGCAACAGGCTAACACTGAGTTGATTCATATCTGCAACTTCACTTTTCAGAGGGAAAATGTTGTGGAATGAATGAAGCTGGAATAATCTGCAGGGCCTCTGTCCCTGCTTGTGTTCTTGTGCATGGCGGTTGTCTATAAAGTGAGTTAATCCTGCTGGCTGTCTGTGAAGTGGAGGGATGATTCATGTGTACTGATCCTAATCCTGCTGCCAACATACTGCTGCTGCTCTCTGGATGAACACTGTACCTAAGCTGTACCACACTGTTGGTGCGCTGCTCTGACCCTCACTCGCAACCCTTGTTTTCTGCTGTACAAGCCATTTTATTTCCTGTGTAAAATCATTTAAGTCTAGAGGTTTATGACTTTCTGATACTTATGTAATTCCTGTTAATTGTGTATGGGTATTAAGATTTGGACCAGGTGAGTCCCAGTACCTCACAGCTGCAGACTGACCTGGGAGAAATTGTTTTTACAGAATTACTCTTGCCACCTGGTGGCAGCAGACCCATAGATAGAAGTATGTGAATGTTATGTTCTTACATGTTGTTATAGTGGCTTAATGTAAAGCATCGACCGTTATGGGGGAGGCATTTGGTTTCAGCAGGGTGGCACCAGAGAGAGGTGTGCTTTTTGCAGGACTGAGGGGCCACACCACTGGGAGCCTGGTTTAGACACTCTGTCCTAAGCATGAGTTGGCTGGCATGAGCCACACACTTGCAGGTGATACTAGTGTAAGCTAGTTCCTTAATGTTGAAGGTACCCATCTTTGCAGGGAATATGGCTGCTATGTTCTGAGCCTCTGTTTTAAAAATTGATTTGGTACCAAAGGGTACTTCTTGTTTTGAAAAGGTGTATTGTAAATGCTGCCTTTTGTGTGCAGTTCTATAGGTAGACAAAAGAGGGCGCAGTGTCACTGAAGTGTGCTATGTGTGCTGTGGAAGTGATGAGGCAAAGTAAAGGGCATCTTCTGCGTGTCTGCATGCATGTGTGTGAGCACACTTGCAAGTGTGTGTTTGGAATACGCTCTTTCCCTTCTGGCAACTTGATCCATTCACTGTGGTAATGTAATATGTGACGTGGTAACACCATGCCCTTAATTGTGACCTTTTCTTTAATCATTAATATTTCTTATTCATTTTCTTACTCTACTGGTTCTTAGCTTTCCTGTAGGCGCTCCGTTTTCATCTGCCTCCAGCCCCACCTCTGTCTGCTTTTCTGACTCCCTGCTGCATCATCAGCACTGCCATGTTCTCGCCCTCCCTCCCTCGTTCTCATTCCCTGCTGTTACAGGGTGTCGTTGCTTTACTGAAGTACTCCACTGTGCCGCTCTCTCTCACCCCACATCACTCGCTCTGCCTCGCTCAGCCTGTTTGTTTTTCGGAGCTGAGCTCATCTGTGGAACAACATTTTTCTTTTTTTTGCTGCCAAAGAAAGTCCAGTGGGGAATCCAGGTGCTGGACTGACCCCCCTCCCCTAACGCGCACACACACACTCGGCCATGCATACACACGGATGTCTATGGCATTCAGCTGGATGTGTCATACAGCTTCTGTGTTTCTACATCTGTGTCAACGCACAGCCAGGTACAGAGTTGCTTAGTGGGGAATATTGGGGGGGGGGGGGGGGGTGACATTAGGCTATTATCTCATTACAGGCTGGTTTTGCGATGATGTGACTGATCATTTCATCTCAGCCAGAGGTTGTTTGACAAGCTGGTGGACCTTTGGCATCCTTCTCCATTCATCAGTCCACTCTGCTTCCATCACTTGCTGTCCAGCGTCTAGCTGGGGTACATGGGTTTCACGTCGCATGTGCCTTTTTTTCTGCACTGGTCCATTCGTCACCACAGGCAGCTTCCCAAATCTGGAAGCAATACTTTTCCCAAGATACGTGGGCTGGGTGAGCCGACGCTTGCCTGTCTCTCTGGTCTCCAGCAGGAAAATGTCCAGGTTGTGCTCCATAAGTGAGAGACTGATTCTGTCTAGGGACATTTTATAGGAATGCACAGTGGAGTAACGCCTCGAGGAATAAATCAGCAAGCTTCATTCACATCGTAACTATAACTTTCCAAATTGTGGTGTTGGGGGCTGTAAGCTACGGGCACAAGGCAGGGAATAACTCAGGCACCATCTCTTTTTTTTAATATAGAGAACCAAAAAATACAGCTGGTCTCTTAATGGGGAGTGTCTTTCATCTAAGTGAAACTTGCGTTCCTCAAGACAACTTGTGTTGTTGAGGCAGCTGCAGCGATGGGCTGGGAAATTCTCTAGTTGCTGATCAAATTATGTTTGTTTCTGTTTCTGAGGCCTTGCAACTGCTTGTCTAACATATTGTGAGCCTTAGGTTTTTGTGTGAAGGTTCTTGTGAGCATCAAAGGAGAAAAAAGTTTTGTCGTCTGAAATATCCGCAGGATAGAGGGATGCGTAACATTAGAATCCAGCAGTTACATTAGATCCAGCAGTTAAGAGAAAAATATATAAGTATTAGAGATGGTGGAATGTTCAGGCTCTTGACTTAGGGTAATTTACCTAAGGAGGCAGGTTTTCCAGTGTGCACCCTATTGTTATGGCCTTCAGTGGAGAACTGACAGGCTTGTGTGTGGAAAGGGTGGACAAAGAATACAGCGTAACATACACAGTGTGCATAACATTCGCTCTAGGTCAGAGATTATCAGTTTGGGTCACAGTAAACTTATAATGATAATGAGGTAGACTTGGAAATGTTAGTATTTTAAAACCAGCAAGCTCCTATGCTCATCCACGATCAGATTTCTCCGACCCAGTCCTAAAATTAACCTATATAAATGGGGCTTGGGTCTGCAACTGCTTAGCGCAAAACTACTGAACACTCAACCAATCCAAGAGGCCATACTACAGATGCTTAATTTAAAATTCACTGGCACATCCAATCAGATTTGTGCAGTAGATATCGATTGGTGTAAATTGAGTTCACTGCGTGCTTGATCATAGTGATAATATAAACCTATACTTGATATAGAGTAATGACTGAGTTATTGATATAGGGTCATGATGGTAAAAATTGGGTCAAGGTGCAAGTAGGTTGAGAACCAGACCAGAATTGTCAGCAGGTGACATTGCAATCAAAGGGCAGGATCAAGCTTGATATACCTTTCAGGTGTCTTCTTAATTGGATAACCCTAGCAGACTTACAGAAGTGATTCACAAATAAAACATACTGACGTATGACTGATAGACCTCTGCCTTATCTGTGCCTATACTATTTAGAAATGTATGACTGATAGGCCTCTGCCTAATCTGTGCCGGTACTATTTTACCATTCAACAAGCACAAAATTTGCTGTAAAATACACACTTTTTACAGTTTCTGTTCTGTCCCTGAAACACCTTCAAATGGTATCTCACATACTGAAACTCTAATTTGCCCTCATCTGCCAATTTATTTGACACACCTGCCTGTTAACACACACAGTCTGTTTCTCCCAACAGCAGATCATTTAGCTGTAACTCAATACTTACTGTATACAGACAGGATCAACAGCCAGTGTGCGGCTAACCATCAGAATGACTAAAATGCCTGATCTAAGCAATTGTGTGATTGTGGTGCCACACATGGTTCTTTCAGCATCTCAGAAATTTCCTGGGATATTTAGACACTACATTGTCTAAACCATCTTTTTGATGAGAGTGGGCAGAGAAGTATGGCTGGACTCGTTAGCTTTGCACTTCCTGCTAAGTTTATCAGCTCAGCAACAGTGATGTGCAGAAATGCTTCTCTGAAAGCATAACTTGTCTACCCCTGAAGTGGTTCTGGAGCCAAAAATGGCCATTAAGTGTATAATTTGTATGAATACTAGTTGCCATGTAGCTCCTGTAATGAGGCTTGGGCAGTTATGTTTCATTTCAAGGCATTTAAGGAAAAATTGGAATGAAGATTTTAAGATTAAGAACAATAATTTGTAACCTAAAGGTTGCCAGTTCATATCCCTAGAGGAAATGTGATGTTGTTGTTTTCATCAGTAGTAGTAGTAGTAATGCATGTATAATGAACTGTATAATTATTTTAAATACTGCAAATTCAGAATAAACAAATTAAAGCCAATGTGTTTCATGGACTCTGCTTCGGTAAAACATCATTTGGGCTTTTCAGCAAAGTAGCCTGATCAGTAAATCACTCCCACCTGCATAAGCCAGATGTGGCTTTTTTTTTTCCAGTGACTACTATAATAAATCCACTGAGTCATGGAGTGAGACCCTTTAGACGCTCCCTGCACCTTCACAATGCGATGATCGGACATCCCTAGCTCAAAATCTGCAGCTTACTCAGGTGAAACCCATGAAATCCTAAAGTACCCTATCTGGTTATTCTGCTGTTCTATGTGTGCAGAGTGAGTAGCCATTCAGAATGGCTGATAAAGGGGTTGGGGAGCCTGTATCCACAGATGCAGAGTACTGTTTAGAAGCTTGTTTACTTCCACATGTTCTAGACACATAGACTAGGACTCAACTTCTTTCAGTACCTGTGTTTAACTGGTCCTGGAATGGACAGGCCATGCTCCTCTGCTTTGGCTTCTGCCAGCTTTCATGTGGGACCAAAATTCACACATCTTTGGTCATTATGCAGAGTGATAGGGTCTGAGTGCCGGACAGGAAAGGAGCCCTGAAATTATGCTGAAGCAAGAAGGTGAAGTGTAACACTGTAGGGTACGAGCTATAAGCTTTGGATTATACTCATTGCAGAGGCATTCAGTGAGGCTGAGATGATTTTAGCTTTCGGCTTTCAGCACAGAATCATACATTTCCCCCCAAACCCAGTGTGGTACACAGTCTCAAGCTAATGGAGGAAACAGAAGAATGCGTTTGCCTCCAGGGTGAGTCTCGTTCATTATTTACTAAGTGCAGCCTTCTCACCTGGGAACCTGTCACGTCTCAAGTGGAGATGATGTTTGATTAATGTTACATTGCCTTTCTTCCTGTTAATCTCTTGTGGTCCATGAAATGCTCTCTGTATCTCTCTCTTGTGGAGTCTCACTGACAGCATGCGTATCCAGGCCATCTGTAGGTCAGCACTATGATCCGCTGTTTGTTGGTCCCCTTTGCTTTGTTCCCTTCCTATGGCCAAAGTGCGGCTCTGCTTGTTTTTTTCTTGTTCCCTCTTCACAAAAGGCTGCCACACTCACACAGAGCATCATTGCTTATTCATCACCACAGATGCTTCGCTGAGCATTAATGGGGTATCATGTACCTGGGCCTCGCCCCACCGGCATCACCTTGAGGCCAGGTGCTCCTGGGGAAGCAGCTGTGGATGATGGGTGCTGCATTTATTACTGCATGTGGTCAGTGGAAGTCTGGAGCACAGACGGCTACATGGGGTGACCACTGAGCTCTGAGATGGACAGAGCGATGGGGTAGAGTAATGAATAAAAAGAGACGATATAGGGGATAGTGATGGTCTGAATGAAATGAAAGATTGAAGGTGGGATATGGAGTTGGTGCAACTGCGCTCTCTGTACCCACTAATGAAGCCCCACTCTTGTCTCTGTGTACTGTAATGCCGCCCCCCAGTGGTCTTTATACAGCATGGTTTATAGCAAACCTTTCATACTCTAACACCATTGTGTAGCTGTAAGTTGCTGGTACCAAGTACCCATCATAGAGAGTTATGCAGAGTGTCAGAGCTGGGTGGGCAGAGAGAGCAGACACATGGGGCAGTACTGAGTGGCAGGTGAGGTGAGTCTGGGAGCTCTGTGGGCTCAGAGGCAGGGATGCTGGCTGTAGAGACCACAACTTGTCATATGCCTGTGTCATTTGGACTGTACCACCTGCTCTACTGTAAAGGAGGGTTCCTGGTCTTGAAGTCTTCTTGTTATTCATTTTTATATTAAATGTTGGTGTTCTGCTGTTGTGTAACCATGACGTGTTGTGGGTTAGAGGAAGTAATCTGATGTGTCATGCACTATAAAGCAAGCCGATGCAGAATTGTGTGACTGTGAAATTACTGTTGTAATTGTTGTACTGTTGTATGTCCTGGCTTCCTAGAGCCCTGTCAGCCTGGTCTGTAGGTGCTTGGTGCATCCAAAATCCTACACACATGTCTTGTGCTGCTCTGGACACGCACATGCATTCATACCTACATTCAGCAGGAAACACTGTGTCAGCATTTAGTTGCTGTGTTGACACTTTTAATTAGAGGGACCCTACCCTGGTGACGGATGTTGGATGTGGAGCCGAAGTGGCTCCACAGGGCCCTTTCCGGGCTGTGTTTCACCAGCACACTGCCTACCTGTTCCCACCAGGAGCCATCGAGAACACACACACTGCGTAAGGAGCAGTACTGCAGCTCTGTCACAGGCAGCCCACTTCCATGTGGGAAAATGGAATCCAGTCATGCTTTGACTGTAAACTGTGTGTTAGCTTCCTGTAAGGTTTTCCAGTTAGACATACAGTACGTTTGTCTAAGCACCCAGTATCTTGGCAGCAGTAAGTGGAGAGAGCCCCCCCCCCCCCCAGTATCATGGTCGCAGTAAGGGGAGAGAGCCCCCCTCCCCCCCTGAGTATCATGTCCACCATAAAGGGAGATTGCCCCCCAGTATTATGGCCACAGTAAGGGGAGAGACCCACCCCCCCAAATAATGCCCACAATAAAGGGATAGAGCCCCCACAGTATCATAGCAGCAGTAAGGAGAGAGAGCCCTTCAGTGTCCTGGGGGCATTAAGGGTAGAGACCCCTCTGCCCTGTACCATGGCTACAATAATGGGAGAGATACCCCACAGTATCAGAGCAATAGTAGGGGGAGAGACCCCTCTGCGTATCATGGCCAGAATAAAGGGAGACATCCCCCCCCCCCCCATCGTAGCAGCAGTAGGGGCAGAGAGCCCCCACCCGCATCATAGCTGAAGTAAAGGGGAGAGCACCTCCCCAGTATTATGGCTGCAGGAGGGATTTCACTGAGCCACTACCTTATAACCACACCTATGTAACACCTAGTCTGTGACACTGCCTGTTTGCTGCAAGCTGGACTGACAAATTAAGAGAGGAAAATCCAAGAAAAAATATCCTCAGATGGGAAAGAGACGGGTGGAGACGGGGGCCGAGGAAGTTGGAGGTTGCGGAGGGGTGTGCAGACAAGGAAATGGGGGCCATTTGGTGTTACCCTGAGCGACAGGATGTGGTATGGAGAGAGGGAGGAGCATGCAGGGTACTGGCCCTTTAGACGGAGGTGCTTTCGGTTTCTCAGTGCTCGGCTCCTCCTCCTTCTCCTCCTCCTCTTCGCTGCAGCCAGCCCCTGTTTTTCCCCGCACTGCGAACAGGCAGTGGTTCTGTCCTACGTACTTGCAGCTCTGTTGTTGTGCAGAGATGCAGCTACCGTGCTGAGACAGGGAGGGAGAAAGGGAGAGGGAGAGAGTGAGCAACAGTGAGAGTCGGAGCGAGCGAGTGAGAGAGAGGGAGGGAGAATATTCAGGACGGAGCGCCAGCAATTGTCTGTGCATTCTGCCGCCGCTCAGAAACCAGCAGCAGCAGCAGTAGAGAGAGGGGGAGAGAGAGAGAAAGAAAGAAAGAGAACAGCAGCGTGAAAATACAGAGGGTGAAAAGGAAGTGAGGAAGGAAGAAGGCCTTCGGAGGGTGCTGTCGCGTCGCTTTGACTCGCACGCAGCTCCATTGTTTATTGTTGTTGCTTTTTTATTCTCCAAGCGCTGTCGTCCATCCTCTTCAGCAAGCCAGAGGCTTAAGCAGGGGGTGTGGGCAGCAGCCCCCTCTGACACACACACGGTGTGGACTCGTCGAAGGGGGGTGACGCCAGAGAGAAAGTGGGGGGGTCCTCATTTTTCCGTCCATTGGTTGTCGCTCTGTCGTTCGGCGGCGGGCGAGAGGTCCCCTGACTTCTGATGTCCCTGAACTCTGAGAAATCCTCATCATCCGAAAGGTAACTGTGCCTGTCTCCTTTGCATCCGTCTGCTTGCCTGCGTTTTTCATTATTGTGCCCACCCCCCCCCCCCCAAACACCACTCTTTGCTTATTTCTACCCTTGGCATGATCTGATCTTCTGTTTGTTTCGAGCATTACCATGCTGAGTACGTGACATGGAAGGGACACAAGGTGTGTCTGACATACTGTGGTTTCGCATGATGCCAGAACATGGCCTACGTGCCGTGTGCCCCTTCACAGGATGACCAGCATCCAGGCTCTCAAGTAATCCTGTAGAGGCGAGCTGTGGACCAATCAGCATCCATAATAAATACGCTAAACCAATGAGCAGCAGTATAACATGGAAATGTGCTGCCCTGCTGGTCCCAGTATTGCAGACAGGTTAATAGGCACTGAGCCAGTGACTTACATGCAGCCTCAGTCTGAATTGGACGCTGCAAATCCTGGGCTGTGCCCGCCCACCACCCCCCCGATATTCTGAAGTGACACTGCTCGTTCGATCGAGGTAATCATAGTGATGCATGTCACTATGGCACAAACAGTGCTGGGAGAGGCTACACATGCCCAGCACCTGACCGTTTGCCAAGTATGAATAGGCAGAGCCAGGGGCTCAGCCTGGCACTGAGGAATATATAGGGATGGGCAAGCAGGTTTATTTACATAAAGTTTATTTAATAAATGAAGGGCTGCGCTCTGGAGCTCCATGCGCGTGTGCATATGTGTGTATGTATCTGTCTCCCAGGACACCTGCACAGGAGGTTCAGAGTGGGGCGACAGCAGAAGCTGACAATAACCATAGTCTGCAGTTCAGACTGTTTCTGCTGTATGAGCGACTTTTTCTGTTATGTCTTTTTGTTTTTTACATTGTGGGCACAAACTTTTTTTTGGAAATTGTGGGAACCATTTTTCAAGTTCACAAAGATCTGTGAATGCAATCAAAAAAGTAAAAATGCCAAAAGTCTTGTATTTTGTTTGATTACTTATGGGTACGCTTAGGGCTGGGTAGGGGTTAAGGTTGTCATGTTGGGATTAGAATTTTGTCCCTGGACATGTATGGATGGTCTCCACAATGATTTGTGTACAGGTCTGTGCGTGTGTGTATGTGCACATGCCTGCGTGGTTTTGTGTTTACCACATTGTGGGGACATTTTTTGTAAAAATCTGAATGCAATCAAAAAACTAAAAATGTCAAAAGTCTTGTATTTTGTTTAGTTACTTATGGTCAAGGTTAGGGTTGGTTAGTGGTTAATATTGTCATATCTGGGATTAGCG
The DNA here is from genome assembly GCA_026784285.1 of Stomatorhinus walkeri. NCBI lineage: Eukaryota > Metazoa > Chordata > Actinopteri > Osteoglossiformes > Mormyridae > Stomatorhinus > Stomatorhinus walkeri. Next base: position 4,510,720 of record JAODUD010000001.1, on the reverse strand, counting down.
TTATGCCTATAGAACAGAGTGGAAAGTTCCTACAAAGACATAGACATCTAATCTTTGTGTGTGTGTGTGTGTGTGTGTTATGTATGTTGCATTGTATTGTGAGGACCAAATGTTCCCACAGTCTGATAAACACCTGCTATTTTCCCATTGTGGGGACCATTTATTTCGGTTCTCCACAAGAGAAAAATTTTGTTTAAAAAGAATTCTGTAACTGGAATCAAAAAAACTGAAAATGCCAAAAGTCTTGTATTTTGTTTGGTTACTTATGGTTAGACTTAGGGTTGGATAGGGGTGAGATATACATGTATGCATGCGTGTCGAGCTGGCTGGTGAAATGCCAATGCCTGCAGGTAAGCCAGAATGACTCACTGTGTTTTTACTGCGATTACAAGAGCTGCCACTCGAACGGGCATCTGAGAGCGGGAGGTTGTAATTTGGTGAGGGGGATTCATCAGCTGATGTACCAAACTGTCTTTCCAAACCCCCCC
>JAODUD010000001.1:4428962-4443306 GCA_026784285.1 Stomatorhinus walkeri | reverse complement strand
CCCCAAGCCCCTTGACACCCCCCCGCACCCTAGGTGCACGGTCACTTCTCCTTCTGTCCTGCAGATATTTTACGATTGTCATCATCCCTTAGTCACTGAGATTTACACAAACTCTGATTAAGGGTCTTTTGTGACCCGCTCACCATTATTCTGCAATAGGACACCAAACATCCTGACCGAACATTGGATTGTTCTAGAATGTAAGTTAGAGAGTGCAGTGTCCCTCTGGATGGTACTGGAGAGCACGCTGGCTGGCTGGCCTGTTGGCCTGGGATCTGAGTAGAAATCTCACTAGGGCAACAGATTCCTTTGCTGTAAAAGTGACCTTTGTTGTCTCCCCGGCACAGTGGAGCGTAGAGGAGTGTGTGTAGGAGGGGGCTGTATGGATGGCTGATGTGACTACGCGGGTTGGAGTGGGGAGGATGGTGTTGGGGCTACGTTCAGTTGTGTTTGGCCCCCTTGTTGTACTTTCTGGGGTTAAAAACTGGACTGAGCCAAGGTGTTACACCAAAACTGTCCATTTGATGACGTGGTGGCACCTCTGAGCTGAGGCCATGTCACCCTTACCTTTGGACCGCTGTGTCTGACTGCCGCCATGAACTGTAGTGGCAGTGCAGGGCATCGGGCTATACCCAGCTGTAGGAGGGGCCTTTGTCTTTTCAATAACCCCCCCCCCCCCCAAGCCCCCACCATTGCTGGTGCACAGCCGGAGCAGTCATCGCACAGATATGCAAGGAATGTACATGGAGGACGGCCTCTAAGGGCCTGGGGGAGAGAGCAGAGCATGCTGGGAGGAGCTGATTTACTGCAGGCTGGGCCTGGGAGGCTCGTATCGCAGCATCACGCCTCCTGAGCTACAGGGATTCAGACCTTTTTATGACCCTGGCAAGGGGATACTAAGGCTTTTTGGGGGAAAGGGGTTGGTTTTAGGGGGATGAGGCTTCCAGATGGCCATTAGTGGACACTTTCCCAGGATCCTGAGCTGGAGGAAGCTGTCCAGAGTCCACCCTGGATGTCTTCCTGTGGACATGACGACCTCATTTCCTCCCCCCATGCATATCTAGGAGCATTTTCATTTTTACTGAGCACTGCTATAAAGAATGATGAGATGGCACACGCAACACATGCAGAGCCGCCTCTCAGCAGGACATGAAGGAGTCTGCTAAGTGTTCATGTGCACCACTGACTTTTCTGTCATGCAGCTGTAGTAGTGTTTTGTGTGTTGTAGTGGTGTTTATTTTGCTGTGACAGTGTTTTGTTTACTGTAGCAGTGTTTCATTTGCTATAGCAGTGTTTCGTTTGCTGTAGCATTGTGTTTAATTTTCCGTAGCAGTTTTTTGTTTACTGTAGGAAAATTTAATTTGGCTTAATAGTATTTTGCTGTAGCAGTGTGTTTCATTTACTGTAACCGTGTTTTGTTTGTGGTATCAGTGTACGAGTATCTTGTTTGTTGTTGTGGTGTGTTTTTCTGTAGCACTGTTTCGTTTGCTGTAGTGATGTTTTGTTCGCTGTAGCTCTGTGTTTCTTTTCGTTTTGTTTCTCTAGTGGCATTTCTGTTTCATTTGCTCTAGCAGCATGTTTCATTTGCTTTAGTGGTGATTATTTTTTGTTCAGTTCTTCCTTTAGCTCAAGCTTTTTCTTGTCTTCCACTCAGTCTCTTTTCCAAAAACGCATCATTATGCATGATACTACATACAGAGTATTCAGACATGGGGCGGTTTGTGGGTGACACTTGCGTAGCTCTGCCTCGTTTGCCAACAGGAACCTCCACAGGCAGCTTGTTTGTGGGAACGAGAGACCGCTGACAGCTTGGCCTACACAGATGACATTTCATATATGAAAGACACTGATAGATTTGGCCGTGTGTGGGGCGGTGGGGGGTGAAAGATAAGAGAGGTGATCGAGAGCCATTCAATCCTGAGCTTCACAGGTGGAGCAGGTCGCATAGTGCCAGGGGTCAGGAAGATAATAAGACCTCGCTGTGGGATATTAACCATTGAGAAGGTGAAAGTGTGTGCGGGAATATGTGGGCTGGTCATTACAGGTGGGGGCATTGTGAGCTTGAGCAGGATAGGAAGAGTTTTCTGTCTAGTTCTCCAACTTGGTAGTTTGGGGAAAGGTGTGTGGCTCAGTGGGACAAGGTTCAGTGCTTGTGAGTGGAAGGCTGCTGGTGTAAATCCCAGGGCTGGTAGACTGATTTCACTTTTCGGCCCCTGAGCGATGCCGTTAACTCCCAACGGCTGCAGGGACAGTCTGACCCCGTTTGTCATCTTTTTTTGTTTGTTTCTTGAACGTCGGCGTTTAAGCAGACACCCTCAAGCATAAGGCTGGAGGCGTGGTCTTCAAGACCCACCCGAGACTGAACCGGATGGCTTTCGCCTTTGCGTGGCCCGCTGCCTCTGATTGGCTGCGAGGGCGAGGCCGCGTTCTCCGACTCTTACGCCGTTTGTTCCACCACGGCTGGGGGTGGGGGGGGATTTGTCTCCTTGACCTTGTGTATGCACTACCAGACCTCGCCACTAGGAGATTCTCTGCGCCGTGTCCCCCTTTCACACCAACCACCTTTCTTGGTTAAATCTGCCATCCCTTTAACTTGAGGGCAGGTGATTTGCGGGGGCGGGGGGGTGGGTTAGATGTCAGATGTGAACGGCGTGGAGGTGCAGTTGGCGAGGGAGGGCTAGCGGGGGAGGATCAGCCACATGACCATCACACGGCGGCTCCTGCCCTGTAAGCTGAGCCTTGACAGAGGAACGAGTCGAAGATTTACTGCCGGCGTAAAGGCATATTCTATAAACATTGACACTCAGTGCAGCTGCTGCCTGGGTCTGTCCAGCCAGGGGCTCCTCACTAGATGCTCGCTGCCGCAACCCTGTTCACCCACCCAGTCAATGTGACCTGCCTGTCTGTCACACACACATGCACACAAAAACACCCCTGCTGACCGCCTGTTCCCCAGTGCAGGCATGCACAGCTTGCTTGCTGGCAGTTTAGCCTTGGTAAACAGTATAATTCCTCACAGCTCTAAAAACCAGATCCCCCCAATCCACCTTTCATGCACCTGTCTTGTCTTTATTAAAATTTGAAACAAAGTGCTGACGAAGCAGGGGTGACACATTAATGCATGTTAGTGGATGTCCTGTGATGGCACAAGGTGTCCCCTGCTTTGTACCCTGTGATGGCGCAGGGTTTCTCCTGCTTTGTGCCCTGTGACAGGGCAGGGTGTCCCCTGCTTTGTGCCCTGTGACAGGGCAGGGTGTCCCCTGCTTTGTGCCCTGTGACGGCGCAGGGTGTCCCCTGCTTTGTGCCCAGTGACGGCGCAGGGTGTCCCCTGCTTTGTGCCCTGTGACGGCGCAGGGTGTCCCCTGCTTTGTGCCCTGTGACGACACAGGGTGCCCCCTGCTTTGTGCCCTATGACAGGGCAGGGTGTCCCCTGTTTTGTGCCCTGTGACAGGGCAGGGTGTCCCCTGCTTTGTGCCCTATGACAGGGCAGGGTGTCCCCTGCTTTGTGCCCTGTGACGGCGCAGGGTGTCCCCTGCTTTGTGCCCTGTGACAGGGCAGGGTGTCCCCTGCTTTGTGCCCAGTGACGCCGCAGGGTTTCCCCTGCTTTGTGCCCTGTGACGGGGCAGGGTGTCCCCTGCTTTGTGCCCTGTGACGGCGCAGGGTGTCCCCTGCTTTGTGCCCTGTGACGGCGCAGGGTGTCCCCTGTTTTGTGCCCTGTGACAGGGCAGGGTGTCCCCTGCTTTGTGCCCTGTGACGGCGCAGGGTGTCCCCTGCTTTGTGCCCAGTGACGGCGCAGGGTGTCCCCTGCTTTGTGCCCTGTGACGGCGCAGGGTGTCCCCTGCTTTGTGCCCTGTGACGACACAGGGTGCCCCCTGCTTTGTGCCCTATGACAGGGCAGGGTGTCCCCTGTTTTGTGCCCTGTGACAGGGCAGGGTGTCCCCTGCTTTGTGCCCTATGACAGGGCAGGGTGTCCCCTGCTTTGTGCCCTGTGACGGCGCAGGGTGTCCCCTGCTTTGTGCCCTGTGACAGGGCAGGGTGTCCCCTGCTTTGTGCCCAGTGACGCCGCAGGGTTTCCCCTGCTTTGTGCCCTGTGACGGGGCAGGGTGTCCCCTGCTTTGTGCCCTGTGACGGCGCAGGGTGTCCCCTGCTTTGTGCCCTGTGACGGCGCAGGGTGTCCCCTGTTTTGTGCCCTGTGACAGGGCAGGGTGTCCCCTGCTTTGTACCCTGTGACAGGGCAGGGTGTCCCCTGCTTTGTGCCCTGTGTATTGTAGGATAGACTCACGACAAGTATTTACTGTATCAGTGAGGTGTATGACAAAACTTAACAAACAAAACAGGCTTAACAGGGTTCCCCCAGTTCTGGCAGAATACATTTTCATGATTTTTCCAAAACTTCTCTAGTACCACAAGAAAATTTTCAAAAACCCATAAGTTTGCTTTGATTTGATGATCATGCAGTTTCATGTAGTAATTGTCCTGCCCCGATCCTCCGCTCCTTCTGTGTGCCACGCCCCCTCGTTAACCCCTTGTGGTATCAATCCCCGTGTGATCAGCTGTTTCTGGTTGTTGTCATTAGTCCTCTGTATTTAGTCGGCATTTCAGTTTGTTTTCCCAGTCCAGTCATTGTAATGTCACTGCGTGTTTTCTTGCCTGCCCTTTTTATTATACCCCGTGTTCCCTGATTTTCTGACCGCTGTTCCTCTGTCACCGCTCCGCGTCCAGCACACGGCACAACAGTAATACTACAATTTTCAGTATGGTAATAGCCAATCTGCTTACCTAATAAACACAGACGGTGGATAACTTTTGCCAGTGTGCAAATAGCGTTAAATTATTAAGAAAATTTATTCCAATATTAAAATTATACCTATCCTATGATTAGTAGAGGCAAACAGAGTCAAAAACGAGAAACTGTGATCAATAAAATTCAAGTACATGCAAAAAATTTTTATAAAACCATAAAAACTGGAATAGCAAGCAAAAAAGCAGCGATCTTAAATACGCAAAATCTGCACAGAAATGAATGTTTACCAAGGTAGTTAACTACTGACTTCCACTCGTACATTTCTGTTAGTGTGTTGCGGAACGAAGCGGGAAACAAAAATGAACAAGGTTAGTTTCCAAAACTTTTCCATAACTTTTCCTCTCTTTCCAAGAATTCCAAAACTTATCCAGGGCCTGGAAAAATTATTTCAAAATTCCAAAACGTTTCTAGGCTTTCCATGAAGTATTTAATGCCACAAGTGACTATTACTCACCATGTAGAGCGGGGGTTCTTCAAATCTGGATCTCGATTCCAAATCCAGGCCTTGTTTTCAGTTCTTCCAGTTTAATAATTACTGATTCTGATTGGTCAGAGGCTTCACACCTGACTGACAGGTAAAGGAAGGCTGGAAAACCAGCAGTGTTTAGACCTCGAGGACCGTGATTTGAATAATAGGGATGTAGAGTGTTGAAGTGCCAATACAAAGGTTGTGGGTTCAAATCCCATTAAGTGCACAAATTATAACCCTTTTCTGTACTATGTCACTTTGACTAATAGTATGAGGTAAATGACTGAAGTAGGAATTTGATGATCAGATGTTAAGTGTCCAGCACAAGGCTTTCTTCTGAACTGCAAGGGAAACCAGTTTCCATTCTCCCATTTCAGGAAGGAACGAGCTCATTGCCCGATACATCAAACTACGAACGGGGAAGACCCGCACCAGGAAGCAGGTGAGGCAGCAGAGGGTTCGAGTTGGCCAGTCAGAACCCCCTATAGTCAGGCGCGTGACGTCGGTTTCTGTTTTATGTCCCCCCATGTTGACGTCCGGAGTTACTGGATGATTTAAAGTCTAAACCCCAAAGTGCACATGCTATAGGATAGGATGTCAGGGTCGCTGTCTTTCACCTCATGCAGTCTGGCTTGTTAGAATGAGATGGACGTATTGAATGGAGAAAAACTCACTGCCATGTGGAATTTAATATGACCATGGAATTTAATACAGCGCACTGTGACTTCATGCCATTGAATCGTTTGTCTTAAAATATCTCTAGGCCAGCAGTCAATCACTGAAAACTGTCGGATAGGGAAGGGAACAATGAGGTGAATTTGTATTCTTCAAGATAATTAAAAACATTTATCTGTAAGAGTAATCAAAGTCAAAAGTTAAAGTGCCTTTATTGTCATCTATATGATGCATGGGTCATACACCGAGGTGAAGTTTAATCTCGTTGTTAATAGTGAAACAGTAATAAATACGATATATATATATATATATGAGACATGTAAACATGACATACTGAGACGTGGACATAAGACAAAACAAGAAAAGTGCAAGTTAAAATACAGCTTAAAAAATATGTAATTGAATAAACAGGAATGTCTAATATGTAAATGTTAGTTTCAGTATTTAGACTCCAGTACAGAGAAGGGAAATTAGTCTTTTTTTGTAGATTATTTATCAGCCTTGTCGTGTCTCACCTGTCTGACCTCCTCCAGGTCTCCAGTCACATCCAGGTGCTCGCACGGCGCAAGGCCAGGGAGATCCAGGTGAAACTAAAGGTACGAGGCGCTCCCATCCTCACTGGGTCACCAAGACACTGAGGAATAACCCTAATTACAGCCATCAGCCAGAACTGACCCACCCTCAGTCACGGGCCCACGGCGCATGAACTGAGGTCCCTGAGGTTCTGGCTGATCTCGATGGAACTCCACGGTCATAAGCAGGTCCTGTGAAGGCACAGGCAAGGACTAGGAGTCTGGATCTTAGAAACCCCACAATGAGTGGGATTGCAGTGTCCATTGCTGGTTCAGTACAATGGGATTGCAATCAATGACATAATCAGTCTGTGATTGGTCAGGCATGATAACCCCACCCACCAATTGTTCTCTCATCATTATTTAATTCAATGACAGGTAAACAATTTTTGTATTGTATTGCGCATCATGTGGCAATGTATGTGAAACCAGAATCATATTAACTGTTGTGTTGTTCCTTCCAGGCTTTGCATTTGGTAAGTATCCTGATTAGAGGAGACATGCTATTTCCCAGGCGTGAGCAGTAGCTGCTGAGTCTGTAATGTAGTTTCCTAGCATGATGACGACAGCGCCCCCTTTGCCTCATCTCCCTGCTGCCCATGAGCTTCCATGTGGGCCGGCTGCCATTCCCGGGTCTTTGCAGAGGTTGTTACTCAGACCATGTTACCTCGCCACCCAGCTCTGGGTGGAAAATAATGTTTCTACACCATTTTCCAAAGGGCCCGGCCACTGAGACACTCTTGGAACAAGCAATCGGAATACTACAAGGAGTAACGATAATGAACACAAGCGGGAGGCAAAGTGGACAGATTTATAGTTGAACTCTTTGCAAAGACACAGCCCCACGAAACCTCTTACGCTCAACCCAGAAACCTTCCTCTGTCGTGACATCGTCCCTCTCTATTACCCCAAGCCTGCCCCTCTGCTTGGGCTCTAATGTCTTGCCCAGTGTCGGGACTCGGCTCGGAGCAGTGGGACACCCCCAGGAGCCCTAAGTGCCTGCTCATTTTCATCCCATAGGACCAGGTGGCCAAGGACAAGGCCCTCCAGAGCATGGCCACCATGTCCTCTGCCCAGATCATTTCCGCCACTGCCTTCCAGAACAAGATGGCACTGCAGGGGCTGTCGAGGCCCGCCTACCACACGGCGGCTGGGGTGAGGAAACGTGGGCACATACACCCCCATGTTTTGCGGTGTGACTCATGTTGTTGCTTAACCTCTCTTCTAGCGGATGTGGGAATTCTCTGCAGAGGGATGTGCGGGAATGCTTTCATGCTAATGACCAATGGTGTGTCTTCCCGTCCTGCAGTTCTGGCACGGACCTCTTCCGGGGCAGCCCGGTCCTGAAGAGTAAGTCGTGCGGTGCGTTTGTATGCGGCTGCCGCTGACGTGATGGAATCGAGCTGGAGTTCCAGCCTGTTTCTCTCAAATTGTTTCTCTGGCTAAATGAGTGATGGGGGTCTCCTTTCTAAGGAGTAGTTGGATAAGAAAGCCAAAAAGGCTGAGCCCAAATCCGGCACTAAATGTACTAAGCAACAGTGTTGGACAAGCTGGCAGCCATGAAAGACACAGATCCATTGAATTAGCTCATAAGTGACTGTACAACCTTGCATTAAAAGAGGATGAATACAGAATTCACTGAAAGTTAGAAAACATATAAAGACTACAGAAAGCTGCATTACATATGTCCTAGAATGGCATAATGAGCTTGAGGACTACTTGAGACAAGCAAGGTTATAAATGGTAAATGTCCTTTGTTCACTTATCTTGGCAATCCTGAGGTAGAGCCATGTCCGAAGCCTACTAACGCCAAGCCCGTCTTCCTTGCCTTACTAACGCCAAGCCCGTCTTCCTTGCCTTACCAGCGTCAAGCCGTTTTCCCAACAGAGCTACGCCATCCCGGCCCCCGGCCCGCCCCCCATAACAGGTGCGTCCCGCCTCGTTTAGCCACTCAGAAGTGCTCCCAGCTTTCATTCCGGCACTTTTCCTTGGTGGTGTTGAAGGCACTTAAAGTGCCGAAACATAGGACCAGGAACGATCAGTCATTAGATCCCGTCTGATTTGGTTTTCCTCCAGCTTTGGCAAACTTCGCCTCACGCTTATGTGTGCATAAGCAATTCCTCCATTCACCGTTGGTTTATTAGGCCACAGAGTGAAATGAATTCAACCTGAGCCGAACCAGAAACAGACCGCCCACTTATCTGCAGATGCAGCCTTGTCCTCAGCTGTCCTTCTGTAGCAGTCCAGAAGGGTCCTTGGAAAGCAGATCCCAAACCACGCCTTCGCTAAACGACTTCCCTTCACCAAACCCTGACCCCTTTGTACTCCACAAGGTTACGAGAGCACAGCCGGCCTCTCTACGTCAGCCAGCGCCCCACCCTGGCAGGGCCGCAGCATCGCAAGCTCCAAACTCCGCATGCTGGAGTTCTCTGCTTTCTTGGAGCATCAGCAGGACCCTGAGACCGTAAGGTTCCTCTCAGTCCATCCACAAAATGTCCTAGCAGGACTCGATTAGTACCCCCAGTAACTACAGTGCCCCCTCTCTCCACCCAGTACAATAAGCACCTGTTTGTGCACATCGGCCAGTCGAACCCTACTTTCAGCGACCCATACCTGGAGGCGGTGGATATCAGGCAGATCTATGACAAGTTCCCCGAGAAGAAGGGCGGACTCAAGGAGCTGTTTGAGAAGGGTCCTGCGGAGGCCTTCTTCCTGGTCAAGTTTTGGGTGAGTAAGTGGGGTGGGGTGGTGTGTGGCTCTATAAGTTGGGATGCTATGGTTGTGATCAGAAGGTTGCTGATTCACATCTTAGGTTCAGCAGAGTGATCTCTCTGTTGGGCCCTTGTCAAAGGATCCCGTGGATGCTACCAGCCCTGTTGTGCTAGGGGAAGGGTGCTGGCCATTCTTGGGATATTTGCTGGCGTGGGGGGTGCAATGGGTACTGGGGGAGGCCTCGGTTATGCAGGGGGGCCTGCAGACTGGTAGAGTCCTTGGCCTGGAGAGTGGCAGGGCTGCTCTTTCAGGGGGGAAATCCGAACCCAGGCACCTGTCCCCCCCGCTCTCAGGCTGAACCCATCCCACATGCACACTTATTTATAGATCTCACTCGCACCACTTGTCTTGGGGGGACGCTCGGGGTCACATGGTGTTGAGTCCAGCCTTGCAGGCTGGAGCCCCTGCTGGCACCTGCTGATATTTCTGCCTTTAATGCGCGTGCCCATGTTAGTCCAAGGCAAACCCTCGTCCACGTGGCAAATCTTTTGTCCGCAGCGATGGTGTTGTGGTGGCCGGTGACATGTGTCCACGGGATAGGTCACCTCAGTCTGAAAAGGGGAGACGGAACATGTGCCAGGCTAAGTTGAGCCGGTGTGGCCCCACCTCCGTGCGCCTAAGTGAGCCGGACTGATGGCCAGATGCGTCCCTGCTTCAAATGAGGCAGATAATTCAGCTGAATTGCTTCAGTAAGTGTCAGGATGTCACTGAGGCTAATGGTAACTAAATGAATAAGCTGAACACACATAGCTAAGCTCAGGCATTAGCCTTTGCACTGTGCTGAAATCATTTCTTATAAGGCCAAGGTGTAGAAAGTCTCTTAGACACACAATATCAAAATTTAAAATAAACCGAAGAGGCACCACAGCAGGGCAGGAAACACTCTTTGGAAAGTGTTCTCCATTGGCCCGTGCTGTGGATTTTGCTTCAATACACTGGTGCGGCTAAAAGCTACAGTATAGAATGTGTGTGTGAGGTAGGTCTGCCCTTTGGGGATCCTGAGGCCCAGGTTGGCATGACAACGGTGTCAGACTGCTTGGCGGAGCTCCAAAGCGATGGCGTTCTGGATTGAATTTCCTGGTAGGCCTCGCCGCCTCCGATAGCGGCCCTGCCCGCAGGCCCTGTCCTAACAGATTGTCTCGCGCCTCGGAACTGCCGGGAGAATCTAATTTGAGCGGCACGCTGTAAATTGTTACACAGCCGCCCTGGCTCTGTGATTCGATTTGGAAATTGCGAGATCTTGATTGTAATTGGATGAATTCCCTTGCAGGCCATTAAAGGCCGGGGGGGCGGGGTCGGGGAAGGTTAAGGGGATGAGGAGATGAAGACGGATTGGGGTATTAGGTGGGGAGGGGGTTAGGATGACTGGGAAATAAGCGAAGCCGACTGGCTGCATTAATGGGCCATTAAGGAGCAGGGATCGTTGTGGGGGGGGGTGGGGCATTTTAGTGCCATCGCATGGCCAACACACCACCTGCACCTGCCTGCTGGTCCAATCAGACAAGGGCAGCTTTGATGGCTTAGGCCAGCACTGGTGAGGCATTGTGCAAGGTCCTTGGCTTCTCAGGTAGGGGGCGTCGAGTCAGAAGCAGGAACCCGAGCACCAGAACTGCTATCACTGGCACAATCTCAGCTTAACCAAAAGCCTACTGGTCATCCTGGATACCTCAGCTAGCCTTGGACATGACCCATATCCCAGTAGGAAACTGGACAAAGGATCCTAACCACGAATGTTACCAAAGCAAAATACTGTTTTCATATTACATACTTTGTGCTTATTTTGTTGTAATTGAAATATAACTATATAAAGCTAAAGTACAACTCAATATTAAACGATTTTACCATATAAATTCACTTAAAAGCATGCATAATATTATACTTATTATGCAGAGTTTTGATAAAATAATTGATGAATGGGATGCATGCAATTAACTGAAATGCTTTACGTGGAAACTGTGCAAAACTTGCATCACAACTTGTGAGCAGTAGGTTGTTATTGGGCAAGAGCAACGTAAAATAACCTTCTGATCTCTTCCCTGGAGGCTGTGAATGAATCCATCCATCCATACATCCATCCTCTGTTATAATTACGCAGGACTGGGTCACTGTGTTGAAAAACATCACTTCATCCTCTTATTCTCAGTTTGGATCTTCTGGGTAGGTCACATCAAGCACATCACCAAGTAACGAAAAGAACCAAAATCTGTGTGTTCCTGCAGGCAGACCTAAGCACCAACCTTCAGGATGACAGCAACTCCTTCTATGGTGTCTCCAGCCAGTACGAAAGCTCTGAGAACATGATCATCACCTCATCCACCAAAGTGTGCTCCTTCGGCAAGCAGGTGGTGGAGAAGGTGGAGGTGAGGAGAAGTGGGTGGGCGGGAGTGGGACGCAAGGTCCCAGCATTCTTCATGCATGGGATGCTTGATGGACTTCTCCACGCAGTAGATGAGGACACGGGTCATACTCAGGATTCGTATCACATTCCTGAATAATCCCGGCCACTACTAGCCGGTGACAGCTCTCCACGATCTGCAACACGATGCTTAATGCCACTAAACTGGTGCGTTCACACAACAATCCATCTTCATGCCTCCCATTTGTGCAGAATTGTCACTGTTAGTCTGTCAGTCTCGCTCTGAGCTGATGTGCTATTTTGAGTATGAATCGTTTTCTTTAAATTCATGACGTCTGCCTTTGAGGTCCCTTTCCTCGCACTGTGGCTTTCACCCCAACTTCCTCATGACATTCTCAGCTTGAAAGCTTAACATGATCCAATGTGATGAATGATGCCTCCTCATTTGTAGAATAGATGCTGGTTTTGCCTCGTTCCGAATCTCCGTGGCAGTCATAGCCGTGTCCCCCATCACGCAGACGGAGTACGCCCGCTTTGAGAATGGCCGCTACATCTTCCGCATCCACCGCTCACCGCTGTGCGAGTACATGATCAACTTCATCCACAAGCTGAAGCATCTGCCCGAGAAATACATGATGAACAGTGTGCTGGAGAACTTCACCATTCTGCAGGTAAGGGTGTCCGAAGCCTGGCCAGGGTCTGCTATTGCTGGTCTCTGTTGAGCTCTCATCTAGGACCTGTGTGCACATACACAGATATGGGATAGGGGCATTTTATTTATATTTGTACTGTTATCCAAAGTAACATGCATTTTTTTGAGAAAGTAGGGTCAGTCAGTCCCTGGAGCAATTGGTGGTTAAGGCCCAATACTAAATCACTCCTTTCACCATGGATTCAAACCCATGATCTCCTGATATCAGACAGTATCCTAACCTGCTGACCCACACACCACCTCCCAGTACCACCTTATCGAATCTAATTTCCAAACTAACTGGGTAAGATGAAGAACTGGGAATTCTGCTGATGAGAAACCACTTGTTCTGATTGGTAAATACCTGCTCCTTTGTCACCCCATACGAGGAATTCCAGAAGTAGTCTCCTGAGGTACTCGTCCGAGGCCCAGTGGGGCAAATTCCCAGCACACTGTGGGCAATGGATCATAACCCGCTGAACACGGTGCCGTCAGCTGACCCCAAACCACAAGAGGCCGATTGACATTTGTTAAAAATGTCCCTTTAATGGCGGTTATCAATTAGCGGCACAGTGGCTCTTTATCATAAGCCCATGAGGTACAGGCTAAGAGGCTGAGCCGGAATGCCGCAAACATAATCACCACTGAATAGAATGTTATTAGCCGAGTGTCTAGCATCTCTGCCCTTTGTTTTCTTCATAATCACCAACCTAGTTGTGGTGAGCTCAGGCCTCATGACAGACATCGGTCTCCATTAACTCCGCATGACAGACTGCATCTCCGCCTGGCGCATTCTGCCAGGCTGGGCCTGTAAAGTCTGATACAAGGACTTCATTCTGCGATGGAGGAGACAGGGATGGCTGTGTTATGGCTCCCCTCGCTTATAGAAACGGAGAAAATATCATGTGCTTCATTGATATATATATATACATACAGCATGCACAGGTACCGTAATGACCATTTATAAGCTCATCTTGTTTTCAGTAACTGCTGTAAGTGCTGCTGTTAGAATTCTGAACTCTTTACCAGGCCTGTTATAAACCAGGTGGACATTGCCCAACACTGCACCCTGTGCTACATCTGTGTCATATCTGTATTGTTACGTCTGTTGTATGTTATTTCTTCAGTAGCTACTATACCTGTTACACTGTGTGAGTACCCCTAGCCCCCCTGTGTGCCAGTGTATAAATATATATATATATATATAAATATATATATATATATATTCTCTATTTTATTTATTAGCTATTATTCTCCTTTTCCTCCTTCCCTCATGTGTTACACTTGTCTTGTTTACATTCTCTGCACTTCATGTATATGTACTGCACCACAGTTGCGTTACGTTATTTTGTGCCACTGTATGCTGTGGATTGTATATACTGTAGATAATATAACAATAAAGACCTACTTGACTTGGAGATTCTTATTCTCAGTTCCTGTTCAGTTATCATTTTCGCAAATACTTAACTGCACGTATCTAAAATTAATTTTAATGGTGTGTTATCATCAGTGCGTGTGAACGTTACAGGATGCCTTCAGCGGGGGAAGTTGGGCGGAATAAATTGATGGTTTTATGGTCAGGGGTGCGGTCAAGTCAGTATGAGTGCGGTGATTTCGCTCTGCCCTTTCCTCTCCAGGGAGGAAGTGTGACACGCAGGTGGCGTTCCTGTTTTTCTGTGCTAGGGGCCGGTGGGTAGCTGTGGGGTGATCTGATGCGCGAGTCTTTTTGGTTGTTTTTGTTAATGCTGCCGTCGCTCCCCCAGGCAGAGCTGCTCACCAGACACCGTCTCTCCTGACAGGTGGTGACAAACCGGGACACCTTGGAGACCCTGCTGTGCGTCGCCTACGTCTTTGAGGTGTCGGCTAGCGAGCACGGCGCTCAGCACCACATCTATAGACTCGTGAAAGACTGAGGCATTGTGGGAAGAGTGGGCGGGGGGGGGGGGGGGGGGGGGGGGGGGGGGGGGGGGGGGGGGGGGGGGGGGGGGGGGGGGGGGGGGGGGGG
>JAODUD010000001.1:4399664-4425057 GCA_026784285.1 Stomatorhinus walkeri | reverse complement strand
TTAAGTTCTCCCCAAACGAGCTTGATGGGCCGAATGGCCTCCTCTCGTTTGTAAATTTCTTATGTTCTTATGTTCTTTTGAGAATGTAATTTCTGTTTCAAGAAATGAGCCAAACCAATGGAGAAAAACTGTAATACAGAGGACTAATGACAACAACGAGAAACAGCTGATCGCATGGGGATGCCACATGAGGTTAACGAGGGGGCGTGGCACACGGAAGGAGCGGACAATCGGGACAGGACAGGACAGGGGTAATGTTGGGATAAGATCTTTATCGTTTTGGAAGCCATTAAGAAAGAAATGCTCTTGTTTTATCCTGTTCATTTTGTGTTTAAATGCTGAAAAAAATAAAAACCATATTTAGGTGTAATTTTGGGGGGCCGGGAACCAATTCATTGGTTTTCCATTAGTTCCTACGGGAAAAATTCAGAACTCGAACTTTATAGAATTCGATCCGGAGTCCGGAACGGATTAAGTTCGAGAACGGAGGTACCACTGTATATAGGCTACGCTTTTAAAACTGAAATGATTATATAATTTTCCTCAAATATGTTCACGGGGGGCAAATAGTAAGTGATCCGTATATATCACAAAGCAACTATTTTAAAGATCACGAGTTGTTATTTTGAGTACCTTTAAAACTAACACACGCGTGTGTTATATTTAGAGGTAGGGGTCATGACCTTTGACCTTTTAACCTATAGTCTTCAAATCTGTGGGTTTCTCGTGGGTTTGGAGTCTTTGGTTTTTCCTCGTTATGGGATCGCAGTTAAGTTAACATTCAGGCTTCCGCTCCCGCTACCGCAGTCGCTGTGGGCAGATAGCGGGTTCTGCTGGCAAAGTTAATGTGCGATGAGTGTGTAAGGAAAATGTAGGAAACTAAAGGGATTATACAGCCGTTTTCATTTACAAGCTACTGAGGGAATCAGATCAGGTCCCGGACACTGAGTAAAGCAGCGATATGGATTTTAAAATCAGGTATGGTTGTTAAGAAGTTATTAAAATTATTGGATGAATGAGCTCTGGATCTTTGTTTTCCATTAGCGGTGTAGTAGCATTATAATCCAACGAAATACTGAAAATGTGTATTTATTTGTTGGTTTTATTGGTATTGTGATTTGTGAACCTGTATTTGCATGAGCGCTGTTGTCGCATCATATTCATGATATTAATGACTCAAATGACGCATTTCATTTATGATTTATTGATATTTTTATTTCAGTTTGTATCATATAACGTTACTTTGACGTTATCACCCAAATAGGCCTACTCCTCTTTTTGGCTAGTAAACGGGGTTAGAATGAGAGGGCAACGCTGAGACCAGCTTCTCTGAAATCTACAGTGTTTTGTAACCTTATGGTTTTTAATGAATGGAAAGTGTATGTCCGTAAATCTAATCAATTTTTATTAGTTAGTGTACAAGTAATAAAACCTGTGCGTTTGACCATTAATTTCAACACTTTGTAGGACGATAATAGCCAGGGAAACGGGCCATGAAGAAATGACTATACTCGTATAGAAATGTATACAGAATATAAGAAATTGTGAGGTATTTAAAGAGCTAAGGTTCTTTCCCTGTGTTTATTGCAGACTAAACCTTGTTTCACACTGGATGCGTGTCCGCTGCGGTGCGTTTCCGACACGGCAGCCGCAGGTAATCGCCGCCAATAAAGGCAATGCATCAGTTTACACCAGATCCGCTGCGTTGCGTCTTCGCTATGTCTCTGTTATATCACTTATTTCCGTGAGTGACTCATTTCCCCGCGCGTACGAGTTCTTAGGTCGGCGTTCACGGTTTGACTTCTGAGATTCAGATCGAGCTCTAGGTAATTCTAGGTACCACTGTATATGACCCACATATTATTAACCAGTGTATTTAAACAGCAATAAAACCCTCAAAAATCTTATATCCATGTCATCCATAAATGGACTTTAAATGCATTAATTGTTGTCTGTAGGTTACAACACAAAGTATGACAAATGCAACAGAATGCTAAACACCTTAAACTCAAAGTTCAGCAACAACAAGGACAAAATGAACTAGGAAGCCCACTAATAATGTTTGCAGTGCGCAGAAATCGGCAAAACAAATGCTGTTAGTTTACCCAAGGTTATCGCGTTAACCCGCGCAATCTTAATTCTCCCGTGATCATGTGATCTCGCAAACCAGCGGTGCACCGGATCAGATACGGACCACAAACACATCCAGTGCGAATTGGCGGACGACCTTGGTCGGAATGGGAATGCATCGCAGTCCCGTGAAGCATCACTGAAAATGTAATGATGAACTAACAGAAAAGAAATACGTAAACTAATTCTATGGAAACGGATACAACTTTGCAAGTAAAAACCTGAATTATAGCCACGTTAATGTACGTCTGTTTCAGTGATGGTTTCTATGGTCACTCCCCCATTCTGATGTGGTCCATGGCAACACGTACGTGTCGTTTTCATACCTTATGATGACTCCATATAAAGCCCTCTGTGCACCTCCTCGTTCTTGATTTTTAAATGGGCCATCTTCTCTTTAAATGGGGCCTGCCTCACCAGTCAGTCCCCCTTTAGTGTATCCCAGCATGCCTTGCAGTTACCTGGGGGTGAGGTACCAAATCTGGTTATTTCTTACACATGGTCTGTTTGATGCAGTGCAGCTTGAAAATAATCTTAATAATCAGTTTTTGATGGTCGTTTTTTGTTTTTTAGGAAATCCAGTTTTGCTGTGTACCGTTTTGTGTGCGTGCAGTTGGCAAGATTAGGCCGAGTGTGAAGTTTCTGCCTCCCGGGTGTCGATGCTTCACAGGGATGGGAAAAAATGCTCAGTGTTGGCACAGTGACCAGTGTCTTTGCGGGAATAGTCCAAGCAGCAGATGATAGGAACCGGACCCTCCGGCAGGTCCCTCGGTGTGGGTGCGGCAGCTAGCAGAGGCATCTGGGGCTGACGTGGCGGGGCTTTCGTGCGGCGCAGTCCTTGACTCTCCCTTTGGAAATGTGCATGCAACGTTTCCATTGCCGCTGCCTCTGTGTTTTGCTGGCTGAGCTTAATCCTTGTAGTGGAAAAATCCGCCTGCCCATCCATCCTGCTCCGAGTCCAAAAGTCTGGAAATCATGTCTCCTGTTGGACCTGATTGTAGCTGGCAGGACATATTTCACTTGGTTGCTCAATGCTGTGAATTCGCTCCTTTGCTTCTTTTTATTTTGTGAGAAAGGGCCACCAATTCAATCCGCCTTTCAGCTCTGGCACGCTACAAACGTTTGAGGGTGTTTGTCATCTTTTATTTTTTTTGCATACCGGTTTTCAGTAATGAATGAAAATCAGGGTTAAGAGGTGCAGGGCATGAGGCATAGTCCTGGGGTTCGAGGCGATCCTCAGACATGTATTCAGAAATGCAGAGGGAAGTAATTTGGCATCAGCTGTTCAGGTGAGAATACATAGCTGTCTATGCTCTATGCAGATTAATCCTTAGTCCTCTTGATATATGAAATGAATCACTCTCAACTCACACTGTCCACCGTCGACTACGCGGATTTGCCCATGGGCACCTTGTTTTGGGTTGGGGATAATAGGATGGCATGGTGCAGTTCCCGCCACAGTCGTTTCAAAAGGGCACCCCATCTTTCCATTAAAAGCGGTGTCTGGGTTCAGTTAACAGCATGATCCTTTATGTTGACACAGCTTTCAAAATAAGGAATGCTGTCTGCCATGATAATCACTGCAGTACTGCTGGAATCCACATGAGGGCGACTGCAGTTCACCTTGGCAATTTTTGCTGGTCATCTTGCCAAACAAGAAAAGGACTTTATTATGATTTGCTCGAGAGGATGACATGGCCGTGGCAGCTGCAGCACTGTGTGTTGTTTTTGGAGTATCCCACAGTGCAAATAACTAATACATTACTATAAACATCGTAGCCTGATTATGGTGCATGCACAGGCAAGAAACATCGGCAGGTTGTTACGTGGTTAGCGCCGAGTGCGTGTATGAATAAATCATTTCTCCATGCTACCACGCCATGGAAATTCGTTAATCCTGTATATTCCAGTACAGCCTTCCTCTTCTAGGGCTTTATTTAGGTTGAATGCCAGATGAAAGACTTTGTTTAATGGTTTTCCACAACTGTAACTGTTGGAAGCAGCAGGTTTTATTCAGCTTCCAGTTAGGAGCCAAACCTGACTGTTTTTGCTTTTTCTGCTTGAAGACCAGGTCGTTGAACAAAAGCCTGGAGAAAAGAAGTGGTTTATAAAACGCTTATTGCTGACTGGGAGTTATTTCTCTCCATGGAAAAACACCCATTAGTTTTAATTGTTATTGTTGAAGGGTTTCTTTAGGGACGCGGTCAGTGGTGTGGGATCAAAGCTGGTGGATTTTTGCTCTTTCTATGGTGTTTACTGTGCATAAGTGGCCACTGAACAGTTGGGAAATAGGGTGTCCGCGAAGTGCAGAAGTGCTGCCCATCCCTGGAGGTGGGTGATGCTTGTCCTTCAGAGTTGCGTTGTGGCTGGCTAATGGTTTTAGGGCTGTCCCTTAACTGCGTAGAGAAACGCGCTACACTCCAGGACCTCAGGAGACCCATTTCAGCAGTGTACCTCTGAGTACCTATAAAACCATCACTATCCATCCTGCTTAACAGCCCTGGATGATTGACATGAATGCCAGTATTAATACAGCCTGGCTTTGCATCTTCCAGCACATGGTGTATGGTGCAGACTCGCTGTGAGGGTCAGGTGCAAAAAGGGTTCGGGTTTCACTAGCTGACTGGTGTGCTCATATGGGATTTAACAGGAGAGGAGCTGCATATGGCAGGGGGTGTGAGCCAGGCCTCACCCATCAGACCGCAGACCAGTCTGGGATAGAAAAAAAAAACCTTTTGAAAGTGTGGTGTTAAGGAAAAGTGATGTCAGCAGTCAGCAAAACCTCTGAAGGTTCAGGGTATGCTGCGCAATGTGTTTTTTTTTTTCCTTTTTATTTTTTTTTAAAAAACCATGACCCTATCTGCACGTGCTGTCAGACAGTAATGAATTAGCAGCAGAAGGGAGAAAGGCTCTAAGAATGAGAAGAATTACTTCTGTCTCCTGTGCTGCAGGGTTTGGGCAGAGAGGGTAGCTGGAGAGGAATTAAGCCCGACCGTCGGGGGCATCTCGCTGCCAAGGGGCGCGTTGCGTAGTCTGCCAAGTACGTGCAGGAATCCCGGAGAGGGGGTGACGCCGGCTTGCCGTAAAGCTGTGGAAGTACCGTCGGTGAGCCGGTGACGTTGATGGAAGCTGCTGGACCGTTAGAGCTGCTGCCAAAGCTTCAGTTTGTGTGCCCATCTTTGGAGATGATGTCCATCCTGGGCTCACGGATGGCTTGTCTTCCCTCCCACTTCTCATCTTACTTCGGTTGACACAGATCTGGTCAAATTAAATTTGCTCTGTTGGGCTGTTTTGTGATCGGCACATTTTCCCGGCAGTATTCTCGAGTTCTCTGATGGTCCAGATTAATGTCAAGTCTGTCTACCAGTCAGCCAGGCTTGCAGAACAGTTCTGGTGGTGTCCATTGGGCCCAGGAGAAAGATTGTGGGCATCAAGTGTCAGATTTGCATTGCTTATAAATTCATATTTTAATTTATGCACTCCACGGTATTTTACAGTACTAATTGTTACTTGTTGTATGGCAACTCTTTCATTCAAAACTACTCTTTCATTTTCAAATGCATGTATTAGATCTCATTAATGGCATCTATTATAGAATCATTCAAGATCTGTTGAGTATGACTGCGGATTTAACTAGGATTACATACTGCTTACTGGGTGTTAAGGCTGTCGTGTTTCAGTTCCTTAACCAGTTCAGCCACAGTCCATGTGAGTTTGGGGCCCTGTCGCAAACGCGTGGCAGTATTTGCCATTCGTCAGGGTATAAAAAAAGTAGAAGTGAGCCTTTGTCACACTGTGCTTGAAACAGTTTTAATATCCTGTTGTGTTATCTGTTTGCTTAAGGAAGACCTGTTCTAAGATAGCTGGCAAGAAGCCCAGGATGGATTATATCAGATTAGTCTGTGTCCAGTTTAGGGTGTGAAAAGACTGCTTTGTTTTACTATAGCTGTTCAGGCTTGTCTGTCGGGAGGCTATGCATTTTTCTGACTTGAAACTGTCAGTCAGGAAACTGAGAAATGTACCGTTTTTTTTTTTTTCTTCCCTCTTCAAGTAGTTTCTGCCCAGTAACTGGGTGCTCTTCCTGTGGACCTGTGACCACAGAGGAATATGACCCCTAGAAGTTGCATGTGGGGTGGCATGGTAGTGCAGTGGTCAGCACTGTCTCCACCCAGCTCTGGGACCCAGGTTAGAGTCTCCTCTTGGGTTCCATGTATATGGAGTTTGCATGTTCTTCCTGTGTCGTCGTGGGTTCTCCTTCGGATACTCTGGTTCCCTTCCCTCACAGTCCAAAAACATGCCGTTACCAAATTGCCCATAGTGATGTGTGCAATTCCCATCTTGGGTCGCTCCTCACCCCACAACCCTGAACAGGATAAGCAGTTTCAGAAAATGGATGGATGGATGGATGGATGGATGGATGGATGGATGGAAGTTGCATGTAAGGGCACCTGGCAACATTTGGGATCAGATCTGTAGTCAGCCTAGTCAGTTAAGACCATTATGGTAATGATTTGTGCTGCGGTTTAATCTCTGCCTGTTGTCCTTTGTATAAAATATATGCAGTACATAATTAATATAACCATGTCCCTTGCAGGGGTAATTCTAGAGACTCTTTTGGGGCCCTATGCCCCAACTGCCATGGGACCCTTCAACTTTCCCTCCTTCAACACGGTAGAATTTATTGCATTAGTTTTCACTGTTGTGAAAAACAGGACTCACACACAAAACTGATTTGTCATTGCAGTGTAGCATGTTATCGATTGTCCTCGTGGGCCCCCTTGCAGCTCAGGGGCCCTGGCTTGCCTGTCCAGTTGCTATGTGTCCGGTCCTGTGTTGCTATTAAAAGAGGAGCAGTACAGCTCATTGGTTCAGAAACAGTTAAACCGGGGTTATGTGTTTACCAAAGTTGCAAAACTTTCAGCTTTAAAATAGGAAAATCTAGATGGGAACTACTTGAAAGAGCAACCTGCGAGGATCATGCTAAATCTGCTCATTAGTCAGACTGTCTACACTAATGTTTGCCCAGATCTGGGCATTATTCTTCTCCGGTAACTATTAAGGATTTCTGGAAATCAGATTAAGCTAATTGCAGCCAGTGCTTTCCAGATGAGTTCTGTACCTGGTAGTCCGGGGGCACGCAATCTTATTTCCTTGTGACGTCAAGCATGCTACAGATGCCACTATTGCGTAGCGCCTGCAGATACTCGCATTCTAGCCTGAGATGTGGTTGTCTTAATTTCCCTGTACTTCTGCCATATGGTAATAAAGACTTCACTTCCTAATGTAAGTGGTGGGGGTTGTTTGTGTTTTGTTCTATGTTAAAATTGTTGAATAAAAATTTGATCATAAAGTGTGTGTGGTTTTCCTCTTCCCCTCACTTTCCACCCATTCATAATGGACCGTTTCATCACATGCGCTCCAGTGAAATATCACTGAGCAAATCCCTTCCTGATGTCTTTGATCTTTCCTGAATGTCTTCATCAGAGGGAAACCCTGGGTAACGAGGCATGAGCTTTGCCTTCTAAGGCTTTGTTGATTGCCAGAGGTTCTATAATCCCTCATTCACCCAAAATGAAGCGAGATTTAAAACGTTAGTTTTTCTATAGAATGGCACACCTCTGCCATGCGGACACACAGGCTCTTGTGTCTGTGTACGTTTTAAATTCCTGGAAATCTCTGACAAGAAAATGAACCTTGGAAGCAACTGGTTAGACAAACCAGCAATTAATTAGTGACATTTATGTCAAACATGTTTTTATCACCTTTTATTCAAAACCACGTGTGCTGTGAGCGTTTGCCACAGTCGACTGAATGTTTTGTTCCAAATTTCCATCTTATCTGCATCTTTTGTCAGTATTTAGAATTGCACGCAGTTTGTCATGGCTTTTTATGAATGCTGCTGTGAAACCTGTTCTGAACCGTAATAACTTGCTTTTCCACTCCACCCGTCTTGATTATCTGGGATGGAGTCACAGCGGTCCAGAGGAACAGTCCTGACAGCAGACACCCTGAATGGGATTCCGGTGCATTGCAGGACGCATCCAATGGATCAGCCATTTAGGTGAACAAAGTGGCCATCATAGCAGTGTGTACCTGCTTAAGTGGAAAGTGCTGCACTTTTTAGGCGTTTTTTGATATGTTACAGATTCTCTGGTCTACAGTAATGAAGTGCTGTACAGAGGATGTGTTATGGTGGCCAGGTCTGTTGTCAGTCCTGATCTGGACTGATTAATCTTTCAGGAGAGGGTTGAACCTCAGTACTCACATCCAAATTCTGCACCCAGTATGTGTGTAGTGAAAGTATGCAACTCTTTAGCTGAGACCTCTTTGGATTCTTTATCTACATTCCCATTCTTTGAGGGTGACCTTCCTGACCGACACACACCTGGATTGCAGAGTCTGACGGACACAAGCTATGGCTCCCCATTATGAAGTGGCACTCAAATGATTTCGAGTAATTCTTGAATGTTTGCTATGAAGGGCACTTGCTTCCTGTATCGGGCCCTGAAAAGCAGGTCAAGAAAATGTTCCGGCTCTGTGCGGCATTGTCTGCGGCAAGAAGTGGGCGGATCCCTCTGAGAAGCAGGGGGTCCCCGAGGGGCTCTCGTGAATAAACGAGTGGAGCAGAGGTGGAGATGTACAATGGAGGAGGGACCGACCCGGTTCGCCATTCGGGTTGCACCCGGCAGGAGAGGGGTCCCCCCCTGGGAATGTCGCTAAAGCGAGATGTCAATGGGGGCGGGTGGGGAGAGACTCTTAGCGAATTGTCGTTGCCCCCCGGCCCTATTCATGGGCCCTGTTTGCAGGCAGTGCGGTGAGCGACCGGATACAATGAGTCAAGGGGTTAAGGGGTTAGGGGTTTGTGTTACACGCACCCAGTTGCCATTTGATCCACCCCAAGTTCCAATTCCCAGTCCAGTTAATGAAGCGGTTCAATTAAATGTGCCCGGTTAATGAAAACCGGTGCTATTTGCACATGTGGCCATGTGTGTCACAAAAGATGTGTGGTAAACCCTTTTCAGAGCCCTGCTCTTTGCCTGAAAGACTTTTAAACTCTGTATAATAAAGTGTCAGGTCCTTTCATTGAATCGTTTAACTGTGGGGATTTGTTTGTTAGGCCATACAGATTTGGGGGTCCTTGGTTCCCTCTGTATTGTGCAATAGTTTTTTTTTTTTGTCTTGTTGTCGTCGTCCCCCCCAAAAAAAATCTCTATAGGGAGTTTTATTCAACTTCATGGTCCCACAGCAAGACACGATGTTGAAGGACGGATGACCTAAAAGCTGATAGGTGGATATTATGTTTGTGTGTGCGTGTGTGGAACTGGGTCAGGCACGTGAGAGCAGGCGGCCTGATTGGCTGCTGCTGTAGGCTTGCGTTCTGCCCCTTCACTCTCACAGGTGCAGCCCGCAGCTGCTTGGGACTCATGCACACTAAGCACATGAATCACCATCACTGTCCACTGCCACACTCCAAACAGATGGAGGCCATTAATGGACCATGTTTGATCTGGAGACCCAGTGTTTTTTTTTTTTTTTTTTTTGGTTGGCGGAAGGGACCCCATAGTAAGACGGGTGCTGGTTAGATTGGGAGGGCACCCGGCGCTCTGAGAGACGTTTTGTTGTCTCTGCTGTCTGTGTTGATCGCGTTTCCTTTCCACGTTGCTGGTAGGAAGGTGAGGTAGCGCTGAGCTGGAGAAGAAGAAGGATGCTACCCACCAGCCCCCCCCTCACTCATGCTGCACTCCAATAACAGTTCAGTGTGGAGGCTGCCTGGGGGGCTTGGTGCAGACCCCTCCACATTGGTGTTCCACCTTTTGTTGGCGAGGATTGGGGCCCTTTTAGCTCCCTTCAAAAGGTCCTCTAGATATCTCACCTTACATCACCCTCTTTGTTTCCATTCAGGGTGAGGTGAGTGCAGGTTCCAAAAGGCACTTACTGTAAGCCAAGTGCTGTCTGAATGTGTCAAAATTGGCTCATTTGTGGCCGGGTTAGGACAGGGGAATGGGACACGCATGCACCCACAATGCTGGCTTTTATCCTCTGCACTTTCAAAGTTGCTGCGTTCGCCAAAGCTGAATGGCGAATTGTGTCCTCCTGGAATGCACTTTATAGACCCACAGGGTGCTAACAGACATGGAGTGGATCTGCTGAAGCTGTTGAACTCTCTTTAACCCATAGAAATTGCGGGTCGTCACGTGGGACCCGTGAAAACGCAGCATAGATGTCTTTGCATTGGCTGGCAACGTTTTTAAACGAAATCTAAGTTTCACAGAAGAGCAGCACAGAGCCTTGGTCGACTTAGATTTAGTTTCCTAGCAGGTCTGGTTTAAGCAGAGCTGCTGAGGGTTGAAATACTTTTGTGATCTTTATTTTTACGTTTGTTTATTTGTCATCTTGGGGACTGTTGGGATGAAAAAGTCACATCTGTAGTATTTATTTGTACATTCGATTCCTAGATTACCATTTCTTCTGATCTTTTCCATCTTTGCTTTGCAGCCAGTATTAGCAGTTTTGTGTGATATTGTGTGTGTGTGTGTGTGTGTGTGCGCGCATGTTATACACTTAAGCTGCTGTTAATTCAGCTGGAACAGCACATGGGGACCAAAATTATCTGTGTCCCACAGCTCTGGCTTTAGTTTTCGTTTGCTCCGTTGACCTTTGACCTATGAAGCAACTCATTTTGACTGCTCTGGTCTCCTAGGTGAAAACTGAAGCAAGATTGAAGTTGAGGTCCTCTTAGTGATGGAGCCACTGAGGTGACCAAACCTGTGTTTATGTGTCAGTATTCCCTGTTCATTTATTGTGAAAATTCGTAGAGATTAGTTCAGATTTGTCTCTGCAGGCGTAGCTCAAACAGAGGCAGAGGGATTTAAGCATGGAAATCCCAGCAGTACCCATGAGCCCCAGTACACAGGTGCGGATCAGACTTAAGTAGCCAAACATAACTCTAGCTTTCATAACTGCTGAGTTGGAGTGCAACACAGAGCTCTCTGACGGCTGTCATTCTGTGTAAAATACCATAATGTGTTCCTCAGTGTCAGCAAGTTTTTGGGGAATCTTCTGTAGATGAACTGTACACTGAATGCAGTATGATGCATGATCTAATGTTGTCCTACGCAACTTTGGTGCGTGTTCCCATGGAGTGAAGATGTATCTGTGCAGAGCACAATGTACGCCACCGCTCTATACTGCACACTTGTGGTCAAATGATAGAAAAGCAAGTGTACTTAAAGAAGTATATAATGATGTCATGGCAGTAGTACCTAACAGATCCAGACGGTACAGTGCAAGTGAGGTGTGTGTGGCTACAGGAGTCTATACTTCTAGTACTTTAAGAAATCTCATGTATAAATTTATTTGCCAAATTCATGTGCTTAACCAGCATAAGGTTCTGTTCCACAGGGATCCTATCCATTGGGGGGACACATTGGTTTAGTTGTCTCCATGTTGGATTTATATTCTCTTAAAGCTTATGTTTCTGTATGTGTGTGTTTTATCCAATTTCACGTTTTCTCTTTTATCTGGATCATGAGTCTAATAAAGGTTGGATGGATTGATTTCATTTGGCAATCAACATTGGACGTGACAGCCAATCACTGACCAAAATCAAAGCAACAAACCTTCAAGTTCTTTGTTTTCTGCTTTGTAAAGAATCTTTTACTGCCATTTTTCCATGCTAAAGAAATTGTTGCTCCATCCCAGGATACTGGCTCTATGATTGCAGCAGGAAGGCCCTGTTCTCGTTCCAGTAATTTATAACGGGCATTGCCTGAGATCTCATCACTCTGCAGGTGATTGCTCAGCCTGTGCCCTTGCAGGCTGTCTAATTGCATCCAGAGTGGTGAACCTAAGATTTTCCAAGCTTCAAACTCATGCTCCATAATAGAGGTGCAGCACAAAGTGCCTTTTACCCCTCTATCGCCAGACTGTATTTTCAGTGTTTGACATTAAATAAGGGTACGTTGTAGATACAGTGCACTGTAAGAAACCCAAGTTTTTGTTGGAGTCTAAGGAGCCAATTTATGGCACATGAGGGTTGGATAGCAAGCAGGTGGGATGTCAAAGGAATTCAATCTCTGTAAGGTGCTTTGTCTATATGTCATTAGCCACCATTACAGTAAGGCTGCCTATCAATTACCTCAAGTAACCTATCAATTAATCTGATGATTCATAAAGTAATTATACAAGTGGCACAAGTTAGGAACCAATAATCGATTTAAGCACTCCACTTAAATTGTGTGTTTTTAGACTGGATGGAAACGGGAGGATCCACTGCAAAACCACGCACACTGGGTGACATGCAAAATCCACACGCACAAAGTGGTTTGCGGCAACAGCACTGCCCACTGCGCCACTCAGTCATGCAGCTTGGCCGACATGCAACGTTAACATCGCAAGGAGTCTTATGAAACCAAACTTGGCAAGCTTTGCGATTTTATGATGATTCCTTTTCAATATTATCTAGTATATGTTTAAAAAATCAGTCTAAAGTTGGTTGCCGCAGCTTTTGCACGAGCTCTGCATGCGCTCTCCAAGACAATCATAATTATTCCCGTCCTTGTTGGAATGACTCATATGCCATGTGGCACGTTTGTGAGAAATTAAAATGAGTGAGGAGAGAAAAAGATCTGGTCGCGAAAATACATTCGTCTTCCGCTGTAAGCAAATATTCTGTATTTCTGAGTTTTTGTTGTTGTTAAATGCTTCCACTTTGCAAAAATACCATTTACAGTTGAACGCGGAATATCTGGCACAGAAAGAATTTCACAAACTGACTTACTGCAAAGGTGGCACCCTAATATAGTACTCACTGAGAATTCACTGAGCTCTTCAGAATAACCCATTCTTTCACAAATGTTTGTAAACCTGACTGCGTGGCTACGTGATTTTATACACATGTGGCAATGGGTCTGAATGAAACACCTGAAATCAATGATTAAAAGGTGTGTCCCGATACTTTTGTCCTTATAGTGTTTAAAACCTGAATGGTTTCTTTTAATGTTTGCTTTGTAGTTCTGCTGTGATGATATTTAAGTTCTACTTTGCAATACTGACAAATGATGGTATTTTTATTCACGTTTCATATGAAATGCTTCCACACACGTGATGCTTTTGCTCTTTATTTAACCCTCTTCTGCTCCATCATGCTGCATCTTCCTTCTACCATATTGCTAAGTAATTGAGAAGGAATTTTTAAAGTGTAGCTTTTCAGTAATCAAGTATTGGCGTTTAATTGAGGAATCGTGGCAGCCCTACATTACACTGGACACAAATACTATACATTCTGAGCTTGTTGTTATGGATGATCCGGTATAACATGGGAGCAATGGGTCCGGGATAGATAGATAAATAATTTGAATGTGTCGTGCTTCCTTTTGTAAATACTGCCATTTTTTCATGGTGATGGTACAGCAGGATGGGTGTCCTATGAGATCCTGCTTTGTTGGAAAGGGATTCTGGGTATCTAGTTGGTTCATCAGGTTAAAACCGTAAATGGGCAGCTGAAAACATGTCAAATGTCAAATGTTTCCCGGCACAGCCTGATTTTAAGCATCTGCCCATGGGTAAGCTGGACGCTCCTTTTTGATGTGGCTCCACTGATGTATATCCTCTGTTTTCCCACTCGGTTTTAACGTGGCTTGACAGTGTCATCAGAACCGCACCCCGGGTGGCAGCTGGTGCTGAACAGGTCCCTGTGCCAAGCAACGAATCCAGCTGGGAGTGTCATGCTGTTGTGGTATCCGGCGGTAGGAAAATGTCTGCAACCAGATGCCACCCTAGGACCATTTACTAAAGTGAATTACAAAACTTGTGAAATAACCTGTATTTTGGTGAAATGCTGTTTTTCTTGAAGGGTGATGTAACTTAAACAAATGCTTTACATATTGAAAAGTCATCAGCTCTTAAAAAAAAAAACTAATTACAATTTACTGAAGCTTATAGAGACTGACCGGTCAAGGGCAAATAGTCAGTGGGGAATATCCTGGCAGGTTTGGAACCTGAGATTGTGGTAAGGGGGGAAAAAACAGAAAGATTGAAGTACAACAGCAGGATGTTGGAGCTGGAGCTGAGTGGTCTGTCCTTTTAACCCCTTCCTGTCCCTTTTCCTGATCACTGGCTGCTGTTATGGGTGTCATTTCCTGGGGACTTGAGATCCCAGTGAGGCACTTCCTTGCACATAGATCCCATGGAGTAGCTATGATGTATCAAAGGGTATTTAGACAATGGGAACTTTATTAGGACCTGCAGCTGAGGGAAGAGTACTACGTATTTTAAGTAAACGTTGTCCAATAAAGAGAGCTCCATAAGGACTCCATGTAATATATGGCCTTAGCAAGAAGCTGGAACAGGCTGTAAAACATGTTTTTGTGAAGGATGGATGAAACGTGTCATGATTTCATGTCTGTGGAGACACTGACTCATACTTCTCCCGCCCCACCATTCCCTAACCCTGATACCCCACTATCCCCTGTCCCACCTGCACGTCACGGTCCCATCCCCCAGGGGGAGTTGCGAGGAGCGTGGCCCCGCAGTTTGTTTACGATCGTTTTAATCTCTGTGAAAAACAGGAGCTTCAAACGGCCATGCTTGCTCAAGATTGATGCCACATGTGTCCCCATGGGCACATGGAAGCCATTAGTCAGCTGTGGTGATTTCAGGTCGTACACGTACTGCTTACTAATGCTGGTGCTGGCAGAGTCAAAGGCTTCACTGAGTGATTAACTGCGTGGTGTACCTCTTTAATTTGAAAAAGCCCCAAAAAATATGTTTGACCCAAATATCTTAATTATAACCATAAATGCATTATATTCCTGTATTCGTGATATTTATTTCAGTCTGGCATATTCTGTAGTAATGATATTAAAAATGGACTAACTTTGATTGGAGAAATAAGAAGTACTTTGTAGGAAATGCTCTGAAGCTTTATGAATCTTACTGTTTGTGTGGGGGATGGGCTGGTTATTTGCCTAGGGTGCCAGTCCATCACTGGCCTTTGGAGGGCGGTGTTATACTGTCCTGAGTCCACAGAAATTTACACACACAATGTCCTGTTCTGTTTAACCCAATAAGGTGATTGCTTCCTCCAAGCCATCAAACAAGAAATGGTCAGCTCTGCTGCATGGGCCTGGGAATGAGCCAATCACAGCCTGCCGTAACCGGGTTCACATTTTCAGAGCAAACAGGCCTACTGACACCTTCACTGGCTGTTACGGTTACCATTCCGCTTCTGCTGAATAGTGAAGCTTTCCCCCCGCACACATAAACATACATATTGATGCATGTCTTAACCTGTATTAATGCTCCTTTGTTTGAGGATGATGAACCTATGAAATGTTACTCGGTAATGTAAACCCAGGTCATTAGCAAATGAGCTTTGCTGTTGGATGCTCATTCGTCCCATGCATAAACAAGCATGGTGGTTTTGCTAATTCTCCCCTGCTGTGAACTGATGATTCACCACACAACGCTGTGTGGAACCCGGCCCTCTAGCCTAATGTCCTCCCATGGCCTCCAGGCAACACCCCAAACACAGAGATTATTAGGCGCACATCTCCTAGACTAGGCTACGAGCACATTGGGGCAAAACCTTGAGTAGCAGTTTTTCACAGTTCTGCATTTCGCCAGCTGCATATCTCAGTGGAAAGTTACAGGTTGTTGGATGCTGGGGAGATGCATGTCTGGGACCCTTCTATATATTATTTGTAAATCCAAACTGGAAAATGCCTTGGTTGTGTTTATTTCCTTGATGCTGTGTAGCGCTGGCACAAGATCAGTATGAATTTGGTTAAGCTCTCTCACCCAGAACTGTTTGTGGTCATATTTACATAATTTTGAATATGGAATGTGTCTGGTAGACCCATGATACATGCGTGTATTTTCAGTGTTACCAGAAAACCAATTATGTTTTAGGCCCTTTGACATACAGCTTTTGACATCATATGTATGTAAACAGCTATAAAGTATTTGCTATTAAATGTCAGTTTTGATTTGCATTGCCTCCAACCCCATAGTACTTCCGGCTCCCTGCAGTTTTAGCCCTCTGTCCTGAAGTCCTGCTTATTTGCCTTTCACAACTACATAAGCCAAATGCTCATTATATGCACCTTGTATGTGACACTGTGAAATGAGATGTTTTGTGTTGCAGAAGGAACAGTGCTAGTGGTCTGCTCTCGCTTCGGGGCGTGTGGGCAGGCTCGGGCCCATTTGGCGTCGTCGGACTTTATTGACTGTTTCTTTTGGATCGACGCAAACATTTCACATGGCGGCGAGTCAACGCAGACACGGCAGCCAGGAACCGGGGACTTGAGAGGAAGCCTATCAGACTGTGGACGACATCGCGCAGAAGTTTGGTTCCCGTGCACGTAGGGCTGCTGTTTACCCTTCAACATCTCGACATTTTTAGGAGACTCGGCCTGCATCTCAATGAACGGGTGGCTTTGTTGCTGAGCAGATCGCGCTGGAAGCCAGTGGAGCCCTCTTACACATGGTTCTTTAGCTCCCCGCTGCCAAAGAAGGGCTTCGGGTGAGGCAGACTTTGCCAGCCTTAGATGGGATAAAGCCTGAGAGATGGGGCCAGAACAGAGGGCTGGGGATTGGGGCCGCTTGTGCTCCACCGGGCTGGACCTGCTCTGCTCAGGCAGACTCCGCATCGGCGCATTTAGCCCCCTCTGGTTTATCTGTCGCTCTCTCCTTTCTGAGTTTCTGAATGAATGTACTCCGCTCCGCTTCTTAATTTGGGGCTGGCCCCTTGTTTTCATAGTCTATGCCAAGGCTGTTCCCCCGAGGTGGACATGCACCCTGCACTCCTTATATTATGTGATCTTTTATCCCTCTCTTCTCTCCCCTTGTTTTGTCCCCCCCCCCCCTTTTCTCCAAAAATGCTTTGACTCTGCACCATATGATACAACTTTTTCGACAGAGAATCTGAGGTTCAATCAATCAATCAAGCTATCTCTCACTGTCTCGCTATCTCAGTATCTCTCTCACTATGTCTGTCCCTGTTGCTATCTCTTGCTATCTCTCGCTGTCTCGCTATCTCAGTATCTCTCACTATGTCTGTCCCTGTTGCTATCTCTTGCTATCTCTCGCTGTCTCGCTATCTCAGTATCTCTCTCACTATGTCTTTCACTTGTATATCTCTCTCTTTTTCTGTTTCTCTCTCTTCATTCATCTATCTAATAATATTAACCACTGGGTTTACAAAGTGCATTACAGACAATTTAAAAATAAAAATTAAAATAAAATGAGCACAAGAAATTAAAATAAGCGCAAAAAGAGAGATTTAAATTGAATATCTCTCGAGTCAGTTCTCATAGGGAACTCTAGCCCTTCCCTCTTCTGGGTGAGTGACTATTCCATAAAATAAATTAATAAAATAACTCATTGTAGGTTATTTGCAATGGTGAAAAGATTCATTTTCAGCATAGTTTTGAAGTACTGAGAAAGTCATTAGCTCTCAGATTTTCTGGGAGAGTGTTCTAGATTTTGAGACCATGGTCACTAAAATCTCCTCTCTCTTCAGCTGTGTTTCAGGAATAATTAATTGATTACTGTCTGATGAAACGATGTTCAGTGTGCGTTTATCTTTGGAAAACTTAAGTGGGAATTGGCCTGAGTTTTCGTTCTGCTCTCCTAATCATTATTTCCATCTTCGGGTGTCTTGAGGTTTAGCGGCTACATAGCTTAACGAGCAGAGTACTCATGTTACTGTGATAGGACACAACGGGTTTATGCAGCAGGTATGGTGTTTGCTGAGGCCCTGCCAGAGCATGGGGAATAGGGACCAGGCACATCACCTTTCCCTTTTCCACCATAAAATAGTCCGAAGAAATTAGGACTAGTTTGCCATTTTAGTTGAAATCTTAATTGTCTTAATCGAAAGTCAGTTGTTGCCATATGAAGTTGTCTCATCACGTGTTCAATATCAGTTTTTACTTGCAGGGTATCTTTGACCAAATCCTTAACTTTTGATCCTGTGTCTATCAAGGCCTGGTTTTCTTCATGGTTGCCAACTTTGGTCAGATGGCTGGAGTGAGATTTCCAATTCAAAACACGTCTGCACACTTCCACACATGCATTTCCATGATTGTAAGTTTTATCACCTTGTAAATAACTCTGCAGAAATACTATCCCAAAACTATTGATATAGCTAATTTTAGGTTCATAATGGACTCTTTTAAATTTACCATAAGATTTCTTGGGTCACTGGAAGCCAGTTGTGTGACAGTTGGCACCTCTTTTTCCTCAGATGGCCTGTAAGGTGCAGAACCTGCTGGACTGTCACCAGCTGCAACCAACACTGGAAATACAAGAAGTGACAGGCCAACTTGCCGGGCATCCTCTACAAGGCCATGAGGTCATCGGCCGACTGTGGGCTTTGCGGCCACCTGCTGTTTGTACTAGAGAAGCTCCTGCACCACGTTGGCAGGGTGCTGAGGTTTCCTCCTGGACAAGCACGTCCCTCACGTCTTTCTTCGGTTCCTGTTTGACGTACACGGTTTCTAGGTTCGTCTGCTTGTTCCTACAGATAGGCAGCGGTTTGTCGTCGTCGTCAGAAGAAGAAACCGGTCATCTGGATGATCTTGCCGTCTGATGACGACTGTTTCAGAGGCCTTTGTGACATAAAAGCCCCTGGGCCGTTTAATTTTATATTTTCCCGTAAAATATTTTAGTATTTTGTACCACTTACTGTAACACAAATACAAACATCTGCTTTGAGTTTAGAGGGCCCCTTCACTCTGTGGAATGATGTACAGTGCAATATCTGAAATGAGATGTTTATTTTTTCATGCTATTATGTAAGTGAAATACATCATTGTAACTCTGATTTACACACGGCCATGGAGCTGACTCCTTGCTCGAGTTGCACTGTTGTCAGTTGAGTGGCGTGTGACAGGCAGTCCTGAGGGACACAAAGTTGATTTTATGATACACGAGCCACAGGTCATTATCGTGTATAGTTACAGAGAGAAGCATTTTATTGATCTTTTGTGCCACTTGTGATTTGTTAAAGATAAATGGTCAGATGGTCATATTCTTTTTGTGAGTTAAGGGAGACCAAGGACAGTTGTTGAATTCTTTCATTGTCATTTTTTCCCATTTTGTTTTAAAAATATTTTTTTCTCTTTCGAAGTAAAGTTGTACTACTTTGCTAAACATCAGTCATCTTTGGGGGGAATCAGTGTTATGCAGAAAGATGGCTGTATCTCTTCTAATGAGCAATCATTCCTGGTGTCCTCTGCATATGGCTATTTTTTGAGGATTCCTTCGTTACTGATGTTTCCAAGAGAAGGGAATATGCGCGTCAGTGCCGTACAGCTGCCTCCTTTTGCATCACTTGGGCTGTCATTTCCCTGCACCCCAGTGACCCATAAAAAATCCCCTTAAAAAAACACCCTGCACCCTGCACCCCCCCCCCCCTTCCCTGCAGACGCCAGATGAAAACATACTTAGAGAAGCTTTCAGGATGTGTGTTTAGATCTTCAGTAATGCCGAATGTCGGCTGACCTCAGCTCCTTGCTCTTCTGCTGATGCTGTGGTCATGAATGTTACGCCCAGTGTTTTACAATAAGATCCAGGTCTTCTCTTGAATTTCCGGGCACATGCAAGGTGGAAGTTTCCAGTTTCCTGGTAACTACTCGGTTGATTATACTGCTTTAAACTCAAATCTCAGCTCTTATAAAATTGTACACTTTCTACTTTCATAATCTGTCCCACAAAGCTGAGCAGTTTGAAAGGGGTGCAGAAGTCAAGCCTCCCTTTATCTGAAATCGGGGTCTGTGTTAAATGCTGCCATATGACTTGCAGGTGTCCATAGTGTAGGCCTGCCTTCTGTTTAATGTTTCTGTGAGGGTTAATTGAAGCATTCCTGGGGGGTGAATGAGCACGTGCAGAGAGCTCCCTCTGTGTGAACCGTACACTCGCTGAATGCCTCGCTGATCTCAGGCCAGCGTTTGTCATTTACACGTGCCAGGTTTTGCCGAACTTTTGTATTTTCCAGACTAGAATGAATTGGCTAAGTGCACACTGATGGATTTTTTGTAATTTTGATTGTGGATGTGGTCTAAATTGGGTGTGTTTTTTAAAACAGGTGACACTTCCAGTACTTGTGTTTTATTTACTTAACGAAAGTTCTTGTCTACAGCAATGTACGATTGAGACAGCAAGGTCAGACAGTCCCTGAACTAACAGATGGTTAAGGGCCTTGCTCAAGGACCCAACAGTGAAATTACTCTGCCCACCCTGGGATCTGAACCAATAACCTTCTGATTATGGAGACACCATCCAAGCCTGCTGAGCCACACACTGCCCCGTATCTGGCATGAGAGGTCTATTTATTATGTCGATGTGCATTTTAAGCAGCGTTTGTCCGCAGTTCTGTAAGAATGGATGCTGTCAGTCTGTTACCTGGTAATATTTTTTTTCCTGCTTTCTAAAAGCATTTTCCACATACTCCTTTAAAAAAATGGAGAAAGACACGATTCTCTTTCTGTGGACTGTTGACAAATTTACCTTTGGCTCCAGTTCTGGCTGTGACCTCCACACAGCATGCAAACACAAGGCGGTATTTATGGCTTTACGGCTTCATCCACCTCCTCCAGTTGGAAGTATAATGTTATGAAAATATTGACCAGCTGAAATCCATCACGGCTTCAGAGGATGACTGGACTGAGTATGTTTGGACTGAGTAATGCTGCGGCTGGATTGACAGAAAGTCTGCTCGCTGGCAGCAGTGTCTCAAGTCGTTCCTGTTGTTCCATTTTAAAATGAAAAGCAAAATCACTTCACAGCTTGTGACCAACTACTATCTGGCATTTCAGAAAAATGCACAACTCAGGGTCTATGGGAAGACCTTGTCTGCTGCTACAGTGCGGCTTTACTTGGAGCAGATTTGTTGTTTCTGGGTCTACTCGAAATGTCATTTTGGGGCCTCCCCTAGTGTAATGGCTGTTCGGGGCCAGCAGGGGCCCGCCCCCAATCCTCTGGCCCCATACAGATGCATGGTTTGAGTGGTGGTAAACGGCACCACTGGATATAGGGTGCCAGCCTGGTGAACATGACTCTAATGGGCCTTTAGGCTTAACCCCCAGCCGCACTTAACACAGCTGGGCTCCGTAGCTGAGAGCAAGCCGACAAGCAGCGTCCACTCGGTTCAGTGGAGTTTGCGGGACTCTTTGTCCTCTGTAGGCCCTGTGAGTGTGAGCTTGTGTGTGTGAGAAGTGAGACGCCATCGTGCGAGAGACATTTGGGCCTGGGCTTTAATGGTGAGGATCCCTGTACTTCTGAACAGGCTGCTGGCACCTTGGACAGACAGTAGGTGGCAGTGTTCTGTTAAAGACCAGCACTCTGTGAGTCCCAAGTGAAAACGAACCTTTGACCTTTTAAGAGAGCTGCGCTCATTGTTGTGACTCCACTTGCTGGAGACGAGATCGAAACCTCGACCGCAGAGGGGTTGTCTTTGCCAGGTTTCTGGCGTTTAACTCTGTCTCATCCTCCTGTCTTGACTTCCTTGGTAGATGGTCAGTGGTTTTTATTTACTTTCAAGTCACAAATTGGTTTCTGATTTGAACAGAGCCATCTGTCTGGCAGTGGACCTCAAGTTTCAGGTTCTGCTGCTCCTGGGTGACAGGCCTGCAGAATATGATTGTGCGTCTTGTTCCCACAGTAGGTGTTTCCGTGATTGACCTTTAATTGTATAATGGAAAATGTCAGGGAGGGGCTTGGCATTTCAATGCATTTAATTTTTATATAGAGCCTTTGACAATGGAGTCCCCCAAGCTGCTTTATTTGGAGTGGTAATGCGTAGCCATGTCGTTTATGCAGAGTACTACATGGAGGGAGGGAGGGGGAGAGAGAGAGAGAATGCATGAGAGACAGAGGAGAAGAGGAACCGAAAACTCCCAAGCAGGGAGTAAGAGAACCTCTGGGGGCTCAATGCCCCAGGCACACTAACATTAAAGAAAACAAAGGGGGCGTGTTTGTTAAAAGCAAGGCGGAGGCTGTGGTCATGCTCAAAGCCATCCAAGTCCATCAATGAGTCTTTTCTCCATGCCAGCCTGGGTGATTCAGCAGACCGATGGCTGCACCCATGAAGCGGTTTGTAAGGAAGGATTGTACAGACAATGACCGATTAGCTTTTTTCTAGCCTAGAAGGTGGCGAGTTGCCTGGATCTCTCCCCGTCGTACGGAGATCACATGCTGGACTGGGAACTGGACTGGGAAGTGATCAGTTAGCTAAGTATTACATTAGTGTTAAACAGGGGGTTTGGACCGCATCATTTAATTAGGAGACTGCGCTCTGGAAGGAGCATCTAAGGAGGCTCCAGAGAGTTCCAGTGGTGCCGATCCATGGGGTGCCTGTGCAGTCGTAGCCTCTAGTGGACAGTGAAGTACCTCAGGACCTTCTGTGAGGTGGAGTTCCAGTAAATAAATACAGAAAAAACGCCAACCAGGAATGTCTTCTCCTTGCTTCTCTGGATGTATTTTCTGTGTGTGCGTGTGCGTGTGTGGGTTCCAGGTATATCTTACCTTATGGGGATCAAATGTACCCACAACATGATGAATACCTATTCCCGGTCCCCATATGGGAAAACTTTATTTAATAAAAAATTGGGACTGCAATGAAAAAACTAAAAATGCAAAAACTCTTGTATTTTATTTAGATACTTATGGTTAGGGCTAGGTAGGCGTTAAGGTTGTCATAGTTAGCGTTAGCATTTTTCCCATAGAAATAAAAATGAAATGAATCAAAAAGATATGATTACACGACTGTGTCTGTCTGTGTGTGTGTGTGTATCC
The DNA here is from genome assembly GCA_026784285.1 of Stomatorhinus walkeri. Classification (NCBI taxonomy): domain Eukaryota; kingdom Metazoa; phylum Chordata; class Actinopteri; order Osteoglossiformes; family Mormyridae; genus Stomatorhinus; species Stomatorhinus walkeri. The sequence continues at coordinate 4,402,128 of JAODUD010000001.1, read as the reverse complement.
ATGTACTGGGAAAGCTATTGTAATTTGATTTTGTATATTAGTTTTAGCTACAGAGATATACTGAACAATTAGCAGCTAGGAGGTGGCATTCTTCTGCTGGATGCTTTTGATTTCTACGGAGTGCCCTGACCTTTGACCCGGGAGACAGGCCTGGCGTGACGGTGGAGCCTGAGGGCCGTCTGCGAGGGCATGGCTGGAGACTGTAGGTCTGCTCCCTGGAGTTTATCGCGGGGCCGACATGGGGCCGCCTCGCCGGAGCAGCTGCCTCTCTTCGCCCGCCCCTCGCTGCATTCCAGCCAGTGTCCTATGGCACCGTTATTAAAGGGGGCCCTGGCTGCATCCCCCCTCCCCCCACGGCACGCCACGGCAAATATGGGGCATGAGGAATGTGCGTTAGGGGGTTTTGGAAGCCCGCATGCAGCAAACGGGCAGTGCTGGCACAGTGACTCCTTCCTGCAGCTGGAAACCATGCATTCTGAAGCAGCATGTGCCGTCCCGGGGGCCACAGTAACACCTATTGGCCTTTGGGAGGCTCTGAGGCACTGAGAAAGGTTTTCTTGTCCTCCCGGTGTGTCTGTCCCTCTCTGTGAGCCTTAATGGCTTCTGCACAGTGTTGCTGGTGAGTCCTGGGGTCCGGTGCCCACACGGACCTCAGCAGGCCAGTGGGAGGCCTGGTGATCTCACGCCGGAGCCCAAGGGGCACGTTAATCACGTCCCAGGACTGGAGACGACAGCCTTATCGGGGGCAGATTTCAGCCGGCCGTGGGGGCAACCTCGCACGTTCCGCACGTTGTTTCAGAGGTCCAAATCTCAAGCACGCCCAGATACCTAAAGTATGCAGACAGGCTCTTTACCTTTATGAAATATCCACAAGAGTTTATGCAAAACCTTGACAGTTTCAGGGAAATATTTAGCATATTTTTCATATAGGCTTCATTTTTTCATCCCCTTTGCTTTAGATTGCAGACCATCTCACGCCGTTTGAACTGCATTCTCTGTTTTCTTTCCCCTTCTGGCGAGGTCGCTCTTACCGTAAGGACCTTTTGAAAAATGTGAGAAAACGCCGGAGCCGACTGGCCGCCCTCTGCCACTGCCTGGCATCTCGGCCCGCTGTCAGACGTGCAAGTATTTCTGAGGGACATTTCAGCTTGTTTGGCCAAGTCATTAAATATGAGCGGAGAAAGGCCCGGGGTTTTTCATCCATAAAAGGCCACTTTCGGGATTACTCGGAGAATACGCTTCCAAGCACAATTTCAGCACGAGCACAGAAATTTCCTGTTTTTAACAAGGATGTTTATCGAAAGTCTGTCCGACTGGCTTCCGTGTCCGACGGCAATGGAAGACCTAGTTGTCTCGTGAGCCGGGTGAACTGCTGGCACCACACTGCTCTGAGAAGGCCCACTGACTCCTCGGCCGACCCCCAGGGGGCAGTAAAACACCTGCAGATCATCTCAGTACTTATGAGCTTAAGGAGGATAAACAGGAAAACTGGACATCCTGTAAGAAAATGATTCAAAATTTTGATTTAGGTTATTCCTACGTAAACTTTGCTAAATTTTCCAGATCTGTGGTCCTTTAGTTTTTTCCCCCTTGCAGCCACTATAGATTCAGTGTTGTTTTTTCCGGCAGCTAATAATCTATGCTGCCATTGACTTGAAGATCACTGAGATCTGTCCTGGAACAGACATATCTACACCGGGCTGAACTATATTGTTTTCTTCACTGCTGTCTGTAGTTGGTTTTGGAGCCTGGGAATGGTAGCCTGCCCCTGGGACATCTTGACCGTCTGCCGTTACATTTAAATACGCTCGAGGGTTGTCACACATGTCACCGTGATCCGCATGGCATATTTATTTTGTGAGCACATTTGAGTGAGCAGGTGTCATATAGAAAAATCACGTTGGGCAGTCATAGATGAGTTATGAGGGCCTTCGATGCTAGCGTGTATCCTCAATGGTTTCAGTGAACATCCTCTTGTTATTTTAGTGTATATCAGTTAGTTTGGTGCTAGTTTGGTGACTGTACATCGGAGGTCATGTTTTCATGATTATAGTGAGAAACTGGCCTGTCCTGGGGCTCCTTCTTCGCTTAATGGGTTGTCTGTGATCAGAAGGGTGTCAATTTGATCCCTGGCAGAATAGTGACATGTCCGTTGAGACCTTAAGGCCCGTAATCGAGCTTCTGGATAAATGGCCTAACCCAGTAAGAAACATTCCAGTGCACCTATACTTATTCTTGTGCAAATAGCAAATGAATCATCATTTTAGTTTCTATGTTCATTTCAGTTCATTTGGTTTCATTTTATTGCATTTCAGTTCACTAATGCTTGCCCTTGTGGATGTGTCCCGGTCTCGTCGGGGGGGCTTGTGAAAGCAGCGGCACTCAAGCAAAAAGAACAAATTGTGCAACAGTTTCTTGAGTCGTCGCCAAAATTGGGGGGGGGGGGATGGCAGCAAGTCCGGGA
>JAODUD010000001.1:4299688-4318386 GCA_026784285.1 Stomatorhinus walkeri | reverse complement strand
CCTGGGCCCCCCAATGTGGGAGAGGGCCACTTTGAGTTGGCACCCCCCCCACCTTTACCTTCTCTTAACAGCACTCCTTGCCAGTGTTTGTCCCCCCTCCCTTGGGGGGCTGTCTCCCGTCACGCCGGACCCCTCGCCTTTGACACGCACCGGCAGACTCTCTCCAGCACCTTCTTTCTATTCACGGCTGCCAGCACATTCCAGGCCTCATTTTCTTTTTTCCTTTCCCTCTTCTGTCTGGAAGCCAGCTCTCCCAGAACAAGGAACCCGCGCCTCCATTCACCCAGCGTCTCTTCTGCCTTATCTGTCCGCTTATTCCGCCACGGCCGCAGACTTACCTCACCTCGCTCTTCTGCACTCAGATCCCCGGCGTCCGATTTTACCACCGCACCGTGACTGGGAATAATTTCAGTGGCCGCTCGCGACGGTGCCGGCCCAGGCCTGCTCCGGAATACGCTCCCGTGACGATCCCGGTGCTGTATTTGTTATTTCAGGAATGGCTGAAATTCCCCTGCATCTATGGGATTCTCCCTCCCCCCTCTGACAGGTGACAGCAGTACCTTCTCTTGAGTTTGCTTCTGTGCTGCAGTCGGGGCATTAAAATGAAATCGACACCGCGGTGCCGTTTTCCGTTTCACTGGGGGTGCCGGGCCTGTGCCAGCCAGACACCTGCAGATGTGCTGGCTAACGGCCCCCCCAATGCCCCCCCCCCCTTCCTTTTCTCACATCTCTCCTTTCTACTGGGCGCGGATGCGCTCGCTCCGCTGTCACGCGATCCCGCACGCCCGCAGGGAGCGTTGGGGGGGGGGGCGTACGCGCCCTCCTCTGGTGCCACGTACTGGTGGGGTGGGGTGGAATCTGGCCAAGCCGGTCCAGCAGGTCTGGGCGGTGCAAGCAGAATCGCCGGAGGGTATCAAAAACGGTCCCAGGCTGCATGGCTGCCCCCCTCCTACAGAGAGACGGGCGGTGTGGCCTCCCGCTGACCCTGGGTTTGGCTGCCCCGTGTGGACCGTGTGCCCCCCTCCTTATTACACTGCTTCTGCTACGACGGTGGCTGCGGCCCACGCTCCCTGGCTCAGGATAAATCCATGCCCTTCCACAATGCCCCCCCCCCCGCAGCCGGCCTCACAGTCCCCTCCCTCCCTTTTCCCTGCCATTTCCTGAGAGTGACACCATTAAACATAATTACCTGAAGACGAGTGAGATGGCCTAACCCCCCCTCCGACACAGCCATCTTCAGGATCACCCACCCCTATCCCACTTTGATATCTACCCCATATTACACATTTTGAGTCAGGCGTCTTTCTTCTGTAATTCTTAAACATAATTAAAGAATTACACACAATTGGTGCCCAAAAACAAACATAAACACAGTTTCCCCCATTTTAGCCTCTTATTAATGATGCCTGGTCCAAGTAAACAGTGTTATCTCAAGGAAAACCAATTTACAAGAAAAATAACAAGCTAATGAGGGGTGTTTAATCGCCTGTCAAGACATTTAGTAAATTGCTTTGTGTGACATGAGCTAGTTTCAGATGCAAAGCACCATAACATGCTTGCACTTTGCTTAACATTTCTAGCCATTTTGTTGTGGTTTAGGTTAAGTATAAGGGTTCAACATAAGGAGCCCGTAGCTGAGGTGCTGTGGGGAAAGTCCCCCCCCCCCCGTGCAGTGTTGTCATTGGCTTGAACGAATGGGGCTCCCATGACGGAGTGTGGTCAGCCTCAGGGGTCAGGTGAGGGTCACCAGTCTCCATACTGTCGCTAACTTCCCACAATGCTGCGTCCCCACCCATGGCTGTACCTTACTGTCACACCTTGAAAGTGACAGCGGCTCGCATGTGGGGACTGTTTGTTCAGAATACGCCTGGTTCTTTGCTATTGTTCTGTCCCGGTACATTCTTCTTGTTGTCGTCACAGATCTATTCAACTCAAGAAAATGAGTGGAATCCGTCACCCTGCAAACAAAACGACAGTCTTGCGGCATTTTGACAGTGAAAGCTTGTAATTGGAATTGTGCTTCGTGGTGATTAGTGAGCCTAGGCTCATTTCATATTTTACACAGAAAAAAAAGGCTACAGCATTTTCCTGTGGTCACCACCGTGCGTTAATTTGTCTCTATTTTTCTCCTGAGGTACACAGTGAAATGCATTGTGGTGCCCTTGGTTTCTGTGACGGCCACATTTCATTCCTTTTTCGAAACGAGCATGGTTTAGATTCCTTAAGTGTCTGACGAGTCGAAGAATCGGGCCACTAAGGAAAAAAAGGAAAAACAAACAGGAATGGTTTGAGACTGAGAAGGAAGGGTGAAGGGAGCCCTGAATTCAGACAGGTGACTCATTCTGAATGTCATGTTCGAGATGGAACGAGGGCTTCGAGCTGCCTATATACACTTAGCAGGGGTTTCCCCAGTACGGCGTGTGTATGAGTGTGTTTGTCTGTGTGTGCGTGTCTGCCAGTCGTCTGTTATGATGACCTCCGCTGTGGTTGACGTGTCTTCAGCCTATGAAGACGCCGCGACGGATGCGGTGAACTCACACAGCTCCTTTTATCCCCTCCTCCCTTCCTCTGCCCCCTCACCGCCGGAAGTGGCAAATCTTGTCCTGTGCCGTTTTCCCAAAGAACGCATTTTCTCGTTTCTTTACGCTCTTCACCGGCCTAATGTTGACCAGGTCTCACAACGGTGGGCCGATCTTTTGCGGTCCGTCGTATTGGTCTCCCTGTAGGGGGGGTGGGAGCCTGGGAGATGTTGGGAGAGTGATTAAGTGCTCTGCGTTCAATTTCACATTCGAGATTTTTATTTTTTTTTTTGCTGAGACGCGCCCGTTAGGTCTGGGCGGTGCTAAGAATGGCGTGCGCTCGCTGATGCTCATCTGAGCGTATGATTTAAAAAAAAAAAAAAAAACTCACAACAACACTAGGGGCTTTCAAGCAACGATTAACTTAATGTATCCAGTGAGTTAACCACAAAAGGTTAAAAAGATAGAGGCAGCAGACAAGATCAAGACATTAGACATCACTAGTCAGAAATAGCAGTGTTCCAGTCTGCTCTGCGTCTCTGGAGTAACGGTCCAAATTAAAATGGTCTGGATTTTCCTCTTGCCTGTTGCAGATGGAGCAGAGGGTTGAGGTTGTCATGAAGATCCTGCCGGAGCACTCAACCAAACCATGTGGCATATGTGATACTCGTCCAAACCAGCGTACCAGACATTGGGAATAGATAAGTAGCTCTGATATCGGTGGCCCCTGAAAGTGGTTAGTGACAGTGACATCATTTTTTTGTATGTTCACTACAGTGTTTTTTCTTGTACGAACATGGCCACGATCATGCCAAAATAAACACCTGACATGTAAGGCACTTGAGGAAAAAGCTTACAGGAATATTATGCAACTGTTACATGCGTTTTACATTTTACATATGGCTTTAGTAATATATATAATAAATATATAGTAATATATATAATAAATACATGTTTGTTGTTTGATGTTGGTTTTAATAAAATGTATATTGCTTTTATGTTATTCTAATGAAGGGTATGTATGATCTCACCACATTTAGCTGGTTTAAATGGAAATGAGAAATGGCATGTTGTGTTCTCAGAATACAAAGTGAATATACCAAATGTAAAAGGACTTTACCTTTGCAAAATACTCATTGTAGCTGTGTGTCCACTATTCAGTTCATTCAAAGAATTATGCAGAAATACTAATATTGATAAAACATTAATTTAATGTGCATTTTTCATCAATATAGAACCTACATTTGGCAAAACATAAATTGAATCTGTATTTTATATGAATACAGTCATATACATATATGACTAATACACAATCATATAATATGGACTTCACATGAATGTAGGACTTATATGTTTGACAGCACTGACACATCGAGTTAATATGAATTTATTTCAAATTATTTATTTTGAGTGTCATATAAAGCTTATATGACTTGAGTAAAACACCTAAGAGTCATATATTATTTTTATATCCACTCCCACAAAGCCGGCAGCGATCGGCTCCTGCGACTGCTCTGAGAATCATCTTCACATGGGCGTCATCATATGCTAACAAATGATCTGATCTTCAGGATGTCCAAACAGCGAAGGGCCACCCAAATGCCAGATCGGTGGAAATCAGTGCAGGCCTGGCTGCGTTGCCCTGCAGTCACATGACATCTGTTAATGGCATTGAGAAGTGCCATCACGCAGTCTTTGGGTTATTCAATGGGTTTCTGGTGTTTCCACTGGCTTCTTGCTGCCATATACATCTTTCAAACACATTATACCTTTGGTGTGTCCGTTCCGCTACTGAACAAATGTCAATATTCAGGAATGCTGTTTTTTCCCTCCAAAACTAATGGAAATGTGCCGCAGGAGCTAATCTGGAGCTGATTTATTGCCACGGTTAAGTTAATAAAAATAGCAAAACAGCCGTGACAGGGTTTAATGGAGTATTATGGGAAGACGAAGAGGAAGACAGACCGTTATGGCACGTCGGTGAGTTTGTTTAAAGCCCAGTGCCAAGGGCTTCTCTGACTCCTAAGATGTTTTTCTTTTCCTTTAATGCAGGGCTACAGGCGCTCAATTCCAAATGAATTTGCCCCGTTCGATCGTTTTTCTCCCTTCAACAAATCAGGCGCCGAATACTGAAGCTACTCGGGTGTGAGCGAAGAGCCCCAAACGCAGCGAGAGGAATGTGGAGAAGAGGCAGCGGTGTGTGTGTCACCTGCAACGCTCGAAAAACGCACAAAAGTAACAACCGCAGCCTACAATTATAATGGAATGGAATGTTCTTGATTTCACTCGCACCACCAAAAACTCACGCTTAAAATTATGACTTAAGCTGGATTTGAAAGTGATGTTGTAGGTGAACCCGTTTCACCGAAACTAATGCTGACATTATTTTATTCTTCTCTATGATCCACTCCTACTGTAATTATAGTATTTATGAAGATTATAGAAGGATTACTGTACATGTTATTTGGATAATAAAAGAGTGCTTTCTCCAAAATGTTTTTAAATTTTCAGAGGACACGTTGTCAGAGAACCAACACGTTATCTTTTTGAATGGCCATTGAAAACCAACTGTCCTAGATTGTGTACATTTTAATTTCTATTCGATGAATTCAAACATCTATAAAAATATTTATTTGCTAAATATTTCAGGATTTTCTTTTAGCTTGAAAAAATCTTGTGTTTCTGCGACCTTCATTACAATCGGTCACTGCAAACCCCCCCCCCCCCCCTAAAATCTCCAGTATTTTTTTTTTTGCCATGTTGCAATCAGAGAAGACATTTTGTGATGCCTACTGCTGAGTTTGACTTTGAACATCCATTTTCCATCAAAAATGAGCCAAGTATACAACACAGAAAGTTTCTCATATTACAGCTCAACTGTATTTTTCTTCAAAGCCCCTCCAAACCAAAAAAAAAAAAATTGTCACCATCCCAAAAAAAACTCCACCTGAACTCAGCTGAATCCCTAGAGCAGAAAGAAGGCCAGAGCGGGACCTTTTCATTGGAACAGGGCCAAGCGAAGAGAAGATAATGTTATTCCACTTATTGTGGATTTCAGGCGTCATTAAGAAGGCCTCTGTCCACCATTTATAGGAAGCAGCACTGTGGCACACAGGCCCTGCCTCAACTTCATGCGGAGATGTTTTTTTTACTCATTCTTTTAATTAATTTATCTGACACTTTTATCCAAAAACCACTTACAGTACAGGGAAGGGTTAAAGTTTATCTGTATTCCCTGGGATTGGTGCCTACAACCATTGCGTTTTCAACACAATGCTTTACTTGTTGAGGTAACGGAACTGATACAGCCCTCCCTTGTAGTGGGCCAACTTCTCCAGAAGGACCAGGCCCTGGGCTTGCAGGGAGCAGAGCCTCTGGATCAGTCACTCTGAAGCTAAGCAGGGTGCTGCTGATGATCGCTGACTTCAATACAGTTACTTCTGTAGACCATTTGGCAAGTCCTCCAGTATCCATGCAGTAATCCTTAAGAAGCACTGGATTGTAAGGCCTCTGTTGATCCTACACACCATCTCTGCTCAGTAATTCCTTTGCCTGAATCTATGAGCTGACCAAAGAGTAACCTTTGCACTCTCATAGTATCCTTTTGTACTTACAAAGCATCAGCAGAACCATAATTACTTACCCGGCACGGCGTCCTCTGTAAAGCCATGACCGGTGATGTCAAAGGTCGTCAGCCCTAGCAACACAACTCAAGCCATCTGTGTGTTAGCAGGAAAACAGCTACGGCACGGCCTTCACCAGTGGGCTATGGGGGTTCAAGAAAGCACCACCCGTTGCTGAGCAGGTGTGTGTGTGAACAGGTGCCCGGGTGGGGGTTGAGGAGGAACAGCTGATGCCAGCCACTCTGCCTTAGGTCCCGAAATAACTGAGGCCTTTGAACAGTTGGGCAGATGGCTGTTGCTTTTTGACTTTTGCCCCGCTTTGTGGTTATATGAGTGAGGCAGGCTTGGCTTCAGCAGATGACATAAAGGAGCATTGATTCAATGGGACCTCTACTGTTAAGTCCATCTCAGTGTGACCAATGTGTCGTAGCATTCTTGGTGGCCCTGTCACCCCACCAACCCTCAAGGGGGAGGGGGCGGGCGGCTCCAGGCTCTCTAGGAGTATTGAAATATTTGACTTTGAACTGTTCTCAAGCCAACAGATGTGTGTTGGGGCTTAACCTGAGCTCCATGTCCATGGCCCAGGCTCCAGACACATCTTGATATACTGGGCCTCTGACCTCCAGCTGGGCCTGAGCGTGCAGCAAATCCATGCAGGGGATTCTGGGATGTGCTATGGGGTGAAGTGACCATTGAGAGGTTATCTGTCTGGAGGACAGAATTAAAAAACAGAGCAAACCCTCGCGTGCAGCCTTGGCAGCTGCGCAGCGGGTGACTCTGGTGCACGTGTTGTTACGTAAAAGGGGACAGGGGCTGGGGGGCTGCGCCAGCGAAGTAGGTCACATTTCTGGGGTCTTTTCTTCCAGACAGACAGAGAATTCCAGGCTGCAACTGGAAGGACTTCAGTGGTGTGGTTTGGGTCGGCCAGCCGGCGCAGTATTTCAGGCATGGTGACAACTGCTGCTACTGTGGAGATGGGACAGGCATTAGCGACAGGCCTGGGTAAACAGGACAGCATCCCCCAGAGGTCACCCATCCCACTGCAGGTTCAGCCATTCCATTCCTGCTCCCGTTCTCTTAGGTTGCATCCATAGTTTGTGGGTGAGTCCTGATCTGTCGGTTACATTTGGCTCTAAGTTCCTTGCTACTTTTGGCAGGCATATGGATGAACACGTGAGCAGTGGCTGAAGTATTGAATCTGAAATTACACACCCCGCACACTTACAGCACGGACCCCAAGGCAAGAGGAAAGCTGAAGGTATATGGTCCAAAAATGAAACCAATAATGGGTTTGACTCCAACCCAAAGAGTATGGCACGCTAAGAAAACCAAAACACATATGCTTAATTCAATTCATTAGTTCACAGCAAGGCATAAATTTCTGTGGATTCGACATGGAAAAAAATAGGTCCTTTGGCATTTGGGTTGTTTACATCTTTCATTGAGCATGTTTGGCCAGCTGGAGTAAATCACTGCCAGCAGGCCGCTGTGAGAAACGGCGAGCGGACGTTTCCCATCATGCCCCGGGACAGTGCTTGTGTGCTTTTTTTTTGTGGTCACAGCACCTCTGTCTGATGGTGGAGAGGGTTAGGGGCCCGACCGCCGTTGCAGAGCTAAGCCATCGACGGGGAAGGGTTCGACAAATCTCGGAAATACATGTCAGAAAATGTGGCTCTTTCTTAGTTTCATGAGCTGTGGATGTTTTATATTTTTATCTTTTCGACTCCAGGTGTTCCTTGGCAACCTGACGGAGAGATTCAGACTGCCAGATCTGGGTGAATTAGACCATGCCAACAAGCCGCGGAGGGGGAAAAAAACCTTAAGCCGATCGTAAACCGTTTAACTGAATGACAATTCAAAACAGATGCATGGTTGCGTTTTGGAAACAAAATAGAAATTTGTAAAGCTAAATCCCCGTGGAAGTGAAATCACGCATGTTCCCATCTGCTAAATGTCTGTTAATATTGTCTTTAATCATGGCTTTTGTCTCATTATGCACCACATTGTAAAATTAGCCCTGTATTAAATCCATCTCAGTGGCATGCATCATATTCACATAAACAAGGGTTATGGTGTCTCAGGGAGCCGCCTAACCCCAGTTTTGCACATTGTGTATCTGTGATTCCAGCGCTGGGATCAACTTCTTCGAGGATGGGAATGTGGTATGATTGTGATTATGATGCAAGCAGAACCGTCCTCGAGGCAAATACACCTAACCCAGGGGTGTTTAGATTAGGGTTTCTTGAACCAGTCCTCAGGGATTCCCAGAGTGTCAGGCTGAGAGCTGGGAGAGAGCAAAAAATGTGGACTGTCTGAGGGTCCCTGAGGACCACGTTGAAAAGCACTGGGTCAGATGACCCAGACAAGCAGCCCAAGTATTTCCACCCTTGGTTCTCCGGGGCTTGTTCACACCTGGAGGAGCAAGTTAGGCATGTGCTTTTGGCAGATACTTTCACGTCTCCAAGGATGTAAGGTATAGCGGTGGGATTTCACATAATATTCATATCATACTGTCGTTTTTTTCTGCTACAGTAAACCCATGTGTACTAACACCTCTCCGTCTCTAGAGTGTTCTGGTCCTATCATAAAGGGATTGGATAATGAAACTGAAACACTGGCCAATGTAGTATCCACACACAAGCATATTTGTGACCTGGTGGCCAGTCTTTACTGATCGCACATTCCGTCCGTAAGAGCACAGTGTGAAAGTTGGATTAGTGGATCAATAGCATAGCGGTACATAACATATTGAAGTCCATACAACATTATGAGAGACATATCAGAGTTCAAAAGAGGACAAATTGTTAGTGCACATCTCACTGGTGCATCTGTGACCATAACGCCAAGTCTGTGTGGTGTATCGAGAGCCACGGTATCCAGGGTAATGTTGGCATACAACCATAAAGGAAGGACCTCATTGAACAGGAGAAACTGTGAATGTTAGAGACTTACGGTGTGGAGAAGCCCCAAAGAGGGTTACCACCTATACTTTTGCAAACCCCGAGTGAAGCATTGGGGTGGATCTGTGATGATTTGGGCTGGAATATCATGGCATTCCTTAGCCCCAATAATTATTCTAGATGGGTGCCTCACTACCAAGGACAACGGAACCATTCAGGAGGACCATGTTCACCCATTGGTTCAAACATTGTACCCTGAAGGTGGTGTTGGGAATCAGGATGATAATGCACCAATACACACAGAAACATTTTCCTCCACTACCATCACATAGTGACCTAACAACTGTTCTGCTAAAGGAATGACTCAGAGGCCCTCACCACAGTATGGGACTTGTATCCGCCATTCTCAAGACAAGTCGATGCAGTATTGGCCACAAAAGCAGGCCCTACACCACACCATACTAATAAGTTATTTTGGTCTAAAACTAGGTGTTTCAGTTTCATTGTCCAACCCCTGTATCCACATTATATGGACAAAAGTATTGGGACACCTGGACATTACACCCAGGCACATCAAGACATTTTGGAGAATTCTATGCTTCCAGCTTTGTCGGAATGGTTCACGGAAGGCCCTTTTCTGTTCCATCATGACTGCACCACAATGCATAAATCAAGGTCCATGAAGACATGGTTGCGTGAGCTTGGTGTGGAACAAGTTGCTGGCCTGCACAGAGCCTTGACCTCAGCCCCATGCAACACCTTTGAGATCCACTGGAGATTGCAAGCCACGCCTTCATGTCCAACATCAGTGCCTGAGTTCACAATGAATTCATGAGCAAAAATCCCCACAGACACACTCCAAAATCTTGAGGGAAGCCTCCCCAGAAGAGTGGCAGCTGTTATAGCTGCAAGGGGGGACCAACTCCATATTGATCTAAATCCTATGGATTTAGAATGGGATCTAATAATATTTCCCTTGGGTGCAATGGCCTAGTGTCCCAATACTTTTGTCCATATAGTATATCTTGTTTTTTTAGTGGAGAATGCTCTTATGCAGTGAAACGGGAAGCTGCCTTACTGGAAGTCAGCCATCTAGCTGGTGTTTTATTTCAGAATGACTCAGGCTTCTTACCCAGACTCAGGCTATAACAGCGAGGGAGACTGATGATGTGCTTCCTCTTGTTGAAATTATACCCGCGTTCTAATACACTGCTCAAAAACATTAAAGGAACACTTTTAAATGAGTATATCATCAAGACAATTAAGCTTCTGGGATATTGATCTGGTCAGTTAAGTGGCAGAGGGGGCTGTTAATCAGTTTCAGCTGCTTTGGCATTAATGAAATTAACAACAGGTGTATTAGAGCGGCAACAATGAGACGACCCCCAAAACAGGAATGGTGTAACATGTAGATGCAATTTTTCCCTCCTCACCTTTTCTGACTGTTTTTCACTAGTTCTGTATTTGGCTACGGTCAGTGTCACTACTGGTAGCAGGAGGCGATACCTGGACCCTACAGAGGTTGCACAGGTAGTCCAGCTTCTCCAGGATGGCGCATCAATATGTGCCATTGCCAGAAGGTTTGCTGTGTCTCTCTGCACAGTCTCAAGGGCGTGGAGGAGATCCCAGGAGATAGGCAGTTACTCTAGGAGAGCTGGACAGGGCCGTAGAAGGTCCTTAACCCATCAGCAGGACCGGTATCTGCTCCTTTGTGCAAGGAGGAACAGGGTGAGCACTGCCAGAGCCCTACAGAATGACCTCCAGCAGGCCACTGGTGTGAATGTCTTTGACCAAACGATGAGGAACAGACTTCATGAGGATGGCCTGAGGGCCCGACGTCCTCTAGTGAGCTCTGTGCTCACTGCATGGCACCGCGGAGCTTGATTGGCATTTGCCATAGAATACCAGAATTGGCTGGTCCCTCAGGCACCCTGTGCTCTTCACAGATGACAGCAGGTTCACCCTGAGCACATGACAGAGGTGAAAGGATCAGGAGAAACCGTGGAGAACATTAGGCTGCCTGTAATATTGTTCAGCATGACTGGATTGGTGGTGGGTCAGTGATGGTCTGGGGAGGCATATCCATGGAGGGACACACAGATCTCTACTGGCTGGATAGTAGACGTTTTATCCTAAGCAATTGAGAAACCAGTCAGCCAGTTCCCAGAGCAAGTGTGGGTTAAGGGCCTCACTTAAAGACTCAACTGTGAAATCACTCTGCCAACCGTGGTATTTGAAGCAGTGCGCAGCAAACTGTTCCACTGAGCTGTGAGCCCTGTTCATTCACACCGCAGGCATGTCTTGGCTCAAGCTCAGTTCCATCCATTCATCCATCCATTTCCTATACCTGCTTGTCCTCTGTAGGGTCCCAGGGCTCTGGAGTCTATCTCAGAACTTAAGGGGTAAAACCCAGTATTGGGAACCAGCCCATTGCAGGGACTTCAGATTCATTAGGAAGCTATTTTATGTTTCTAGAGGTGGGGAAAGACTGGGCCAGAACACACAGCTCCAGTTGGGATCTGACCACTGCACGTTCTTCATCCAGACCCCCATGGTCTTGACCTCATTTACATCTACACCGTGGAGAGACAGAAACCTTCACGTGGCATGCACTGGACTGGGCCGGCAGAACTCTGCCAGTATGCGGCCTTAAGTCACACTCCGAACAAATAATCCCCAGCTCCATAGATTATTCTAGTAGGTGGATACACCCAGAAGAGAGGGTACTCACCGAATTCTGATACTCGGGAACAAACATTTGAATCATATTGTTAAGATAACTAACGTGATGTCAGACGTAATTTGAAATCAAAGACTTTCACTACTCAATTATCTGCCCTTCACAGTCATTTGAAAACTACAGTCTTAATCATAACATTTCTTGTAGTAAGTCTAAGTTCAGGAGTTCAGCCATGGTAATTGGACTGTATGTGGGTTATATTTGAAAAACACATTCCAGTCAATCTGATACAAATTATTTTGTGACAGTTCTTCTCTTACGGGGGCCTTTGAATCCCCGAATTCATTCACAGCCTTGCTACTCATTAATTTCAAGGCCTGTTTTTACAGGTGGTTAGGTTGGCAGTAATGCTTAATGAAGGGTCCAAGTTTGTACCAATTAAATTAGTGGGAACCATAGTGATTGAACTTCACTCTGCTGTATACATTTATCCTATTGCAGGAAATCAGTTTGGTACAAGTAGCTTCTTGGTCAAGATTAATTCTTGTGGCTCACAACTTCTGAGCTTGATCCAGAGATACCGGTAGGATTTTAAGAAATTAGGGATGGAAGTGCTGCAAGGGTTTTGAGAAGTTCAGGCTGTTCTGAGTGAGTTCTCAAGTTTTGGGTTCATGGTTACTGAAACATGCTGAGCTATACAAAATATTTGGGCATCATTTGGATTAGTTCAGGGCTTCAGCACTCATCGCCGTCTGGCTTACACTGTGGACCATTACTTAACTTACTTGACCCCAAGACAAAATCGCCTTTCCTATTGGCTCATTAGCAATTTCACAAGTGTCTGTCACAGGAGCACCAGCAAAACACTTGCTGAAGGTCGTGTTTGCTCACAAACCTGGACTGAAAGAGAGCTGTGGTTTCATTTATGTGTGACGATACAACCAGAAAAAGTACTGCTGGGTAGAGATCCAACGCTTGGCCTCTCATCCTGTGGAGATCACGTGGTCTTCTTTTCCCGCCACATTCTCTGCGTACGTGTTGAGTGTGAGTCGCCGCTGCTATTGCTGGGACATTCTTATTTGTGAGTTTTTTTTTTCGGGGCTTAAATCCCCATTTCTCACCAAGCCACCAGTAGGTATCGGGGCTTTTTTAGTGACGACAGTTGTGGCCAGTGGAGGAACCACAGAGAGGAAGTAGAGGGTTTCTATAAACTGTAGGGTTGGTCTCTAACAGGAAAATTCAGCATGCTGCTATTGACTTTACCATGAATCACGATTGTAAGAGATATATTTGATCACGTATGCAGAAAAACAAAACTTGTGCAGCAGTTTTGTTTTTCTGGATCCTGTTTTCTGCTGTCATAGTGGCTTCCTAGTAAGGTACTGTTGTTTTTTTGGGGGGGGACCTTTTATATATATGTACTATGGCTTGCAAATGTTGACCAATGGCTCAAATCATATACACATCGGCTAAAACCCCCCCCCCGACCTTTAGCAAAGCGTGAAACAGCCAAAACGCCGGGCATACGAGGTGCCACTCAGTCTAGGCATAGACTTTTCCATTCCTAAGAACAGTTTTAGCCCTGGTTAGCATTGGTCTTCTTTAGAAGCTGTGAAGATTCGTGACCATCAGCACATAGCCCATATGGCTGATGCTATTTTAATGGGCAGCTACTGGTGAAATTGGTCAGACTTTCCATTGTGCAAGTGGCATTTAGTGATAATGCCAGAAGGGGGGGGCGATGTGTGCTTCAGCAGGTTAGGATGCTGTCGCCGCTTCAAATCCCAGGGTCTGCAGAGTGATGTCACTGCTGGGTCCCTGACAAGGCCATTAACCCCCAACATGCCTGAGCCTGCTTTTTTGAAAATGTTTGTCAGTTTAATAAAAGCATCTGTTAAAACAGATACAATGTAAATGAAAGAGAATGGTCCAGCAAGCTGAACCCAAATGTCAAAAAAGAATCTTCTCAACCAGCACATCTATATAATGCCTTTCTAGAACTCTCTACAAAGTTATCTACAATGTGACTTAATTTATAATAGCCCTTGCAAGAGCCTTTTTCTTATTCAAAATATAAGCTCGATTTCTTGGCCCAGGAATTGAAATGCAGTTGTTTGTTGGTTTGACTTTGTTTCACTATGTTTGATATTGAACTTCAATGTCTTCAAAATTCCAATGTTCTTCAAAACTCCTGAGCATATTATTTTTCCTGATGCTCCCGGAACATTATCCCACTGCTTCTGGGGGGGCTATCAGAATCACTACATGCCTCAAATGTCATGGGTTTGAGGCTGGATAGTGAATTGCCATTATAGGCTTATAGCCCTTATAGAATAATAAATAAAATATTTGTATTATAAAACAATATTTTCAACATTAATTGTGTTTAAAGGGTGCTCGGACAATGATGTAATTGTGCTGATATCAACAGAACCTTTGCTAAAATGTAAAACATGGCAATAACAGTCGATTGATGTTACAGTAAAAATGTCCTCTGCCAGATCTGGGAGGACCTTCATGAACCCTTAGCATTCTGGGAGCGTTTCGTGTTACCTGGGCAGCTCTGGCTCAGAAGCTCTTCTAACCACATGGCCTAGGCTGTGGACTGGAGGTGCCTGATGAGGTCATCATAAACAGCCGGTCCAACTGTTTGACATTTGCCTTTTATAACAACTTCTCTTCAAGCCGCATTTGCGAACCACATCGGCATGAAAAATCAAGAAAGGAAGAATGATTTGTTTATGTCAGCTATACTAAACATTTTCTCCACCTCACACAGCCCAAAACAGATTGGCTGCCATATATATATAAATAGGGCTTCCTTCAATGTGAGTGTTTACTAATACATAAATCTATCTATCCATCCATCCATCCATCTGCTTATTCTGTATAGGATTGCAGGGAATATGCAGAAGTATTTTTAAAAGATCCTTTTTTCAAATACTTAGCTTTTATGGGGTCTACATAAGTTTGTGATGGTGGAAATTTCTGGGAAAATGACAGAATGTACATACCACTCATGTGCACCTTCTTAGGACATGCAAGAGCTACACTTGTATTCAGAATTGTCAGATATCTTTCTGCGAAGAACATTGGAAAGTCCTTGTTAAACTCCAGGTTGTCTAACCTTTACTCTATATGTTACGTATGAGTATACAAACCATGTTTCATGCATCTTTTACTTTGTAGTTCTTGAAAGCCGGTTGATGAGGAATGACTGCCATTTCCTCTAAGTGTATAAATTTTCATGCTGCAGATATTAATTTGTTAATGCTGTGCGATTCAAAGGCCGAAGAGGGTCTGTGGTCTTTTCCGGCCTTATCGTGGTCAGGCCCTGCTTACTGCGAAATGAGAGACAATGCTTTGTGAATACACCCCTTTCTTTAAATAGATGTCTCTCAACAGATTTGGTCTATGGGGTAAATAGGAATGAGAGAGGAATGCTGATACGCTAGACAGTGTCCACAGCCCTGCCTCTTGCTGCATCCTCCTTTTTCGCCAGTGACTGGTCCGGCTTTAACCAGCGGTGCCACCTGCTCCCAAACAAGAGGCTCTGCCTGCGAATCGCTCGTGCTGTTCTGCTCTTTTCTGTATGGCTTCTGGAATGTGGATGTTCCCCATTGGAGTCATCGTCTCTGGCACAGGGCTATAGCCTTCTCACCATGCACTTCGGTGTAGCACGACACTGCGGGAAGAACAATTAGCTGGGCTGGACTTGGCCTGGGGGGCGGGCGAAGGGCGAAGGGCAGAGGGACTTGAGATTACATACCTGGAGGCCTTTGACGATCCCTGGAAGGGCACAGATGTTTTCCTGTTCCAAAAAAAACCACACTAAAGTTCATGCTTTGATGAAAGAAGCCTGTTGTTTCATTACCTGTTTCTCTATCAGATTTCCTTGTTAAGAAATGATGATTATTTGCCTTTTACACAAGTAGAAGGTGTACCAGGATGTCTTTTTCACGCATCCCATCATGCTTTGAGGCATACGCACACACGTTCAGTAGAGAGCCAAGCTTGCAGAGTCCGGGCCATTTATGCAGCACCCCTGCAGCCTTTCTGAAGCCTTTTTTGAGCTCTTGTTCAAAGGTCCAATAGAGATGTGACTGTTCTGAGCTGGGATTCAATTTTGAACCACAGGACTTTCTACATTTCCCCACTGGTTATTTGGCTTTCATTCAGTCAGATTCCAGAGTTGCTATCACTGTTCTAAATATTTCTATTTGAAAATCACCTACAGATGATAGGGGAGGATGTTACAGCACTATGTTTCAATAATCATATTTCAGTTATTTCACAGGGGTAAGACTGAGGGCACCAGTACTTCCTACAGACACTCCACAAAAAGAGGAACTAAACTTGTTTTTCATGTATAGTGTTCACCACGTATTGTGAAATGTTTGCATGCAATTAAAAAAAAAATCTAACATGGGCTTCACCATTTTCCTTTGTGTGGTCTAAAAATGGCCTGTTTTTTTCCGGCCAAATCCTGCAGCGTGTTACGGCGTCTGTGTGAATATTTTCCGTATGTATTTGGCTCTGGGTGCTCAGCCTGCAAGGCCGGCCTCCTGACCTGCTTCTCTCTTTCTTCCCCCTCATTTTCTGTTGGTTTATTTCCCCAGTTACTGTCCCTCACATTCCCACATTCCTCAGGATGCACTTTAGGTGAACTGGTGACTCTGAGCTGCCCTCGGTGTGGATCCGTGTGTGTGTATGTGTGTGGGTAATAAACTTTGTTATTTTTACATTATGGGGACCATTTTTTGGTCCCCACAAAGGGAAATTTAATATTTATAAAAATCTGTGAATGCAATCAAAAAACTTAAAATGACTTTTTTTGGTTACTTATGGGTAAAGTTAGGGCTGGGTAGGTGCACGCAAAGGACTGCGAGATAGCAGAGATACTCTGATGTGACTCTCGGCATGCAAATATAATCGAGGTGAATGCAAGCACAGCCACAGTCACAAACATGCCCAGCCCTCGACTTCCTGACAGACTGTGGGCACTCATAGTTAACTCCTCATGTGCCAGAGCACTGGCACATCTGTTGCTTTCAGTCACAGAGAAGCTCTGTAAAAGCTGCTATTCCTGGCTACCTCGTCATTCCCACTTGGTTAATTGCTAAAACACTGGCCTAATCTGCCCAAGGCCTGTTACAATTTGTTTGCAATTTCCTGTCTCAACTTGTCTGGGGGAGGAGGGAGCCCCTCCCTCTGATTTAATGGGGGTAATTTGGCAAAAGAAAATAAATTATATATACACACACACATGTGCATGCATCTACAAGCACACACAATGGTGCTATGTGTATCACGGTGTTCTGGATGCAGTTCTTTTGTTTCTTTGTCTTAGCTTATATATTGGAGCTGATATCCCATCCATCCATCCATCTTCCATAACCACATATTCAGTACAGGGACACATAGGATTTTATGCAGCTTCCATGTGCACAATAGGGGATTAAACACCATTCTGGTGTGCTGGTGATCCTCAAACTTATACAGAGAGGCTCCCAGAACATTCAGCTGTTCACCCGAATTACACAGACACACATGAGATCATAAAAACATTTTCCAAGCAAAAAACCAGGGGGCCCTATTTGGACAAATCACACCGTTTTAGGCTCTCAGAGTTTCGGGGACATTTTGACTCAGCATTAAAGCATGATGCATGGCCTTTTTATGAAACGTCTTCATAAGAGACTGCATTGCACAGGCTTATTTGGGTTTATAATCTACTAAAGGTACTGTAAATGGGTATTTTTTGACAGAGAAATTTGGACCTCGTATGGATCAAGGATGTTCTTCCATTATTGACCATTATTGATATTACTGACGCCCGCTATGCTCCCTCACATCTGAAGAGCTGAGCCTCTTCCTGGGAGCACAGACTGTGGGGTGGAGTTCACCCTGGACCAGATGCCGGTCCATCTCAGCTCACGCATGTACACGACACACATTTAGGGCGATTCAGAGTCACCAGTTCACTTAAAGTGCAGGCGTTTGGAGTAAATCCACATGAAATAGGGGAGCTGGGTGGAATTAATCTTGAAGGCTAATCCTCTGCCAGCACGCGCATAGTTACGTAAGTATGGTTATTTAAAAAAATAAATATTTTGTATACAGGGTGAATTTGACCATAACTGTATATGTGCACAGAACTGGATCCGGACAGATGAGGAGTGTCCGTCTTTAGCCACCATACCTCTACCCAGTGTGGATGGAGGACAATGGAGCCTGTAGAGCAATCACTTTCAAACATTTATGCAAGAATGTTTTTCTTCTAAGAAACCGAGTAGTACAATGTTCTGCAAAAACAATACACGGGACACCAGCCATGCCTGGAGAGGAGCCTGTGACCTTAGACTTCATACAAGATGGTTATATTGATGCCTTTAGTTATGAAGCGTATTAATCATTTTCAGCAAAACCTGCTGCTGCCAGGGGTAATACTCTGAATATTAACTTTGTGCAGATGCTCTGTACCAGCAGATAAACAGCATGCTAATAGGGCCTTTTCATAGATGTGTATATTACTGATGAACAAAGTGTTTTAGGTGTCCCAGCTCTGCTATGGAATCGACATGAGGAGCAGACACCATAAGGTGTAGAAACACTAAACATTGAGTAAAAGTTAATTACTCATTAAGCATTGGTTATCTATTCTTAGAGGCACAATGTCACAGTGGGCCTGCATTCATAGTGGGGTACTGCCCAGTTAGATTTTAGGACTATTTTTATTCCTAATTTACATTAATGATATTGGCATCAATATATACAGCAAATTGGTTACATTTTGCAGATGACACCAAGGTGGGTGGAGTAGCAGTTACTGAACTAGCGGCACAGAGGCTACAACGGAATCTTGATTTAATTACCGACTGGGCTGATACTTGGCAGAGGAAATTTAACATAGATAAATGTAAGGTAATCCATGCAGGGAGCAGAAATATAAAGTACAGATATTTTATGGGTTCCA
>JAODUD010000001.1:4289266-4299588 GCA_026784285.1 Stomatorhinus walkeri | reverse complement strand
GTAAGACCCCACCTAGAATATTGTGTGCAGGTTTGGTCACCATACCTTAAGAAGGACATTGCTGCCTTAGAAAAGGTTCAACATAGGGCTACGAGAATGATTCCTGGTCTTAGAGGAATGTCTTTTGAGGAGAGGTTAGCTGAGCTGAATCTGTTCAGCCTCGCACAAAGGAAACTAAGGGGAACATGATCCAGGTGTATAAGATTCTAACAGGTCTGGATGTTGTTCAGCCAAATAGTTACTTCAATATTACCTCAAATATAACTTGCGGCCATAGGTGGAAATTATCGGAAAACATTTTAAACCGGATTTGAGAAAGCACATCTTTACACAGCGTGTAGTTAGAGTATGGAATAGTCTTCCTGCTAGTGTAGCAGAGGCTAAAACCCTGAGTTCCTTCTAATCCGAGCTAGATAAGATTTTAACAACTCTGAGCTGTTAGTTAAGTTCTCCCCAAACGAGCTTGATGGGCTGAATGGCCTCTCGTTTGTAAATTTCTCATGTTCTTACAACAGCCAATCAAATTTCAGCAGGCTATAATTACTCTTGTATATGACCTACGATCATGAAATTTGGTGCCATGGTGCAACAAACTGGTCAGTGCTGCAAAGAGACACTGATCAGCCTAATGGTTGCTGTGTTTTACATTTTGGCCCATATTTTCTGCACTGTGGGTGCAATTCTGTTTTCTGCAGATTCCTTTGTCTCATATATGCTAATGAGATCATCAAACTGTGCCCCTAAGATTGTTAGATTAAGATTGTTGCAAAATGTGCAAATTCTACTTTTTTGAACCTGACCTAAACTGTTTATTCGAATCACAAAGAATTTAAACTGCAACTTGAGACCATTTAGACAAAAAGTTGTAGGATTTCTATCAGAGTATCTGTTCCTGGGCTACAGAGCAATGGATTTCTTGTTGAATTTGTAATCCTATTGTGAGTTTAATATAACCCACTTTTTCATAAAGTTACATAACTAAAAATACACAATGGCGTTTTCACAGGCTATTGTTCAAAGGGGCTTCATGGGTTGGCATTAGTACATCTGTCACGTCCAAGTTTTATTGTGATTGTTATATCAACAACTACAAATATTTAGATATCACTTTGATAAATGCTTTTCCTCAGCTAATATGTGTGACTGTTTCTAGATGGTACCATTTTTATATTCCTCTGGTGTAAGTACAAGTACAGTATAGTACAATGGAATGAATATGATTGTAGCATTAGGTGTAAAAAGCGTTTTACATTGTTATCACAGATTTTGCGAATCTACGAGCATAGTGTGTTGATCATGGATAATTTACCCGTTTAGATTGCATTTACGCTATAGTACTGTATGCGTACCGAGACTGTAGTTGTGATGACTAAGACAGCGTTTGATTTATATGCTGTACATTTGAAGTTTGCCTGCTTTTTTAACTGAATTGAAGTCGTTCCTTACGATGTCGCGGTCTCTTCAGTCAGGGGGAGTGGAAGGGGACTCAGCTGTTACACTCCTGCATTCTGCTGATTTATGGGTTTCAGCAAGGAGGTAATTTAAGTTCACCCTGCCTTTTAAATACCGGGATTAGCGTTGCTCCTGAACGGTATACAGATTTAAGACATTTACCCTCGTAGCTATATATTAACGTGAAAATGTAAAATTCTTTTTAATTAACGTAAACGGTTCTAAAGGTGGGGAGGGTGTCACCTACTGGCACACTCCGAGGTCAGCGCCTGGAATTAAAATATAAATGCATTTTTCATTTTTAGTTAAAATGTTTTCACCTAACATTCCCTGCCTTGCGTTTGACAGGGGCTTTCATACGCTTTCCTAAAATCATCTCCCCGGCAGAACTACGACACACTACTTTTCCACAAGAATTTCTCCAAGGATTTCCGCTCAAATAAATCCAGTGAAATCCCAGCAGCACAGGACAGTCGAGCTCTCGCAAATAATAAAAACTATTTTTCGGTTTTAATCATTCCTCAAGTAAATCGGCGTTTCTGAGTGTCCCTTTGCTACGGATCAGCGGGTCTGTATAAAAATATTAAATTATGTTGTATACTAGGCCTATTTTACTCTTCGTTCGGCTCCTCCGGGTTACTAGTGTATTACCTGCTCATCATTAAAGCGCAACAAACAAGCGGCTAAAGTAAAAACGCTTTGTTTGAAAAGTCCGCACTGCACTATCCACTCCGACCGCGAACGACAGAAAACCACACCTATGCATTTTTTTCCTGCTTATTTTAAGTCGCTTGCATCAGCAAAAAGAGAAAAACAAACTATCCAATGAATGTGACGGAAGGGCCGGGCCCCTCTCGGGGTACAGCCCGAACCTCCGCCCGCAGCGCCGCTCCGGATCGTGCAGCAGGACGATGTCAGTGGTGTGCTTTTCTGCACCCCCGCCGGATTGGGTAAGTCGCACGTCAGTAAAGCGCCCTTAAAGGGCCCTTATTCCCCTCGGCTTTCAAGGTCTCGTGAGTCTCCGCGTTTAGCCCCGGATCGCTACGGTGCGAGGAATCGGCCCGGGTCGATTCCCATCTCATCCATTTTACAGCGAAAGAGGCGATGTCTGCACATTTAAGCGGTTTTACCAAAAAGCATCTCACGCCCCCACAATGTGCAGGAAACACTCTTCGGCGCCTGGCTCCAGCCTGCACGTACACAAGCTGCACCAACCCATTCCCTGCGCCACCATCGCTAGGCATGAATTAACACTGCATACAATATGAAATACTTTGAATTACTTTTTCAACTGTGTATTTTTTATTTTTTTTTCAATTAGCTATCACTTTTTGGTTTATTAGCCTAATTATATTCTGGAACCAGGACCTGAGTCATTCATCCAGGTAAATTGGGGTATGATGTCATGCTGATTTGCAGTCACACAACTTCTCTGTGGTTATGTGAGTAAATAAAATAAGAACAAATCATTGTGCATATATATATATATATATATATATATAGTCTACGTTTATACATTGTGAAGTACCAATAATAAACTAGGATAGAAATTGTACTACAACTGCATTATAATATTGACAGCAATCCAAAATCCAGTTCTGTTTTTGTTGATAAAATAGTAACATGTCGCAGTACTCATGGGGGTTAACAACAGTGTCTGAAACAGGTCGTCAGACCGGTGAAGGTAGAGATACACTGACGATGGCTGAGGGTAACTAAATGTCAGCATAGTTGCAGGATTTTCTGCTGCTGGATCTGACCAGGTATCAGTGTTCACGAAAGTTCCAGAGATGCATTTGGGGGAATGGTAACTGTAGCAGAGGGCAGAGCAATGTTTGTAAATTGTGGTTCCTCAAATGATGTAACACTTGTGCAGTATTGCTCCAATGAACTGGCTGTTCCACGTGGCCTGAAAAACATCTTGTGCTATGTGGTGTTAAAAAAGCTAAATGATCCCATTTTAAATCACATTCCCAATAACAACAGCATGTATACATCTAAATGTTTCATACATTTAATGCCTCATTGGTGTAGGTAGCTATTGTGTTTTTTGTATTTACATATTGGTGTATTTTGCCATGTAAGGAAATTAGTTTTTATTTTTTAGGAATTTTAACATACCATTCAGTTTCCACTAGTAAAAATACTTACAAACAGCCCAATGCAGACAAGAAGTCAATCATTTGCCAAATCATTTTTAATTGATTGTAACAAAAGGAGCACAACAGACACACACACACGCGCGCACACACACACACACACACACGCACGCACGCACACTTCAAAATGCAAATATCAAATAAAGGCTCAGTTTGCAACCATATATGATCTGTTTAAAAAACATCTGAAAGAAATACTACTAATCAATAATTACAAAAAATAAGCGCTTTAAACAAGGAAAAAAAAACATGCTGAGGATTAACCCAACCCGTTTAAAAAAGAACAAAAAAACATAAATAAGTTAGTTTTCTCAGTGTTTTTACAGTTATGTACACAGGTACACTCTCCTGTTTTACACAAATACACATGCAGTGTAAGAAATAACTTCTGAATAATAGTGCCAAGTCTTATTTGGGGGCAGGGGAGGGGGGAGAGTTAAGTGGGAAGAACAATAATAAAAACAAAAACAGGGGTTCTGTGGATGCATACATTTAAAAAATACATTTTGCTGATTCATGCTCTTGTGCAGGAAAAAAAAAATTCAATCGAGTAAATTTAAGTCAGTCTGAGGGTAAATATACTATCATTAAATAAAAAAAATACACAATATTTTAGTTACAATGTATTATATGTTCAGTAGGACAACTCAACCAAAACATTACGTATAAATAAGACTGTTTAAACAGTCATGGCCAATGTACAATTAATACTGTATATGTTGACCGTATGCATTTAACTTGACTTAAAAAAAAAACTACTTTTAATTGAACTCCGATATTCACAAGGTGCCAGGATTACAAGGCTTTATTAAAAAAACAACTGATGCTCCTGCTCTAAATTAGTTTATTCAGACTAAGGCATGAATGGCAAAACTAGTTATGTTTGTGTATGTTTTTCCACCTACACACCCCCTCCAACTGACAAAAACTGGGACTCATTATTAACGTGTCCAGAGAAATATTGAATTAACCAGTGAACCGAAATTGAATCCTGTTCTAAAACTCTCCTCATGTACACATACGTGTCTTAAAAGCAAAGAACTTCACTTTGACAAAATAATAAATTAGACCAGGATTATAAACACACCCTGATTTGTAAATTTTGTTTGCATCTCTTTCATGCAAAATATCTACTAAAGGATCTGACACCTTCCATTTTTTTTGCAATATTCTGAAAACCACACTGCAAGCCTTCAAGTCAAATCAAAAATTCACACTTTTATACAAAGGGGAAAAAATTCTCCGTAATAAAAACGTTTATGTGCTACATATGAATAGAAAACTATATACACAGGTAGTTAAAAAAAAAAAAAAAACGGCCAAAATTAGCAGAGGCTAACTGCAAATTGCTACATTTACTGCTATAGAGGCAGATTAACTTTTGCTGAGTGCCAGACTGTTAGTGTTTAAATTCAGTGTCTGTAAGTCTCCACATCCTTGGAAGAGTCCGAATGAAATCGGTTCCTCTCATCCATCTGCAGTTCCTTTTTATTGAAGTATTCTGTGACATTGTTGTTTATCTTCATCTCTGCGAGGAGAAGTCAGATAAGAAAATTTATTTTAAAAAATACATTTACTTCCTCCTAGCAATACGCCAAATGCAAAAATCAAATCTCAGCATAACATCCTGAATGTGGGGGGAGCAGCTACTTCACCAATTGCACCATTTTATATGTATTAATTCCATCCGTTGCATGAAATACAATCTTACAAAAGTATAGTTTGCAATACTTTTAAAGTAGACTGCATGTTTGTAATGCTATTCGGCGGACCTCACGGTGAGACTGCGTGACCTAAATCATAAATCGGCGGCTCCGCGCCTTAGTGGAAAGCGGTGTAGGAAGGTCACTTCGGATTCGGCCGAACACGTAGGCAGAGCCGCGGGGCTCCGGAGCTGCTGACGTGTTACTACAGCTTTGTTTACAGGCGGCAGGAAGCGCCGCGAAACGCGCACGGCTCCCTTTGCGTTTAACCCCTTTCGGGCGCCAAATTTATCACCAACTCTTGTTTCTGAATTTATTCTCAAAATGACGCACCGAGATTTGGGGGACAACATAACTAGATAAACTTAACTGACCAGTTCGTTCACCTTAATACTTATGCTTTTAAATGGATTTCTAAATTAAGTGTCAGTAATAAAGTTAAAACATAAAGGTTAACTACGATCGTTCATATTTTTATTTGTTATGCCATTTTATCCACTGTCCCGTTAAGATAATTTTCAAACACTAAAGTATATTTCTAGATGGACAGTTCTAGGACATGTCCAGACTTTGTTTTTCCGATTATTGTTTGGGCAAGAGAAAACATTACGTTTTCTGCGCTTAAAACGGATACGGCTTTGCAACATTTACAAACTTGGTCAGAACTTCGGGCAAACGGCAGTGCGATCAGCTGCCGGCACAAGCCATTAAAATAAATGCATAACCAAAGAGCCTTATAAGAAACAAAAAGCACCTTACCGTAATGCTCACGTTTGAGTCTTTGGGCTGGATTTCCTGGGTGTGTTTTCAACCGAATGGGTGACAACTGGGTTACGAGAAACTTCATCCGAACTGTTCCGCGATCGTTTTTTTTGCGACGAGCAATCTAACATAGGAGAATAACACATAGCGTTAAAATGACGAGGAATAACGCTGTACTGCATGCAAGATAAAAGGTTTTATTAGTACCTCAGCCACTCCGATTGCTGCAGTACATTTAAAAAACATGGTGCACGGAGTCCGGCACCGACTACGTTATACACGCCAACATGTATTGCATGATATTTAGTAGCTGAGTGCAAAACTAAGCCTTGCAAGGACGTTTGACTGGATAACTGTTTTTAGTGCATCTGCGCCTTGCAACGCAGGAGTTGGAGCTTTGCCGTAAACATGACTGCAAAATAAAATTTAATCCAGATTTCGTTGGCTGGACACCGTACCGGCACTCGCTCGCTTTCTCTTCTGACTCGTCGACCGCTCCTTGCAGTCCGTTTGCCCTTCCGAGATGTGTTCAGACGGCCGGGCTTCGGCGCTCTCCTGCACAGAGCCGCCGTGTCCATTAACATCCACGACGTTCTCCGCTGCAGCGTCCGCTGGCCGGGAATCCGCTGGCGTGCAGCGCGGTCCGCCGTAAAACTCGGGGGCGTCGTCCACCGGCTCCCACTTGTACCTCCCGGGCGGGAGCGGCCTGTGAGCCGCAAAGTCGAAATTCCACTTGTCGGTTTTGGCCTCCTCGATCTCCCGCAGGCGCTCGCTTAACTCCCGCTGCAGCTCCTCATGGTTCGGCATCCCGAACAGCACCCTGCAGGCTGACGGCTTCGGGAAGTCCGACACCCGCGCCTCCATCCTCTCCAGGGGGGGACTCCCATTCGAGAGCCGCACATCTGACATTTTCCGTGTTTGGGAGAAACAAAAAATAAGGAGAACAACAGAAGTACCCAAAAGCAACGCAGAAAATTACCACGTATTTCCCACTCGTCCGATTCAAGCACGATCCAAAGCTGGCGTAGAGGCAGCGATCGCCGCAAACGCAGGCATGCCGTGCGCAGAAAGAAGCAGTCCTTCCCGGTGGTAACAGCGGCGAGTCAGTGCGGCGATGCGCGCAAAAGGGTGACCACCATCAAATCTGCAACGGCAAAACCCACAGCTGCAAAAAGCAAACAACACCCTGTCAATATCTCCTCTGAGTCAAATAAGCGAGTGGAAAGAGCAGACGAGACTATTAGGTTCCCAATATGGCGATGGCTGAGAAAAATGATTGACACCAGAGCTATTTAAACAGAGCGAAAGAGCCATTGGCCCGAGCCGGCGGTCCGCCCACTTTAAAGGTGAACCCGGCTGCGCGTGACGGTGCCAGTTCGCTGGCCGAGGTGTAACCGTGCCTACATCTGCAACCTTTTAATCGGCCACAATTCAATTATGTATATTTTCAGAAAATGTAAAAAAATGCTTTTAACAGTGCAAAGCATAATAGTAATTATTATGCAGTTTCTGCCCACTACTGGCGACTATGCAAACTGCATTCCTCCAGAGTATCACTGTCTTCTGTTTGGTTCTTTCGACTGTTCGGCATTAAGTATATTGATTAATATCGATTGAATTGGTTTAAACATATGCTTCTTTTGAATTAAGTCATATGTAAAAATGCGGAGTAATGCACGAGTATATATAAGGGATTTTTGTGTCTTACCCGGTATTCTTTAGGCCGCTTTTTCTGACTTGATTTAGTTTCGTATTTTTGGAAACAGGCTGGTGGGTGCGGCGAGCGAGTCGTGGTCTGAAGTGTTCTGTTTACGCTTAGAAATCACTCCCCCAAAGCGGAGTGAATCCGGCGTAGTAAGTGTATTCGCGCTGTGTAACCGGAGCAAGGTGCCTTGGAAAGCTCACAAAACCCGCCGTGCTTCTGCCCCCGGAAGTCTGGGGATAGGTTTTAATAGTTACTCCAGGTTGGACTTAAATTAATTCAGTTCTATCATTCATTTGAAATCATTAGAAATGGTTGAAATCAAGAAATTGTGGTCGGAGGTGAGGCATTTCATTACACCATATGATTCTCCTGGTCCTGATGAAATGAGTGCATTTGCTCATAGGTTCATCAGACAAAAATTTTCACCCTAATCTGAGCAGTGACATATTTTGTCGTTGCAGCAACCAGAGCTGAAGCCTCAGTTTACGCTGTACATTTTTAAAACAACGTTGACACCCATTTGAAAAACTGAAGAACAATAGCCTAGTCCTCTGATTTTTGTAGCAGTCAGTCTGAATTATCCCAGCTCCCCCATTGACGGCGAGTGACATAGGCTTAGGAGAACTTCAGTAAAACAGAAAAAAATGGAAGAATCACTCCCGAACCCAAGAAAATAACGTCAGCTACATTTGCCCCATGACAAATTCTATTTTAAAGAATTACACATCTTATACAATGTTAACGCACATTTTATGCTGTCAAATTAATATAGTACATTTTTTTTAAATGATACTGAATGACAACTGAAGAAAGCTGACAACTGAAGGAAGGCCAATCCTGACACCTAGTGTTAGGACTGAAAACATCCAATTTCAGAGAAAGTCATCAAGGGACACCAATAGCAGCCTTTACAACAGTAGCACAGGAATTTGACTGCGTATTTACATATTTATTCCATCCATTAATCTTCCAATCTTACCCTGGACAGAGTTACAGAGCCTACCCCATGCAGTATAGGGCAGAAGGCTGGGGTACACCATGGACAGAACACTATATAATCCCAGGGACCACACACACTAACTAGGGGACAGGAGAGATGCCCACTGAGCTACACTGCCCTCCAAAGGCAAAACATGTTAATTACACTGACAGTGAAACTGAGAAAAAGGCACAAGTGTTTTGCTTGATTATTATTTTCTTTATTTGGGGGGGGGGTTGTAGGTATTCTAATTTTCACACTGTTTTCTTCAAAACTGAGTATAGTTAAAGTTAGTTATTTTATCACATGTAAAACAGACCTGATTTTGGTCAATACTTGATTTTGATGAAACATGCAGTTATGGTGTTCAGCCTTTGTGTGGCAGCACTGGGCTGCTCACCTGGAAAACAGTGCAAACATACCCGAACGATGCCTTAACTTGCATTACTGATGAGGTGGTTTTGCTCTTTCTGTTCAACAAACAGCTTTGTGTTGCTGCCCCCCGCCCAGACACACACATTTTACTGTATGATACATACAGTGCCATACTAAGCCTTAAATATACTTGGTATACACTGGAACATTGTCCTCAGTCATAAAGTCAGTTGACTGTCCAAAAGTAGTTTAGTGAATCACAGATGTCTGGAAGTACATAGTCCATCATGCCCCTTTCACTGAGCTTGAAGAAGGGTTACGAGGTCAACCATTTAAGGATGTAGAAGTTCCTCTTGTCCACCCTAAGCAAGGTCAGCCCGTTGGCCAAGATTTGGCTGTCCTGTCTGAGCAACTGCTCCGCACAGTCGACCTGGCAGTAGTTCAGCGACACCACGCCTTCCTTCACCATCCGGGACCTGCCCGGCATGAGATGCATGGTCAACTGGGCCACAAGACATATCTTTAGATTCTTTTTTTGTTTACTCTTCCTGTTAGTCCTTATATGTTTTTACAAGTACGAGGAAAATGGATCATTTCACCACCAGAACCTTGGACACATAAGGGAATTGCTTCCACAAGACTTTGTTCCAGCTCAAAAGACAATCACCCAAGACAGATAAAAATAAATCAACACTGAGGTAGGACTATGGTCAGCATTGTGGTTAGTATAATAAGTTGATGGTCGCTGATTCCGACCCAAGCTGAAGCCCTCAGACTACGTCATTTTTATCTGAGAACCGGTATGAGGTTCCAGTAATTCACAGCTGCAGGATTTAGCAGACGGCTGCCCTATACTTACCCACGGGGCCCATCAGGAACAGCCCCCGCTTTCCTGCAGACATCCAGCACGGTGATTCCCGGCTCCAGCACCAGCTCGCAGACAGGCACCTCCCTAGAGTTCCTGCAGCTCCACATCACTCATTTCCTGCAGCGCCTTCAGGCTGCCATGGTAGAGGGCATCCGTGCACCTGTCGGCTTGCAATGAGGTATCAGAGCAAGGAAATGGAGTAGCATGGATGATTCCAGCAGGGACCACTAGAGGGAGCCACAGGCTTGCCTCCTGGTGCTTTCCACACCGTCTTCGCCGTGGACGAGTCTGGCAGCTGCCGCTGTGCAGACCGTTTGCC
>JAODUD010000001.1:4276189-4289166 GCA_026784285.1 Stomatorhinus walkeri | reverse complement strand
GGCTTGCCTCCTGGTGCTTTCCACACCGTCTTCGCCGTGGACGAGTCTGGCAGCTGCCGCTGTGCAGACCGTTTGCCGGGGTCCTGCTTCTGCTCCTTGTGAACAGCCTCAGGTACCCACATCAGGGAAACCACCGACTGATCAGGGAAGATGGCCCATCCGCGACTGGCCACCAACTGATCAGGGAAGATGGCACATCCGCGACTGGCCACCGACTGATCAGGGAAGACGGCACATCCGCGACTGGCCACCGACTGATCAGGGAAGATGGCACATCCGCGACTGGCCACCGACTGATCAGGGAAGATGGCACATTTGTGACTGGCCACCGACTGATCAGGGAAGACGGCACATCCGCGACTGGCCACCGACTGATCAGGGAAGAAGGCACATTTGAGACTGGCTCTCATACACAAACGTGGGGAGATTCATAAACAACTTCTGTTACTGCACTCAGTGTGTACAAAATCTATCCCATAACACTGCAGGTTATAATCTGACTGTATACTTGCATATGACAAATAAAACAAGTGAAACCATCTCAATATCATTGCCTTTTAAAAAGCATCTTCCAGCACCAGATATAGATTTTTTGGTGGGCAGGTAAACGAAAGATTACAAAATAATCCCTTGACACAAATTTGCATTTATCTATCTTCTAGTCCAATTTTTCTATATTCATCATTACCATATCTATATATTACACGTATTTTTATACAGTAATTGTTGTATGTGGGTACAGTGTATTTTCTTTTTTTGCCTTTTGTGTGACAGTGTACTGTACAGTCTGTAATCACCAACAATTTCCTCTGGGACAATGAAAGTTTCCTGATTGGTTCATCATACTGCATTGTGAGAGTGCTATGCCTTTCCCTTCCTGCAGGGGGCAGGCCTGACACACATGCCTGTCTCCCAAGGAGCACCTGCCTTTCCACACAGCTGTCGGGCTGCCTCAGGAAGTACTGGAACAGCTCAAAGGGCGATGTCCGCTCCCGGTCCAACCACAGTATGTTTCCCGCTGTCTTCCCCAGCTTGTCCCCTGCAAAGCTGGCTACCAGCGGCACGGTGAGTCCGTACACGTCCTGCCCAATCATCCTACACCATGTCAATGATGAAGGCAGAGTCCAGATTAAACCAGATTTTTTAAGATCCAGCCTTCCCTTATATGAAGCACCAGCCTATTTCAATTAATAATTATAGCAGACTAATGAGCTATATTTACAAATTCCATTCATAATATCGATGGCGTACAATTTTATATATCAGCCACCACCAATGCGTGGAGAAGTGATGCAGTGCAGCCGTTTTCATACAAGATGCCAGGACATTCAATTAACTTGTTTCAGTCCTGGATGGTACCTAATTAGGCCATCTGGGTTAGTGTGTCATTCTTTGTGTTAGTTGGCTTTTAATGACTTTCATCAGGACAGATAAGACATTCAGCAGGGAGCAGTGTAGTTATGGCACTGGGCCTATATCAAGTGCCTCAAAATTGCTCGATTATCCCCAGAATTAGAATAAATGACTAATCAGATAAGTGCCTGTTTTCAGTTAACTAATTCCACCAGGATCTTTTAACATACATTTAATCCATCACATAATAAGATATTAAGCGCTAGTTATGAAATGCGGTACTATTGCTTTGTGATGAATAATACAGAACAGTACACATGATTATCTGCATGGGCCCAGTTACTTGTGAATGAATTCTTGTCCCGACGCGATGTTGCCTAGCTGGTAGGCTTGGAGGAGCTGGTACGTGATTCAGGCCCTCGGCACTCTTCAGTCGAGACTGAACGCCCTGTCTGCTTAACAGCGCCCTGTTAAGTGTCTTCCCACCTCGCACAGAAAAGATACGGCACTCCATCCGCGGTACCAGCTGGCGTTGTTTAGCACTGCCACCGATCCAAGCTTCTTATGCTCGCTTGAGAAACACAGTTCATGATGGATGAATAATCGTTGCAGGCAATTTCTGATGCCCCTGGCGTTTTCAGTCACTGTACCGACGGATAGCCGGTCCCGTTCCACTGGCTTGCCGCAAGGATCCCCAATCTACCGACGATGACTGATACGACATTGTGTCCGGCGTTGCGGAAGTGCATTAGGGCGATGACGGGTACCAGGTTCCCGATGTGCACGCTGTCGGCCGTGGGGTCGAAGCCGCAGTACACCGTCTGTGCACCCGAGTGCAATAGACGACACAGCGACAGCTGGCCTGACTCGGGGAGAATGTCCTCTAAAACCCCCGTTTGGTTTAACAAAGACAGAACCCCCCATTCACTGCTCTCTGAGGAGGCGAGCCTTGGGTATAATCCGCGATTCGCATTTTTCAGTCTTGATAATAAGTAGTGTTTATGTCTCGTAAACAACTTCCATGAGTTCGCTATGGGCGCCGCCATTTTTGTCATGATGGCGCGATAAACAGTGTTTAATCTCGTCGTTGAGAATGAAAGGACGTGGCGCCATCTACTGGCGGTAAGTAGGATCCAGATCGTATTCTGCGCCGTGATTCTCTTTACTTAAAATGTGCAAAATACAGCAGAAGTACAACGCTATAAAAGCCGATGAGGAAATATATCCTAAATGATATGAACGTACTTTTTATTCTAGCATAATCACAGATTTTTTTCAGTGTTTCGCTGAATTCATAGTGGCTATTAAATGCTTCAAGTCCATTTTAACTTAAAAGACCAAACAAGTTGTAATTAATTAGTTAATTAATTGATTAGAGCAACGTACAATGTTTAGTTTTCGACAACTTTATATAAACCTTCAATGGGAATATGGTTTGTAATTTTATTGATTTGGTGGTCAGGTAAATTTCAATAACGGAATATATAAAATAAAATTGTGATGTGATGACGAAAACAAAATATAGTTTATCTGGCCAACAAATATTTTTGGTAATAGCCACTCTTTATGCATTACAAAATTACAAAAGAATCCCTTTTTTTAATTTTACAAAATAACTTTCATTCAGAGCTAGAATGACCAATGGAACAGGTAAGAATTCAATGTTTTATTGTTTTAAACCCATAAATGTCAAATCATCTGTGGTTTAAGTGACTAAACATACATTCATCAAACACGTACAATATTATTAGTCCATAATTACAGTTCAATAACACCAACTTGGTCAGACTGAGTTGCAGTCCTCTCATGGCTGTTAGCTAGAAAACCACTGCATGAAATGCCAAAATGGAAAAAAAAGAAACATTAGGGATCGTTCCTACTTATGGTACGAAACTCCAACATGAAATAGAATCATTAGTCGTGGTTTCGCCTACTGCAGCTCCACCGGGCATTTATGATTACTGGTGATAGTCAGTACGTAAGGAACTAGATTGGACATTCAGGACAAGTACTTAATGCATCATGCCGAGTGCTGCCTAGGAGAGCTGAGGGAAGTCTAGCAGAATGCTAACAGTTATGTTAACAGCAATGATAACAGTACCCAAAAGTATCCTGAGCTAGTATAAACTGTGAAGACGACGTCATATTCCCTGATACATCTTTAAAATCCCTTGTCAGTCAAACACAAATTGATACACAGTGATGCAAGAGAAAGTGATATAAAATACCTTGTCGGTTCTGCATTTTGGATATAGAGTGATGTTGTATATGTCTGCTTGGCACACTGATTAGTGACTACGGTGAACCTTGGAAAGTGCTGACTTCCATGGCAGATGTATTAAAGGATTTCAGAATGCAGAAATGGATGGGTTGGATATATACACCTGCTGATAGGATTTGTGGCATGCCCTTAATCATGTGTGTAGACACTTATCTTCTTACTGGAAAGTGACACATATGTCATTTGTTGTGTCTCCACCCCACACACATGTGCTTCCTAAGGCACAAATGGTATCAAAAGCCCACCCCCCCCAAAGTAACATAAATCAGGAAACGGTCCTCATCAGGGCTGTGATGAGCTTTGAAAGTGGGAATGTCAACACTCAAATTTGGGTTTAGAAGCTTTAGTGGTGATTCTTAAGTGATACACTACACAGCCAGCAGGGGGCAGTGTGACCCCATAAGATTAACACAAGGTGACATTAGAATACCAGGTATTCAGAAATTCGTGATGTTCCACACATCCACCTTTCATTATCATAATCTGGTACAGGCATGGCTGTGGGAGTTTTTACTGCAAGAAACAAAGAAATCTTTTAAGTTGCAGCGCTCTGGACTGATACCCGAACAAAGTAAATGGACTTAACACATTTTGTTATGGTTCTGTGATGAATTCACATCCTCCTGGGAATGCTGTTAGCCCTGCGTGTGACCACGCCTTCATGACTAATGTAGGCCAGAATGTCGAAAATCCAAAGAAAAAAAAATGCAGTCTTATCGGCCATGATGACATCACCAGTTAACATCAGTTCATATAAATCCCACAAAGACGCGAGGCGAAATTTCAGGATTTTACAGAATTACAAAGGATGGGTGAATGTGCATTTACTTCACTCTTCCAAGAGGAGTACTATGGACAGACATTTCATTGCAGTGAAGGTAGGGACCTGAAGCACCCCGGGTGGACAAACCTTTAACTGCACCACTCTTGCAGTGTTGAGAGATCCCTGTTTCACTCCAGGTGATGTGGCAACCCTCATCCTCACTCCAGTCACTCTATCAAGGGGCCAAAACCTACTTAATTGTGGTTACAGAAAGACATCTTCTGATTCCAAGCCTACATACACATTTATCATATATTTTATTAGTGTTACCTTGGATATTTTACAATCAGTATAAAAATGATCGAATGTAATTACAATCAATATATTATTTTGTAGTGCATGAGCAAGAGCTTTCCATTCATCCTACAACTTATCAGTTAATACCACTGTTCTTTTTCCAATGAAAGGGATTCATGAATCGTTTGATGAATTACCTGCCCCCAGTGTCACACTGTACAGGGTATCAAGTGCAATGGGTCCATAAACTCTGAATATGGACCATAAGTAAAACAGAACCTGCATGTCTGAACTGTTGAGGAGTACTCATCATGAAGAAGGCAGGTATAGCCCAAGACTAACATCTTGCTCCTAGTTCTCTACCACATTTGGGTTCTTTTATATCATTATCATACTTCCCTTCCTATTAGGCATCTATTAAACCTTTATTAAAGATCTTTTTAAAAACAGGATCTCTATTTCAAACAGTTTAGCTCTCACCAAGAACACACCTGGTTATATTTCCCTATTAAACCAATAGCAGTCGAAGATCATATTTACAAACTCCTTGAACTGCCCCATTCCCCCCCAACTGGTCAGACAAGAAACCAAGTGGCACCCAAAGGTCTGTGCTAACTCTCCAGTACAGGTTCCTGATCTCTTAAAACACTACAGTCAAAACAAACCTCCAAAACATGTCGGCAGGCCATTTCTACTGAGGTACAGACTAGTCAG
Organism: Stomatorhinus walkeri; assembly: GCA_026784285.1. Lineage (NCBI taxonomy): Eukaryota > Metazoa > Chordata > Actinopteri > Osteoglossiformes > Mormyridae > Stomatorhinus > Stomatorhinus walkeri. The sequence continues at coordinate 4,283,758 of JAODUD010000001.1, read as the reverse complement.
ACACCAAAAATGTGAGATACTTCTTTCCTATGATACTGGAGATGATCACCAATGGTGCTTCTTTAAAATGGCATTTCTATGGCTGCCCTGTTGTGGAAACAAACTGTTCAAGGCAGGATAAACATTGTTACAGCAGCTCTGATTGGGACAATATGAAATTAATGGCGTGCCAAGTGATTGGATTGTGATTGTATAAAATGAGGTTGTATTAAACTGACACTTATATACAAAGACAATGCATTGAACTATTTCCATTTGGTATTAGAAATAGGACAATTTGATGTCTGTTTTAAGTTTGATTTCATCATGAATACAGTAGCTGGGAAACAATCTTTCTGGGATGAAAAACATCCAGTTGGTTAAGAAACTTTCCCCTGAAGGCTCATTCCATGTCACCCATCCAGTCAACATCCAAACACGAGAATGAGGGGAAAAGGAACTGGGACCAAAACACCTGGTATCACACAAATCACAGGTTGCACTGTCAAACTGACCGCTTAGATCACTGACTGTTACGAGTTACGCAGCAACACAGTGTGGATTTACTGTTTGTTGTTCCGTTTTAAGACACTGCTATGTGAATGAAGAGAGTTTCTACACAAGGCTACCGAAGGCTGAAATGAACTACCTAAATCTAGCTTTAGTGTTCTTTGAGCACTGGTGAATTACATTTACCTGAAATTGGATTGGAAACATTTACAAATGAAATATATATGAAATCATGATAAATAAAATAAACTAGGTGAACCATGTGAACATTCACTATTGGGGATTAAAAGTTCCTTTAAAACATTCCTGTGCATGTTTACCAGACTGTGAACACGGTATTTCTGATTGATGAAAATGTCACAGTAACTGGAGTGAGGAATCTTAGCATGCGTGTAAAAGCTTTGATGATAAAACCCACCTATATCACCAAGGGGAAAAAGGAAAATCATGTGTCTGAGTCTCTGAGGACAAGATCTTCAATTCCCAGGAAGGCCCCAGAAGATACACTCATCCACTAAGATGTCCAAAGGGATGGGGGTTTGTAAGAACACCACAGCGAATAAAGCGTTCAGAAATTCAACGCTGCATCGCTTTGGTATGCCAGTGCTTCCAGTGCATGAGTCCATCTCTTTCCTGTATCCAGTCTCTCTCGCATTGTATTGCTACCGATTTATACAGAATGTGAAAGAAGCTGAAGGGTGGGGCGGGGGGCAAGTGAGACCAGTACTGTATCAGTTAGCTTAAAAGAAAATGGGCCATTAACCCAATAAGAGTTGCCAATGTACTACCATGAGGTTAATGTTTATATTGCAGTAATCAGTGCTCATGGAGTAGTGCACCTTCTGAAGGTGGATGCGTAGGTTCCAATGAGCTCTGGAGCCTCCACAGTCTGCCCCCGTGAACTTTGCAATAGGCTGGAGTGGGCTGGTTCACCCCCCCCCCCCCAGCACCACCTGTTCCTCAGTACATGTCCCGGTAGATCTCCTGCAGTAAAGGGTGCAGCGAGGTGTCCTCTGTCTTCTTGATCTCCTGCACCAGCTGGGCATGCTCAGTCACCAGCTGCCGCAGGTCGGCCAGCTTCTGCAGCAGCTTGGGGAACAGAAAGGCGTCATCGGGGTGGTTGGTCTGCAGGTGGCTGCGCAGCACCTGAACCAGGGTCTCTTGTAGTCGCTCGATGTACTGTACATTCACCAGACCTGGGCGGTCTGTGAGGAGGAGGAGATGAAGAGAGAGATGAGACCAGCTGAAGCGGAGGAGAGACACACCCCCCAACATTTAAGGAAAATGAGTTAGCATTGGCTAAGAGATGCATGTCCCTTGAGAGATCACTGGATGAGTTTATTACATAGAACAAGATTTCTTAATAGTTTTCCTGGCATCCCCAAAACTAATTTTCCATTAATGCAGAACAGAGACCTATCGATTTTTTTTTTCTTCAAGAAATGGAATCGTTCTTCTGCCATACATTTAATCTAGTGTTTTTCAACCAGTAGTGTGCTGCTGCACACCCATTGAAAAACACTGCCTTATGCAAAGTGTGCCATGGCAGAAATAAGGTTGGGAAACACTGATTTAGTCAACAGTTCAAACAAAGGTTTTATGAAGGAGGAGCTTGACTGAAATTCCATCTAGCAGTGGAAATGTGACCCTAGTTCCTGTGTTGGCCACCCTTAACACCCATTCTCACCTCCACAGCAGATGATGGTGGCGACAAAGAGTGCCAGGTCACTGTCATCCAGCTCCAGGGCATTGAACTTCATGGCAAACTGGAATTTGGGCTCCATCATGTCGCTGAAGGGCCGCCGCAAGCTTTTGAGGAACTCGCGCGTGATGAAGCCATTACCGTAGGCAACCAACAGCCCGTCCTTATTCATGCACGAGGCCAACATGGCAAACATGGCCTCGTAGACGCCATACTTGAGCAGTGTCACCTGGTCGTTGAGGTCCAGGACGGAAAAGCCCGGCACGGCCTTGGCGAACTCAGTCAGCTCAGTAACTGTCTCCACAGAGGTGCACTGGCAGCAGTGGAAGATGCGTACCTCTGCCTCCTTGTTCTGCAGGCCACCCACACCACCCACCAGCTTGGCCACTAGGGTGCGCTCTGCCAGGCGTAGCGTGTCCATGTCATGGATGACGAAGGGCTATAAAGTGGAGGAGGTGAAAGATGTTTGACATCCAGATACTTACTTTGTTTGAGCTGAGAGAGGGAATTAGAAACCAACAGTATGAAATACAAAATCTCAGGAGGAGAACATCAAGGAAATCCTTGAATGTTTACATTTGCCCTGAAGGTGGTGCCCTACATCTATCACAACTTCTGTTGACATGAAACTGAAGTTGCATGATGTCTGGTTCTCTCAAAATCTATGTGGCCTGGTTGAAAGAGATCTTTGGCTGGAGATTCAGCCAAGCCTGCTCCAGTAACTGCCCCAGCTGCGTTGTGATGTTCAACAGCAAACAAAACAAACACTCTAATCTTATCAACCTCTCACCCTTTGACTTGCAAAAACAGGGGCAAGACCTCCAGGGTCCATCTGAAAGAAAGCATGGTCACATGACACAGATGGCGTCCTTGACACTGGCCTCTGGTGGCCAAGCCATGCACCTGCCCCCGCTCTTCAGAATGTGCCCCGTGACAATATCAGCTGCCCGCTACTCGTGGGTCCAGTAACGCTATAAACATATGCGCTTTGGAACATTTCCAGCATCAGTGTGTTCATATCAAGTTGCCAAAACAAAGACCCGAATTCACTCCAGATCTTATGCGATTTGCTGCCATGTTAGAGGCAGTTCAAGTGTACTTCAAGGAGGACATCGATGTTCAACAAGGGCAACCTGAGTACCTCAGATTTCTGGGTACAAATCTGCCCAGTGCTCAGAAGTCTATCCACTTTTCTTAGCTGGTTTAGTGAAAGGGCACATTTTCCTTAAATTAACATCCCATCCGCAGCAAGGCCTCTTGGCTCAGATCTATAAGTTCCCTTCCGAGAGCCAGGAAATCCAGAAAATCAAGTTCCTAAATTCTGTGTCATGCAGGCCATACCGCAAAGAAGGGAAACAAACAAGCTCAGAGCACGTCTTGCTCCAATCGTCCTCCAAATAGCTCAGCCTTGCCAAATATGCCCTCCACTGGGCCTTACACGCTCGGTAGCTAGGTAAGCCGCGATGAGCCTGTGGAGATAAGTCGTGTGCATTCAGAAACCAGTGGAATCCCTCCTGCGGCAACCTTTCCCACCCTGACACCCGGCGAATCAAGAAGAGCTGGACCAATCGGATGTCAGACACCTGACCCTTGGGGTCTAGAACCACCCAGTCGTCATCCCTAATAATAGGGCAAGGAAAGGGGATACAGAGAGTCTGTGGTGACTCAGTTTCAAGTGACCGGAGAAGGACTATTGGTTGAATGGCCCACAGACCCATATTACCCAGGAAGAGGATGCAGAAGAGCAAGCTTTTTGATGGGGCAAGGGATTCCCTAGTTTACAGTGACTGGGCTGCGATGGGAGGAATACAACATCGAGAAGAAACAGTTGGTGAGAAGAATACAGAGAAATTAAACTCTGGTGTGTTTCTCGAAGGATGAAATAAACCCTTGTTGGGCAAGTTTCAGGGCCTAGTTGGGTTAAGCAGAGGTAAGAAATAACCATACAAAAAGGTTTAAACCTTTGGCCATGAATGGGCAACGGATGGAATTTCTGACCCCAGAATGTCCCTGGTCAGACACCCTGGCCCAGTTGTGTTAATAATCTGCAATGACTGCTAGAAGGAAAAAAGGTCCTATCAACTTCCAATGAATGTCTCTTTGCAAATGCTTGGGTTGTGAAAGTGTTTCCCTTTCATCGTGCACAGGCAGCTGTGAGGACAGCAGTCCCTTTCCAAGGGGTGTTAGGACATCAGGCATGATTGGTGGCCAACGAACACACATATGTTCCATGCAACTGGATCAAGTGTGAAAGCAGCAGAGCCTCCCACAGAGGGGTGGGTGGAACACAGAACTGTATCTGCCTTATTGTGGCCGGTACATTGCTAAATCTGGCTCTTACTCACTCATTTATCAGATTATCTGTTTGGGGGATTTTTTGTGTAATGTCACCCTGCCTCTTTCATACAGATGTTTGTTCTGAAAACTTCAATAGATACAGAGCTCTGGATGAGGTATTCTCAGCAGCGGAGAGCCAGGCTTGTGTTTCTCCTAATGAAACACATTGGCCCAGAAGTGATCCTCTGCATTCACCCACCCAAATCACCATCAATTGTCAAGGCATTGATCTCACCATCAATTGTCAGCAGACAAAGGCCTCCTACCGGTGTGCTGGTCTTCCCCGTCAGGATGACTCGTGCTTTTGACTTGTTCATGTTGAAGTTCTTCAGGTAGGCCTCGTAGATTTGCTTGGCTAGGGTCTTCTGGTCAGCCAACTGCGGGTTCTCAGTCTCCTTCTCCACGGTGAGGATCTCTGCCTTCAGCTTCATCTTCTCCGACTGGGGCATCCTCCCGAATCGGATGGCTGTACCGAAGACCCCAAAGGCATTGTGTAAATATCTGGGTGTATTAGGCGCACAAGAACCCGCAATCATCATCCTGGCTGGAAACCTTCACACAGACCGTAGTAAAGGTGGCCACTTAATCCATGACTGGTGAACTTTAGCTTTTACAAACTACTTTCCAACTGAAAGACATCTTTGCTTGGCTAATTAGTTCAGTTCTTCTTGTGCTTTTTACTGGTTTGTTTCCTTGACCGAAACACTCACACAGCTGTTTCACATTAACATTAGTGGCACATGCATGATTATGACTAATCTGCACATAGAAAGTGCTAAAGTGAAATCCAGGTCTTTTTAATTGTAAAAGTGGTAGTTTATAAATCCTGTCCTAGCTCATAATGTCCCCCCCCCCTGACATGGATTAGGCAGTCAGCCTAACCATAGTCAGTTGAGATTGATGAACAAATGCAATGTGCGAATGTCTGCGCAAAAACGGCTTTGAAACAAACAGCTTTCCACTGCCAAGGTGGTAACCCCTAGGGCTCTCCTGTCTAGACGGTCTCAGGGCAAGTTGCACTATTTAATCGATTCACACTTGCCTTTCAAATCAAAAATTTATAGGGAAGAGTTTTTAGGGGGGATTTTCCTGTGACTGCAGGCTGACCTCCTCCATTCTCTGCAACATTCTGGTGTAGTAACACTACAATATTGGTCAACCATGGGACTTTCAGCACTTAAGATGTTACAGTGGCCACGGAGATTAGCAGTGTAACAGAGCAATAAAATTGTGAAATGCTGGCACATGGCACTGCTGAGTAAGGGGACGGTGCATTAAAGGTCCTTGGTACGTGACAAACACAGGGCACGGCAACACTGTCACAAGGACAGCAACTAGCCGCAGTGGTCCAGCACCTGACCTTGTGATCTGGAGTTTAGTAAACATAATACAATCCAGCTAGTTGAATATAATATTACGGTACAATATTATTAGTAAGTATAATCTTAATTCAGCTGTATAAATAAATAAAACCATGCTTTTAGATTTGTTGGCTGGTCTTCATCAATGCCTACTTAGTCCCTGAACTTTAGAGGACTGGGAGAGCCAGAAAGTTTGAGCTTCTGGATAGACAAAGACAGGGGAAAAAAGGCTTTGGATGGTGTTCCCTGTGGAAAATGTCCGGCACTGACCGTCAGTGACTTTCACGTCGTGAAACACAGCCCCTCTCCGCAGCCCTAGACAGGGAAATTAATTTCCACCTCAAGCATGAAGATGAGAGCCATTTCAGCTAACTACAATCCATTAATCGTCAGGGGTGACATTCAAAAGGAATTTAACCCCATTAGTATAAAGGCAGGACGGGGCATGCCGGCATTCTGTTCGGCACGGCGTGAGCATATTAACTAAGCTGTACCGGGGGAGGGGGAGTCAAGGCCACGCAATCCTGTCATTGTGCGAGCCTCCTGCTTCTCTCCGCTCCCAGGACATCCGGAAAGGGGGGGGGAGCTCCCTCTCCGGCCCAGGTCAGGCATCAGCCAATGGAGGAGCAGACGCCTCCTTTTCTCCACTGGGGGACGCTGGTTTTAATCAAAGGTGTAAAGAGGATAGTGCAGTTCATTTGTAGGATGGAGGGTTTCTTTAGGTGTGATTCGATGTTGACAGACAGTGAAACCAGACTGCTAATAAAACTCAGGAGAAATGGGGGTGAGCTGGCTGGAAGGCTGTCGACTGGTTACTGGATAATACTGCTCGTCCCTGGAGCGTAAGGGCTAATGTAAGTGAAGCGTGCCCCAGCAGCCCCTTTGAGCAGGGAGCCATCTTCTATGCCTCAGGCCGGACCCCTGCTGCTCTCTGTGCATGCGGTTGAAGTGCATTCCTGTGGGTTAAGGTCACACTAGCAGAACCGGTTATGGTGCCCCTTCCTTCACAGACTGGGGGCATCAGGTTCACTCGCACACAAAAAAAAAAAATGGGGTCACTGTGGCAGCGAGACCTTGTGGCAGTAAACATATGAGTGGTCACGTGAATAACTGTTGATGACTCGCTGTTATCCTGTTATTGGACCACCGTGTAGTTAAGGTCATCGGATCTGGAGAACGTTAACTCAATGTCAGCGAACCTGCGGCTAGTCAACCGTACACTCCGTCCCCTCCAAAGCAATGCTGGGTGCATCTCTCACCAAATGATAACCTCCTCTTTGATTGTACCACTGTTTCTTATCAGTGAATAAAGAATGGGATCAGAACTATTTTAAGCTATTTTAGCTGCTTGTTTAACATCAAGTGGTTTTATTTCAACTCCGTAGCGAGTTATGTTTCATTTTGAGCGTAGGTTTTAGTAATGGGAACAGCTTAGTGATTAGATGCCTTCTGGAACTGGGTTTGTCAGCACTGTGCTGGGACATGAATGCACAATCGGCACTGCATGCCCCGCCCCACCCACAGACACCCCACCCACTCACCATTGTGGGACATGAATGCACAATCGGCACTGCATGCCCCGCCCACCCACAGAAACCCCACCCACTCACCATTGTGCATTCATGTCCCACAATCGGCACTGCATGCCCCACCCCACCCACAGAAACCCCACCCACTCAC
>JAODUD010000001.1:4239458-4255456 GCA_026784285.1 Stomatorhinus walkeri | reverse complement strand
GGGGGGGGGGGGGGGGGGCGGAGATCAAACTCAGACCAGATGTCCTCCGTGACCTTTGGGGACATCTTGGGCTTCATGGATGTCTGTGCCAGACACTGTCAGTGGCACTGTGGCACGTATGCACACACACACATGTACGCACACACACAGACAGTGGGACACACACTAACTTGCAGACACAGATGTACACCCAAAGTCACACGCAGACACAGACACTCACATGCACTCACACACGCACAGACACACATGCCTCACTCACTCCATGCCAAGTGGTTTCAGACCCCAAACCGCCAGGTGTTTAGCGTAACATCTTCTACCTCACTAAGAGATCTCATGTTATCTCAGTCAGTGGCGCAGGAAGTGGAGGGACAGAGGAACACGTACCCCCAATATTTCATTTGGCTTAATTCACTCCCCCTAAATAAGTACACCTTTGCAGCTTAATATCAGACTCTCTCCTATGCCCTCGGCTGCCTGGGACACGGATCCGCATGTAGAAAATACCCCCAAAAATGCACAAAACAGAATCTTTCCTGCTATTTCTGATTTATTCCATGAGGGCAGAAGCGTGTGTGACAGCAAGCTGGGGACGACACCAGAAAGACGGCCTTCATGCTGCTCCAAGAACCATTACAATCACGTAGCATGATGAGTGCGAATGACGCAGCTGATCAGATAAGCAGGGAGCAGAGAATTAGCTCAGGGGCCTCAGGACAGAGAAGGGCCACATCTCCAAAGTGTAATTGTACTCATCCTGGGCAGCAACAAGATGCGCCTGGTAGGAGGCGCCAGAGAGCCCTACAGGTGGAAGGCCCTGCTTCCTGGTTCAGGGGGGTGACACCTTCTGATCTGCACGCTGTCTTTAAAATAGGCGCCCCCCCAATGACAGGAAGAAATACAACACCTTTTCATGTTCTCTGCTTACCACTTTCTGCCTATAAATACCCCCCCCTCACCTCGTACCCTGACTTTGGAGCTGCTGTTTCGGTACTCCCCTTTTTTCCCCCTCCATTTCTGACACCTCCAAGTTTAAAATAAATCCTTGCTAACTGCCCTCTTACCCCCACAAAAGCCCCTGACAGGCCAGGACAACAGCATCTCCTCCCATCCTGCGTTTGTGGGCTGTCAGTGTAAAGATAATGGCACCGCTCCCCACCCCCACGTTCGGCTCTCCATTCCATTGCACCCCTAAAAATGCCCCCATCATGGGCTATTCATAGTCCGGTCGGAAAAAATGCTTCTCAGTGGTGGTGAAATGCGCCCTTGATGCAAATAGGCCACTCAGAACCGCTCATCCTGCAGGTAAAGCTGCAAGCAGAGGGGAAAAAAAGAGAGATAAAAGCCCTCCGGGCAGGCAGAGAGCACAGAACCCACCTCCTTCTGTGTCCAAACGGGCACAGAACACAGATCCACCCCTCCTCTGGTTATCCGGAGGCACAGAGCTCAGTTCCGGCTACCCTCTGACTCTCAGCAGGGACAGAGCACAGTCCCACCACGCCCTGGATCACAGCGGGGGCCAAGCACAGTTTCTTCCCCCCCAAATCCCAGCAGGCCACAGAGCAGTTTCGTGAGACATGTGACGACTTTTTTTTTTTTGCCACCATCTGCTATGTATAACCATAAACAAACAGGCTCCAGAGACACTGACCGAAAGGCACGAAAGAGACCCTCTCCTGGCGGAGACCGCCGGGCCAATAGGAAGTGCTGTCGGCAGCATGCGTCACACCTACGCGGGCGGACAGGCAGGGGTGGAGAGGCAGGGGTGTCCGGAAAGTTCACAAGAGGAAGCGCGGCGAGAGAGCAGACACCGTCCTACGGGCACGTCCTGCCGAAACGGGACACCATATGTCCGTGTAATCTGAAGTCTGTCGTGTGCCATGGGGTTCTGCTGCGTCCCTGGCGGTACCATGCCGGAGACCCCTTTTGTGGCGCCGCCCTAGTGGCAGGAGGCTGGAAAGGGAGCAGTTGGTTAGACTTGGTTGGAAAGGGTAGGTTTGGTACAAGAGAGGGGAGGGGCCAACACGTAGACCAATCAGGGAGTTTGGGAGGCAGTTCATTACAGAAGCTGCTAGGAAAAGACAGGGCGGCTCCACAAGGCTGCTGTCCTGTAAAAAATGGGGATGAAGAAGTAATTGTCCACCCCAGGTGAAGCTTGGAGAAGAGGTCCCTGTAGGATCTGGGCACCACCCCAAAGTGCAGCAAGATGCCTGCTGGTACACCATCAGCTGGAAATCATTACGTGTCCAACTGATACAGGAGGCTGTGGTCCTATCAGGGCCACTGGTCTAGTAGTGAAGCTCCTTCAGGCTCTATAAACAACCTGCAACCAAAATCCTGAAAAAGCTGTCCTGCTTCAGTCAGGTCTCCATATCTTCTACACCTCCATGTGAATAACAAACATGAGTAATTTCTTACTGGGCTGCCTGGCCTACGCCTCACCGCTACCCTGTCCTGCATGAAATTAAGTCCATTTTGGGCGGCATGAAGCATTTTTTGGTACGATCTGAATAGGAACTCTCAACCAGTAAATATGTAATCCATTTCCCTTGAGATTCAAATCATATCATTTATACCTGTGTTTTCATATTGTTTTCCCACTGTTCTGAGAACTTTTGTTCACACAGTTGGAATGTTCCAACGGTGGATTTCCACACATCCATGTTTTATCAAAATGTTACGGCCTGGCAGAGCAGCAGCCGGAGACGGCCGGGGTGGCAGAGTCTACCTGAGACTCAGTCGTCCCCTCAAACTTTAGCTTGAGAAACTGCTACTTTTTTCTCAACGCTATAAGGTTATCAAGCCTGTAGGGGGCAGCAAAAGTTTTTGTTTCCGCTCCTCTTTTGTCTTATGGCCTTTTCCCCCTCTGACTTTTAATGCTATACAACTTTGATAGCTTTTACCCACACACTGCCATTCATTTCTTAAACACCTTGGGTAACTATGTTAATTGGCTGATGTTGAATCGATGATGTCACTCAGGATACAGCTGAATTTTGCCGGTTGAGGTTAGCTGTATGCTATGAATGCTTTGCACATGACAAGAGAATGTCAGTGACTCCTCAATGCAAAATAATGTTAAGCGTTACTTTTCCCCTACATAGGGATGCCGTCCTCTTCTAGAGGAAGAACACAGTAACTGTTGACAGATCGTACGCATATTACTCAATCATACAGACGTTACCAATCCAGAATGACAAGCACCCAACAGAAGTGGTCTCCGCAGACCTCTGCCTGTATATTCCGGAGAACTCGATGTTCTGGAAAACTCTACAATAAGTTTTTTTTTTTCTGCCCTACAGCACTGTGGACAACTCTCAGCTGTCACTCTGTGTGGTCCAGTTACAATCGATGCAGGAGAAATGGGAAGGCTGGGCGGACGATGGGAGCTGCGGTTGCCCAGTAGGGGGAGCTCTTCCCCCGGGACCACGTGCTTGCTGCTGGACGTGGTGACAATGGTTCCATTATGAAGTGAGGGGTGCCAGCCACAATGTTGTGGTGTCTTATTTCCTATTATCTTCGCTTGACCTTTAAGGTGATGGATTTCTTCTCCGTTTATCCCTGTTTCTCTTCCATTCATACGGTCAGTACAGGCATGCTCCAGTAACTCAGAACCCAACAAGTAAAATAAGCTATGTACTGTGTTTCCAGCTACAAGCTGTACCATAAACCAACCCCCCCCCCCTTCCCACCACACTAACTCACCGGTGTTCGGTCAAACACTGACAAGTTTATGTGTCGGCGAATGAATCACATCTAAACACTGCAAGATGCAAAACAAAGTGAAAGATTATGTGCAATGCTAACACGGAAGAAAACCCCGTTAATCTCAGCCACTTCACAAAGTCTCTATAACGCTCCACATTTGTCAAAACATTTCTTACTATGACACGTTAATATATCAACCCTATAAAACAGGCCTCGTAATTTCCAAATGTGACGTTTTTCTAGAGCTGAAATGGCTCTGTGACAAATCACATGTAATACGCCAATTGACACGCGGAGAATCGCACCATTTCTGGTGGTCGGCATCTTCAGGGAAATCCGTCCCATCTGTGGAACCAGTAGAACTCGTCCACCGAGTGACGCCCATAGTATGTTTACATCGTAAAAGTCATTACCTGTGTCAGCATGTTATCATTTCACAATTTAGAACAATTTGAAAGTCGTAAACAGCACAAACACCTGGCTTGATATCCCGCTTGATGCCTCATCATTTAACATTAGTCCCTTTAAGGGTTAAGATCTGCCTAGTTAATCCAGATAAAAGGAAAAATCAGAGATGACAAAAATTGTTGATATACTCACTCCTCCTACTTGGGATTATTATCTAAGGTAATGGTCTCATAGCTATCAGACATCCCCTTTATTCTGGGTGTCCATGTTAACTCCAGGTAGTCTGACCCAAATATATTCAAATAAAAAAATAAAAAAAGGGAAAAAGTTTAGCCACAAGACCAGCTCTTTACACTACACTTTGAGCAGTACCAAACTTGTACACCACGGAGCATCCCGTCATTTTCAATATTAGGCAGGGAGGAACTAATGGTCATGTGAATGAAAATTGCAGGACGCAAGAAGGTTATGTGCAAGAGTAACATTTCCCAGATGCAGCTTGTGTGCGCTTTCATTGCAGAGAAATTACAGTGCTACTGACTGCAAACCTATAATCCATAAGTTTTGGGGCTCCAGGAAGAAGCCTTCCCTGCAGTTCTGGTTCCGTTTAACAGTCATGTCTATCTGACCATCCGAATGAGCTGGACAGGGGGTCACTTCAATTCAATTCATGTTTATATAGCACCTTTCACAACGGAGTCATCACAAGGCGCTTGTTACATTTCACCAAGCTTCGTAATCCTCTTTTCGGTAAGGAAATTAGGCTTCTGTCACTCGACTTGGGAAAATCGTGCAGTCTTCACAACGTCTGGGAAAGAAAGAGCCTAACACCATACAGGAGAAACATGGGATGGAACCACAGCTAGCTGAGAAACGAGAGCGGTTACCCAGTCCGGGTAAATCTGCAGCGTAGCACATTGGTGCACAGGTCCCGCCGTTTTCGCCACACCGAAAACTAAATCTGAGCACCGCTGTTTCGTTGCCGCAATAGCAGAGAGGAGGGAAGATCCTTGGTCGGATCCGTTTGCGCTAGCGAACGACGTGAGGCTCCTGGCTTAATTAAACGCACGGAGACAGACTGGGCTAATGAAAGGCTGAGGACGATATCATACCTCGGGCCCGATCGTAATAAAGGCAGGGAGCGCCGCTTGCTTTTGCCGCCCAAAATGCTGTCATAATAAAAATAAGTCGGTACCTCAAAAACACCTCCCATCCCGCCGGGTGACCTTGGAGCTCGGATCCCAGCGCTATCACCGCGCAGTGAGGCGTGTTCCTGCCCTGGACGGTAGGAACCGGATTACAGGAATGTGAAGTCATTCCGTCAGGCTGATTTAAACAGATTTTTTTTTCGTTGGGTCCCGTGTTGGCTTAAGGGGCGGGGCTTCCAGCAGTTCATGATGCGGTGGGACCGTCCCACCCAACTCCCCCCATCCCCTTGCCACTGACTTCCTGTCTTGTCTGTCACGCTTGGGCCCACGTGGCGTCCAGGGCAGACGGAGACGCAATAGTGCCAACAGGCCGGATTGGGAAGGGGTGACCTCATCCTTGCGGCCAACCGCGGGGCCGTTTCTATGGCGACACAGCATGAAAAGCCGGGTGACCCATGTGGGGGCCCCGATGTGGCCAATCACACCTGGACGTAGTATCTGTACACTAACGCACCTCCCATCCAAAAAATTAATATTGCCAAAGTAATACGTTAATAATCTAAGTCCATATGAACAACAATAGACACTTAAAAGGAAAACTCAATTTTCACAGCAGCAGAGTAAAAGTACTTTGGGAAAACCGATAAACTGATGTTATCTTTCAATATCATATGATTCGGGTAAAACTGATTTACTGGATTGTTAATTTTGTACATTATCACCATCAGGTGAACCTAAATTCCACATGCCGGATTTCAGGAGAAAATCTGCAGCTGAGGCCAGGACACAGGCTGTCACACGCTAATACGGGCAGGAGTCCTTCACTCCTTAAACACTTTCAAGTGAATCACTGTCACTGGCTACCAATGGCGAATAAAATGCTTCAGAAAACTTCAGAAAAATAACAATACACAATGTGTTTAATGCCACCCATCCATCCTCTATAGGGGGGTTGCGGGCGTCCAGAGCCAATCCCGGAAGCAAAGGCACAAGGCAGGGAACACTACTGCTACCGATATCTATAATACCAATCTAATAGGTAAAACGTTCCCCAAAATCGGCCCCATTAAGAACATGCGCGCACGCACGCACGCACACACACTACACCTACACACACACGCACTACACCTACACACACACGCACTACACCTACACACACACGCACTACACCTACACACATTTCTGCAATTTAAATTTTTTCATTGCATTCATGGATTTTTATTAAACGAATAAAAATATTAAATAAAAAATGGGTATTCATCGCGTTGTGGGGACATTTGGTACACACGTGTGTGTGCACACACACATACGCAGCACACACAAACACACACACGGTCTGTGTAATCAGGAAGATGTCCCCTTCGGTTCCCTGTACAGGAGAGTCAAAAGTGACTGGGGGAGAATGTCTTGGAAAACGCATGACGGTCAGACATGGAGGGAAAGGGAAGGCTCTCCCTGGGGTCCTCACTGCCCTAATGCGCCATCGAATGCGATCACCCACCACTGCAGCGATCATGTTCCCGTGTGGTTTTCTGCAAGCTCCTGGGCAGAATCCACCAGGGGCTCTGATAAAATTCACTGTAATCTCCATACTAATCCATGGTATGGAAGTATGGAAAAAACAGAGAGCATATTCCATCATTAAGTTTACAGCCTGTGTTTATGAATATTCAACCACAAATCAGGCATATTCTGCGAGGACTGATGCTGTACAGGATAAACGATGCAGAGCCCACTTGAGAAAACTCCAGGTACAAATTTAGACAGATTTAAATGTCACCCCAAATGAGAGACTCAACATGCTGTCAGACTCAAATGACGAATTGTTTATAAACCCAAATGTATTTCGGTACCTATTCTGCACTGTTACTATGTTCATTCACACAAATCTAAACCTCAATCTTTGTACAAAAACAAATAACCCAGTTACAAGATGTACACTAAAATTTCTGACTCAGCCGTACATGTGAATATATAAGACCATGTCAGATTAATTGATGAGATGTAAAACTACAAAAAATACAATATTTTAAAATACTTTCAGTGTGTGCCCACTCATGTACACACACACACACACACACTAGGTATCTATATTTTTATGGGGCCTCTCATTTTTATGGGCTTATCCCTAATCTTAACAAGGACGACCTTAACCCCAACCCAGCCCTTATCATAAGTAACCAAACAAAATAATTTTGGCATTTTTAGTTTTTCAATTGCATTCACAGATTTTTATGAAATTGAGCATCCTTCTATGGGGAGCGAAAAAATGTCCCAGGAAGGTCAAGCAGGTTTTTATCACACTGTGGGGACATTTCATCCCCCCAGTGGAGCTAATGTATGCACGACCACAGATGGAGACACACAGGGACACACCTAAAAGCCACGATGTGAAGCAATGGCCAGACTGGTTTGATACTTCCCAACAGGTCGCGCTAGGATAAATCTGAAAATTTACCTAAAATAACTGAGCTGAAACTGACCCTATTTCAGTATTCAGCAAGTAAAAAAATAATTACTGCAAACTAAAAACCTCTGATATTTTAAAAAATCCTCTCAAAGCCCCCTTTTCCCTAAATACAAAGGCCGTATTTAACATTTAATTTGTGCTTTTATAAAACAATGCACAAAACTACAAGAATGTTTTTCTTATGCAAGCACGAGGTGGAGTGAGTGTGTATTTTTTTTAAAACATATACCCGCGTTAGCATATATGCATTAACAAAGTTTGCAATTATGGCAAGGACTCATTTTTTCAGCTTTAAAGCATTACGCGCTGCCTTATAAATTAACTATACTTATTACTTTGATTTCTTGTTCATAAATCATCACGAAAATCTGCTTTTCCATAAATCATCACAAATATAATCAAAGAAAAATAGACATAAACAGCTTCGAACTGTTCTGTTATAGTTAAAATTTAATCTAAAAATTTACAGCAATAATTTTGTGCAGACATTTGCGTCTCTCTAATCAAATCACTAAAACACACACACATACACCTGTAAATGCGTGCGCCTGATTATTAGCACATTAACAACTATTATTTTTTAGACTGAGAATGCGCATAACTGTATGCAAAATTAACATTACCGACGAATTCTTTACCTTGTCGTTAAATATAACAAAACGGTCTCAGCAGAGTAGAGCTTTATAAATGAGTTGGGATTTATGCATTAAGAATGGTTAACTTCAACACAGAGAGAGCAGCTTTTTTCTGCCGATCGTAATCGCTCGGTGCGCCGCTTTCCTCCGCCGCGCCTCCGCGTTTCAGCACCACTAAAGGCGGCTGCTGGCGGTGAGTGCGGCCGCTGATTAGCGCTCCCGCGGCCGCCAGCTAAACAGCGTCGGTCCCGTCGCTCTTCGGTTCCACGGTCGCGACAACGGCGACTACAACGCGTGGACAAAAACAAATAAATACATAAACAGAAAAATGGACGTTGAGTAGGATGTAGTAATAAAAATTTAAATAGTGGGGGCCTTTGAATATAAAAAAAGAATTCAAGTGCTATTATAACTGTTACAGGTACGTGTGGAATTACCGGCTTGGTTTCTTTATTTCCAATTTTTTTTAGGAACACACTCAGCATTTAAGCATTATTCTGCCCAGAAATCAATCAGATGTCCTACTGCATATCACAGTAAAATGGCATATTGCAGTAACTTTATTAGTCTCAAGAGTGAATTTGATTTGAATAAGCAGAATATACAGCTGTGGCAACCCACTACAGATTATAGCAGTACATCTGTCTTTGGAAAACCTAGATTTTCACAACTCGGCAGATAAAAAGAAATCAAAATGAAATGGCCATTTTTATTGTGTGTATGTGCGACTGGGCAGCTTCTGGAATGTCCTTCATAATAAGCTTCTTCTTTTTTCAATTCCAAATCTAACCAGACCCATTTCCTTGGATCTTCAAAGTTTCATTTAAAGAAGAGTTCTTCACAGATCTGCTTGGTGTCCTCGGGACACGTTACTTCATGTCCAATGGTCCTGGGGTCTGTATAGATCTCATAGTCATTACCACCCTTAAGAAGAAAAAACAAGGGATAATATGTGAGACCTGAAACATGTTAGACCTATTGCATGTGGGTCAGTGACTCTCATGCAGGACTCACTGGTTTGGTTTTGTCTCCGAAGAAGTGAATGGTCTCATAGGAATCGTTCTCCAAAATTCCCAGACAGTAACGTTTATCCCATCCTTCAGGGAAAACATCAAAGCTGATCTGGCCACCTGCATTCCAACAAACAGTGAATATTAAAAAGACACTACAGATTCCCTTGAAGTCACAATGAATAATACATTATCCTTCTATCTAAAGTATATGAATTGTATCACATGTACTGTTCTTTAATATTCTTCTTATGCTTTCTCCTCATGCGTTGACTGTTCCTTTGTAAGTGTTAGGTATTAAGATATTTCGGTAGTACATATTGTGAAGCCTGCAGGGACACAAATTCCTGTAACATGTCCGGCACTTGCCATAATAACGTTAATTATAATGGTTGCACTGATAAATATAAGATATTTATCATTAAATCAATTGATCACAAATAAATACAAAACATACCTATTGAAAACATAAGTCCTTTGCCTGCAAATTCTTTCCGTAAAACTGCTACAAACTTCTCTCTGATGTGCTCTCTCTGTAGAATGAGTGTAAAGTTTATTTTGATTGACCTGTTGTATTTGTATACACAAAATAAAAGCAATAGAAATCTAAGTGACAGCATTATTACAGAAGCAAATGACGAAAGATGGAAAAAAGCTGTGTTTACGGAGCATCATGTTCTCACAATGCTACACAGATTTACAGTGTTCGCAATGCAACAGCATGTAATGCAGACTTAGATGGCAAAGAAAATACAAGCATGGATTTACCCAGATCCAGAGGAAAAACAATGACTTACTTTGTCAAGTTCAAAGAACTCGACTCGCTCTTCTTGGCTACAGCTTCTGCCCACCGGAGAAACGTTCAACATACCATTACGGAATTCAATGAAAGTTCCTCTGTAAGGTTTCAAAGAACCACATTCATTACCAGAGTCAGGGTTTCACATCTAAAACACAATAAGAATATCCAATGGAAAGAACATCCATTATGGATGACCTGAGTAATAAAAATAAAAACCAGTTCTGGCTAGCCAATAACAACAACAAAACAAGGTCATTTGCTAATGGTAGAAGCTGGACTTTAGAACTTCTTTACAGTATCATTTTACCTCTTCTTAGGAAGTTTAATTTTTGCTAGGTAATCCAGACAAAAATTGATGAAGTCCTGCAAGAGGTCCTCACCCAAGTATGCTTGAATACTCTGAAAACAAGTTAACCATTAAATTTTATTTTAAAGCATGGCAGTAGTATTTACTGTAGTATGTCCTAAGCTATCCCTTACCTGTACAGACAGCAATGTCCCATTCTTGTAGGCAACCAACCCATTTTCAGCAAACACATAATCAACCTTATCCAACACTAAACAAAAAGAAGCAACAGCAATGAATTATCCAATTAAACTATGAATGGAATGTCACATGTTGTAGTTCTACAATAAATATATGCAACAAAATCTGAGGTACACTGAGGAACACAGCTTTCATAAAGACAGTTAAGGTCTGATGTACACTTCTGAGCAGTCAGAGAGAAGCAGTACAGCTTATGGAACCTGTCGTTTACTGCCTGCAGAGAATGTAACTGGATGCTTTTTAATAAGGTTTTAGTCAGTGACTAACAGACTAGTGAATAATGAACTACAGTTCCACAATATTGTAATAACAGAGCAAACCAGTGCAGAAAGGACACACCTCTCATTAACCGAGCCATATTGACTTTTGGGCCTCTCAGGTAATCAACGCATTGCTATGAATCATCATAAAACATGCAAAGGACCTCTAGTCTCCATGAAGGAATCTCAGGTCGGGCTGGTTCATCTTCTTACCATCATTTCCTAGTTGCTCTTTAATCTTGCTGAAGTCGGATCCTCCAACAACTCCAACTCTTACTTTCTTTCGTAGGTTGGTCAAAAACTCCTCCATGTCAGGGGTCACTCTCTAAGAAAATGAAGAAAGCACTTACTTAACAGATTATTATTATTTTTTTTTACTTGAAATGGGTATAAATGGTGTTTTTATCTATTTACATCAGAAATACAGACAGGCAATACAGATGAAGCTGGCTGTATGCTTTACATATACTTCTGGTTGGGAAGCAGGTTCAGTTGGTATTTTGTTGGTGGTCTGTATATGATACGAGTTTACATTTAATTACATAACTTTACATAAAACGTTTATAAATACCAATCCACCTGCAACAGGACGTCCTTTAAGTGAAACACTACAGTGCTGCTGACTAAGGTACAATGTCACCGCATACACAAAACATTCAACATTCATTACATATAGATGATTTGAAGCAGACGATGATAGCATCGTATGACGGCAGCACTGTCCAGCTAAGTTGTCTACATGTTCTCACTTTGACATTTAACCTTTAATTATATAGATCTTCGTCTAAAAGGAGTACGATTACATGCTCCCGCGCCACAGTAATTCTTAAGTCACTGCTTAAAATGTCACTAATGTACATTGATTACGAAGGCAAGATAGGATCCACTTCCTAGTTGGCACAGCTAAAAGAAACTCGTTTTACAGCCCTTTAGTGTACTCTGGGAATACCTTGGGAGAGTAAGTACTTTAACTCACTTGTCGAGCTGCGGTAAGAGTCCCATCGACATCAAATAAGCAAAGTGTTGATGTATCCACGCTTGGCTGTGCCATTTTAACTATCGCCAGATAGAGCCAGTTAACAGTATTCTTCTTTATTATATGACAAAGTTATCAAAGATGCAATGAATGAGGAAAAACATGCAGAGGTGGGACCCCTTCGTACACGTCAGTGTGTTAAACCTCTTCCTTGTCCACCCTTGCTTGACTACCTGGGAGTTGTAGTAAAACTGCTCTTTGAGTGTACGGCGCGGAAATCCTGAAAAAAAGGCTTCATAGCTATCATTAAAAATTTATACTAAGTCAGTAAATTGTATTGATTATTTATACACATACTGAATGCTATTTGTTATTCAATGGTAGCCCACCGGGTTTTTTTTAAAACAGGAACCAAAGAATAATCTTAAGTTTCCTCCGGATCCCTTACAGTGAGACACTCTCCCTATTCTACTGGGCACGCAGTTGTTTCTAAAATTATGGTGAGTCTTGTTTTTATTAGCCTAGGATATAGCAGTTAAAATATATATCTATATAACGATATAAATAAGTATTGTGATGCAGTGTTTTATTTTTTTTCTTCATAAAAGTATTAACGGTGGAAATTAATAGGCAGATTTATTACCTGGAGAGCCCCTCCAGACCTTGTTGGATTGATTTCGTTGTATCTCCACTTATTGGCAGGTAGTTGTATATGTGTCAGAAACAGCAGGATTAATTATATTTTGTCGCAGAAGTTTAAAACGTTCTTATACCTCCCCATTGAAATAATGGTTGCTGTTTATTGTTTAAACGGGGGAAATGTCGTATTTATAATAACATCCTGTTTTTGCTTTTTACAGCAAAGGCTAAGACATTTTTCACGTGTAATCATCCCTTTGACATTTCGCTTTCGGGAATACTCTGTGACGGTGCCTTTGAGATGTCTCCTTCGTGGGATTCACCCTGTTATACTTGAAAACAGCCTGATGTCCAGAAGGCAGAAAGTCGGACTACAACAGTGCTGTCATTTATGTACAACACTGCATAAAAGAGGTCAACTGAAGCCTGAGGACCTGACATCACGCCAGTTTACCCTCATCTATGTTTTTCCAGCTATCCGATTCCTGCGAGCAGTATCAAGACTCAAGCTGCTTCAGACTGGAATCACTTTTGTCATCCTCCCTCCTGTGTATTACCTCTACTTTCAAGGACAAGTCACATATACCCTCATAAGCTACAGTACTGGAATTGCAGTGTTTGCTGCTGTCATGCTGTATTCCCTGAGCCACTATCTCAGGAGATTTGTGGGTATGATGTATTTGGATGACGCCAAAAGCACTCTTAAGGTGTCTCACCTCACTTTCTGGGGTAAAAGGAAAGATATTTATGTACCTGTGACTGATATCATGACTCTTGGGGACACAGGCGACACCAGAAATGAAACTTTACTGCGCTTAAAGCAATATAGCTCTCCTAGAACTTTGTATTTCTCCACACAGTTTGGTCGTGTGGTGGACAAAGAGGGATTTAAACAGGTCTTTGGCAGTTTCTCATAAGGCACAACTCAGACTTTTGATGGCCAAGCTGTTATTTACTCTTACAGCAAGTCTTTCAAATGATAAGTACATATTTTTGCTGAGAGTGAATAGTGTTAGCAAAATTGAAAAATCTTTATATGGTGTCAAAATAAGTTTATGTAGCTGAAACAATAAAATGTAACTGCAAGTCAGCAGTTTCCATAACTAACCAGCGAAATGGACATTTGCCCCTCTTTTTTACCACATTAAAATACAAACTAAATTGTGTATATGTTAGAAATACCATGATCTTAGCTTTGAAAATGTATATTTTACATAAGTGATGTAACTTTAGATGTCTGATATTGTACTTGTTTTCAGTAGTCTGAAACTTGGTGCATTTATTTTTTAATGTACATAAAGAAAAAAGCTGATCTGGCCATTTGAAAAATATCAATGCGTATATGAATCGATGCCCTTTCTGGTGTGAATTATACTTGAGTCCGACTTCTAGCTCCTCTGCTAGTAATCTGCCAATGTGTCATTAAAGATGTTGAGGAAGAGTTATACGCGGTGCTCCTTGAATACCAGCGCGGGGCAGAACCTGATCAATTGGTTTCCGCAGCCCCCCAAGACCAAACCTGTGAGACCATAAACATCCACATTCAATAACCGCATTGATTAGTCATTATAATTAAACAGTGAAATAAATCATGCTTCCATTTAATAAGCAACCTGAGCATTCGTGATGGGCATTTCTGGTCCAGAATCCACAAATGCAGACCAAGATTTTGTTCCTACCAACCAGTTGAGTACTTTGTGACTATGACTTTATGTTCAACTGATTGGAAGAAACAAAATCTTTGTCTGGATTTGCAGCTTCTGTACCTGAAAACCGTGGTTTAGCATGCCTTAGTAGCATATTCCCTACTTTCCAACACCCTGTTGTTTCACCCTAAGGCCACAAATTAAGGTTAGGGTTTGGAAAAGTATGCCATTTTCAGGCATCAACATGTATTTTTATGACAGTTTTGCTCCCCCGTAGGACAAGTAACCACGGTTTGTCATGCTTTAGTGGCACATTTCCTACTTTCCAACAGCCTGTTGTTTTACCCTAAGGCCATGGTTCGAAGTACAGTACCCCCCGATTAAGACCCAGACCCCCCCAAAGAGACAAAAATAGCAGTTTTGGGGGAGGTTCTTAACATTTTTCTTTTGTTGTAAAAAAAGGATAACTTCACCTTGTAGGAAAATTTAATGTAGAATGATTTCAGACACCCCTAATGTGGACCGTACCATTTTAACCACCTAGGTGCTAGAAGCAGCTTAGCCAGTCGTTTGCATCATTCATTCTCATCGAGTGACCTGCTCATTGTGTTTGTGTGTCATAGTACTGTTTGTCGTGTGTTGATAAATGTATGTAGCCAGCAGAAGCCTAGCCTGTTGAAAATGTGTTATTTTGCAACCTTCATTTTGTCGTTTAAGTATTTCATCTAATAATGCAAGCTGACGTTTTTATAAGTTGAATTACTTCCCATTGTCCTTCTGAGGCCGGTGTTCTGGCAAAACATCCTACCTATAGAGATGTGCTATTGAGCCTTTCTGCGCATGTGCAGTTCCACCGCCTAGGGATTAGGGTTAGGTTTTAGGGGTTAGGATTAAGGTAAGGGTTTTAGGGGGTTTGGGAAGTTAGGGTTAGGGTAAGAGTTAGGGTTAGGGCTATCGATTAGCGCTACGGTAGGATATTTTGATGAAGTAGGACATTTTTTTCAGAACTCCCGTACAGTCAGCGTTAGTTAGGTTAACTAGCAAGATAAGTTAAATTCTCTATTTAAACTATGCTTATTTGATGAGGTGAAATCGATCATGGTCATTTTCCAAGGAGACAAACTCCTTGTGTTTTCATTATCATTTTATCATGAATAAATTGTGCCTTTCTGAAATTAATTTGCCATTTATGCATAAGAAGATCTAACATTATGCTCTGAAAAAACATTACTGTAAGTGAAAAATATAGGGTCAACGTAAAAAAAAACTAGCTAGCAAATAATAAGCCTATTATTTGAATTTTAGTCATGTTGATTCTGCATTGCACAATTTCATATTTATGGACATTTTTAGAAGCTTTATCTGGTAAACATAGATTAGATTTTATTCACAGACACACTGAGGAAAAGGAAAGATGAAGACATCAGATACTTTTTTGGTGGTAAAAGAAGAGTAAGTAGGAAATATTAGTGTTAAGAGTTACAGAACATTTCATCAAAAGTATAGGCACAGTTTTCCAAACTGTTAATGTGTATGAAGGAAAGTGGGGGTCAGTAGAAGGCAGGAGAGGCACAGGAGCAGGTAGCAGGGAGATGGTAGGATGAGGACAGTGTGCAGGACAGTGTGCAGGCAGCAGGGAGATAGCAGGATGAGGACAGTGTGCAGGCAGCAGGGAGATGGCAGGATGAGGACAGTGTGCAGGCAGCAGGGAGAAGGCAGGATGAGGACAGTGTGCAGGGAGATGGCAGGATG
>JAODUD010000001.1:4210473-4220852 GCA_026784285.1 Stomatorhinus walkeri | reverse complement strand
ATGAAACCCCCCCCCCCCCCCCCCCAACAATGTGGTCCGGGCTGTACCATGGTGAAACAGTCTGGAACTGAAAGGCACCGCGTCTGAGAACCAACTGTGGACGAAGCCCGGCTGGTCTGAGGCCCACCTGTGTGGCAGGGGGGGACGGCCCACTTTCGGCTGTCCTCCTTTTCATTTGCCACACTTTGGCGGGGTGGGGGTGGGTCACCTGATAATTACTCATCAATCAGAATCAGAGCTAAGTACATCTGCATGTACTAACAGTGATGCATACAGTCATAATAAAACAATTAAAGCAAAAAAAATACGATTTTCATGTCCTTATAGAGAAGCAGGATCTGTTTTGTTCCACGCAGTTTGGGATGTTGATTTTGGATTTGCTCAGATTTTCAGGGTAACCTTAGCGTTGTGCTAACCTACATGAAAGGTAGACTGATAAACGCAATGGGGCGACACAGTGAGGAAACACAGGGGAAAAGCTAAGAATTCAGCGGATTGAGCAAAGAGGAATGTTACAGTTTTTCCAGGAAGGATACTTCTGCGCAGTCTGACTTTTAACAAGTCTGCGACCTTTCTCTACCAGCTGCAGCGGTTCGGCGGTAATCTTAGCATTTGCAGACCTTGCCGAGTTTCACAGGTACAACGGTACAAGGACACACAGCCAGCACCACCAGGAATAGTCTGGAATTTATGGGGACAGCAGGTGCTGTGCTGGGGCAGACACAGGACTTAACTGAAGAAATACAGGTCGAAAGAGTGGGAGGTCGCCACGCTGCACTGGGCTACTGAACCCATACAACCCCCCCCCCCCCCCCATTAAGTTTACAGTAGTGCAAAGGGGCAAAAGTCAAATGATTACAGCGGTGATGTGTTCCAGGAGGGTATCACTGCTCAGGGCCATAAACGCTGAGCGTCCTCCCAGAAAAAGACGCCTCCCCCCCCACACCCTCTCGCCCACATCAGCGATTGTTGCTATGTGGTTGTCAGAGGCACGTTAATTGCACTCGAGGCGACAAATGGAATGTGAGCACCTGGGGCTGCCGTAGTCGCAGGGTTGAAGATCAGCCAATTAAAAAGCCAGAAAGAAAAAAAACAGAGCACCCGACCACCAATTAACAAAGCCGATAGAGAAAAGAAACCAGCTGCAAAATAGCTGAATTATGGGGGCGTCAGACGTCACAAGCAGATCCTTTTGCTGAATCTGGAGGGCCGTGGCACATGCTCGAGAAGCAGAGGTAAACACGTTAAGTGCAGAAGCTAACGGTCCCTAGTGAACTCCCCCCTCACATAGAATGTGATGAAGCTAACCTGACATCACAGACACAATCAGCCAATGAGTGGATTTCAACAGAACGTCATTCAGAACCTTTTTAGGGTCAGACCAAAAGTCTGTTCAAGCAGGGGGAATCACAGCAGAGAGACTGTAGTCCCTGAGTAATGGCTAAGCCACACGTAGGACCTAAGCAAACAAACTTACAATAAACTAACACGGTCTGATGACTGTTATCCTGTAATAATTAAAACTAAAGAACACACTTGGTATTACAAACTAAGAAATTAATACAACTTTACGAAATGAACGGGAAATTAAACGTTCTGTTAGCAATGTGTGAAGATTTAAAGGCATGAGGCTGATGTCTTGCATACTCTTTCAGTTGCCAAATAAAAATCTGCTTCAATATCAAAATATTAACACTACCTCCATGAGATCCAACACGGAGATAGCATATGCATTTTAATACACAACAAACTACATTTTTACAAAAATATAAATGATTATATGCAGGTAAAGTATAGGAGTTACTAGACCTGTCGCGATAATTACAATATCGACTTATGGAACAACACATGAACATGAACCTCGATCGTTTTTCTGACTGCGATACTGGCATATACATACATAATTGTGTTTATACAAGAATGAACGCCACCAGAATTTTATCCAGTCATGCTGCTTCTGCTCTCTGTGTTAGATGTCGGCACAGGATGGAATTTTAAATCCCACTCGCTCCTGAAAGATTCTGTCACGCACGCACCTGCTCGTCATATTTCGTTCTGCTGCCACCTGCTTGTCCCTGAAGAAGCTCGTCATCTAACTGACACTTTATTGATCCCCATGGGGAAATTCGGTTCATGCTTCCTCCCCCCAACTTGCTCTCCTTAGGTGATAGCAAGCTAACTGCAAAGGGCAGCCACCCATAGGAGGGGGTTAAGGGTCTAGCTCAAGAACCCACAGATGTGGCGAAGGCCGGGCTTAAACCAGCAACCTTCTGATCACATACAGAGGCTTAACCCACTGAGCCACACGCTGCCCCCAAGACAATAATAATAACAATAATAATAACAATAATAATGATAATAATAATAATACCACCAACAACATGCCCTGTTCACTCACCAACAAATTTTTTTTGATAAAACAACAAAAAAAAAATTTATTTGAGCAATACTTATTTATTTTAATTCTTTTTGGGGGAGGCCATGACATTTCTATTCTTGTGCTCCCACATTCAAAAATGAAAATGTATCAGGCTCCACACTCTACTGCTGCGGATCTCGCGAGAATGCAGACCTCTGCTCTGTGTAGCAGCCGTGGATCTCTACTGCCGCGGATCCCGCGAGAATGCAGACCTCTGCTCTGTGTAGCAGCCGCGGATCTCTACTGCCGCAGATCCCGCGAGAATGCAGACCTCTGTTCTGTGTAGCAGCCGCGGATCTCTCCTGCTGCGGATCCCGCGAGAATGCAGACCTCTGTTCTGTGTAGCAGCCGCGGATCTCTCCTGCTGCGGATCCCATGAGAATGCAGACCTCTGCTCTGTGTAGCAGCTGCGGATCTCTCCTGCTGCGGATCCCATGAGAATGCAGACCTCTGCTCTGTGTAGCACCCGTAGATCAGGTGGCTCCTCCACACACACAGCGGACAGCGAAGGGTCAGGATAACATGTTATTCCAACGAGTTACTCCAATGCATTACTCAAGGCTAAAAGGTACATGTCTTAATATTTGATTTTTTTCCTGATGATTAATTCCAGCTGGAAAGTTTCAAAGCCACATCCCACGGCTACAGCATGGAAACATCTTGGCTTTAAACCGAATGAGAGAGGAGAGCCCATTAACACCAACCAGCCGCAATGTCACCTTTGTTCACAAACAGTGCCAACGAAAAGTGGCAATACAACTAACCTAAAAACTCATCTAAAACATAACCATCCCATCCAATTTTCCAAGGCGGGAACAAAAATTGCAGTTGAGTTGGAGAGGGGCCATCTCTGCAGTTGTCTATTATGGATGCCTTTGGCTGACAGTGCAAAGGTAAACGTGATGGCAAGAAATAGAGTACGCTCACAGATGCCATAATTCAGTATACAGCCATAGAAACGCAGCCGTTAACCACAACCAAGAAAACCAGCAGTACAAATATGCTACAAACTTTCGACAAACAGTAAGAACTGCCAAAAAAAAGTATATCTCCCAAACTGCCATTCCAGAATTGCACAACAAAACGATAAAGGACATTCTGAAGGAGACATCTCCTTTTACTGTGCTGCTACAGATATGTGGGCAAGCTCAAATATGACCCCAAACATGAGCTTGACCAAACATTACATCACTGCTGACTGAACACTGCAATCAAAGTGTTTAGAGACGAGATACATACAGATACATACCTCAAAAATATTGTGGTTTATGTTTTATTTACCATTTTTCTAAGATTCCAAAGTGTGCATATTCTTAAGAATTAAAAGTTCATTGCTTTCTGAAAGGGTGTCCTTGCATTATTATGCTATTACATTATCAATATATCAGTGGCATAAAATGGTCATAAAATGACAATAATATCGTTTATCGCAATTATTTCTGGGACAATATATCATTCATCAAAAAGTAGTTACTGTGACAGACCTAGGGCATATGCTACATTACATATCACTAGCAAAACTCTATATTAATCATAATACATAGTTATACATCTTTGATTTAGAAAAAACTCCTATTGAAGCTAATACAAATATAAAATAAACACGTCATTCAAGAACAATTTTCCTTTCGATCCAAAAAAAAACATAACAGGTTCCGAGCTTGCCAAAACATTGTCATCTCAGCAGTAAATAGTTTCTCTCTCCCAGTTCTAAGGTCACCCTATTCCGCGTCAGAGATGGAGACAAACGTGTAAAAAAAAAAAAAAAAAAAACAGAGACTGAGAATGCCAACACAGAAAAATATTTACATTTCATTTATTTAGCAAACACTTTTATCCATGTATACTTCAGCCACTGCATTAAGGCCCCAATCGTGACATCACTCTGCCAACCACAAGATTTAAACTAGCGGCCGACCAATCACAGACAGCCTCCTAACCCAGACAGTCACATGGCACCCCCACCAAGATGAAGTCGAGATGCCCTCTGTCCATCAGCCAAGTATGAAACGTCGTCTGCTGCAAAAAACTCACGTCCACAGCTCGAGAAGAGCGTAAACAGCACTTAAATGAATCTGCATTATCAAAACAAGCGGACGACAAATAAAAACATTATAAATACATTCCTCTTAGCTGAAAGCAC
The DNA here is from genome assembly GCA_026784285.1 of Stomatorhinus walkeri. Classification (NCBI taxonomy): domain Eukaryota; kingdom Metazoa; phylum Chordata; class Actinopteri; order Osteoglossiformes; family Mormyridae; genus Stomatorhinus; species Stomatorhinus walkeri. Next base: position 4,216,290 of record JAODUD010000001.1, on the reverse strand, counting down.
TTAACTATCATGGGTATGAATGAGGTACATGGCGCAGGCCGACCTCTCTGACCGTCCACTGGAAACATGCAACAGGAGCTCAAATGCAGAGTCAAAGTCTCTGTCGTGTCACTAATGGAGGGCACAAACCCCACAGTGTCACCCAGCAGGAGATGAAGCTATTCAGCACATCTTACGTAACAGCACAACGGCAAGAGGCAATTCCACCAATGACAGGAAATGATTGAGAGAAAATTGGACATAAATGATACCATCTTTAAAGTCATGAATAGTGCCACCTTCTGGCTAATAGTGTATTTAGCATGGTTGCCACAAATGTCTCTAGGTCAAGGTTCTTCAAATCTGGACCTCAATTCCAAATCCAGGCCTTATTTTCAGTTCTCCCAGGCAGTTAGTTTAATAATTACTGATTCTGATTGGTCAGAGGCTTCACACCTGACTGACAGGTAAAAGAAGGCTGGAAAACCAGCAGTGTTCAGACCTCAAGGACCGTGATTTGAATAACCATGCTCTAGGTTATACCTCTAGATTTCAGATACAATTTGCTGTAATATTAATGCTTAGTCATAGATTTTTGTGTTTACGGTCGAGCTACATTGTTTAGATCTATTGTTAAAGAATCTTTTTTTGAAAGAAGTAGCAACTGGCCATAAGATTTTGAAACAGCTTTCACCTCATGCCGTACCCATGCTGGGGCGTTGACCTTTAACTCCTCATCAGGATGATGCATTTTTGTATGAGAAAAAAAAAATGCCAGTTTAAGTTTTGCCCCAATGTGCGGAGCTATCAGGGTTGCGACAGAAACAGATGGTCGCCCATGGCTTTTTCCCAGTTTGGCCTGTCTGAACATATTTCATGTTTCAAGTAAATACTCGGTTAACTCTCCAAACACTCTTGCTACCAGATTCGAACGACATGGCATCTGCAAGAACTGAAGGTGCCCAATGATGCTGATTAATTTTCTTCCAGTGATGTTCATACAGTCTCGTGAAATGGGTGAAATGAATGGGAGGTGTTTGAAAAACGCAACAGAAGGACCTGGAATTAGGCCTGACTGGGTAGCTTAAGTGAAAACCACAGGTAACATTTGCTGGGTCACAGGGGCTAAGTTTCTATGAGGGTTTAGAAATACTGCTACATATCATTCGCTTTGCTCCTTTGACTTTTCACAAAGGGACTCAAATATCAGATGGGGGAAAACCGTCCAAAATAATGTCATGCGATTTTGAAAAGATACACAGAGTTCACTGGCTCGTGACGACCTCACTGTGTGATACAGCAACCGTCCAGGGGCAACTGTGCTAGAGCCTGAATTTCCCGGACAATTTATCATTGGTTTTGTGTCGTCGGGCCTAAATTTGTAAATGGAATAGCTGTTTAAATGACCCTTGGGTAGATGCCAATGCCAAGGGTAGGTTTTAATAATTTAATATTTGTCAAAAATCCAGTAAGGTGGAACTGATATGGTAATCGCAAACTCTGACACAAGACCTGATGAACTCATTAAGGCCTGAACTGGAGATGCTGAATAAATAGCAGGAATTGTTTAGGCTACATAAAAAAGGCTAATATTGCAGTGGTTGCTTAGAATTCTCAGGGCAGAGGAACTTTTATTTTGAATTTATGTTTTTCTTCCTGCAGCCCACTTTTGTGTTGGCAGCAACCAGAATGTGTTGCCTTTCTTTTAAAAGAAATGTCCTGCAAAATGCTGAGAAAACACTAAATAAAACCCATTATCTAAAGTGTGCATTGGCATGCTGGTGAAAGCCATGTTGCTTTACGTAGCCATTCTCTTTTGGTCATTTTTATCATACAAAATGTCAGGCAAGTCTCTGTTTTGAATAACTCTGCCAATGAGTCTCTACCTCCGATTTAGCACTAGCTAGCAAAAAAAATGGCAGGCATGGTACATTTAGAGAGAGAAGTCTATTCACTATAAAAAATTCAATGTTCTCTGAAACCTCTGAAAGTCATATTTTAGTCATTTTTATGTGACCTTGAACAGCCAATTCACTTCACCATCAATGACCTCTGTTCTTTCCGCTCCACAGGCCTGACTGAGCGACATTCCGGTACAAATCACGAGGGAAAGCTCTTCTCCCAATTCATCACCGGACTCCAGGAATTCAGGATGAGTCAGTGACCTTGCTGATCTGAGAGAGAGAGCAGATGTAACCCGCCAACATGTCGCGCCAAATCATCATTTCTCTCTGGACACAATGACAACTGCTGCCATTCACAGATTTGTAAATGTTCCAGAATTTCTTTTTCAAAACATTGAAATGTGCATCATATTTCTTAAGTAAAATCATTGAAATATATGAGATTTGGTCGCTAAGCTATAAATATAATTTTTTCCACATAGTTCCCCATTTCTATGCAAAAAGGTTTTATTTTCCAGCAATGCCAAGGATGTCAGAAGTACCACGCAAGTTAGCATGTGACTTAGAGTCGAGCTACCCATAATCCTCAGCAGAGGCGCTGCCCCCACTGCAGTGGGCGGGACCCGGAAGAGCATCCACCTGCACAGGCTCACTGTGCTGTGACTGCAAGGCCCTGACAACGGGAGACCATTGGCCAAAATAACCATTACAGTTTACACTAGTGTAAAACGCATGAGGATGTTAGTGTGCTAAAGGCTATCTGCATTCAATTAGATGGAGAAAAGAGAGGAGCGCAGCAAGACGAGACATATGCAGTCTGAAATCTACTAAGCGGTCAACGGGCATAAAACATTTTTAGCCTAAAATCAGACATGAAATACAGCTTCAGTCTCTGTGATACCAAATAATTAGTAAAAATGTGCATCTAGTAATTCCAACTGCATTCCATTACTGCTTATCCGGTGTACAATCAGAGCTAGCCAATCAGAGCTAGCCTGCAGCTGGGGATGTTGCAGGAGACACTATGAAGGACACTTAGATTCCAGACAAGTTAAGGACCACAGTCCATTTAAACTGGACCCTTGGAGGAAACCGGAGTAACCAGCGGAAACGTATAAACTCTGTGAAGGATTCGAACCTACAAACCACACGGTGTTCCTCTACACCACCAGCCCATGCTGTGCCACCCCATAAGGTTACCAGAGCTTTTTACTCAGTAAAATTGTACTGATCCAATTATATGCAATTATTATATAACATCTGTGTAGTATTTCATCAAATGTAACACGTTTAACATGTTACTTAGCACTACCAAGCTAAGTAAGGCATAATTTATTGCAATGGCGTCCTAAAATAAATCACAGCGTATTGCCATCAGGCCGCCTTACAGCACTGGCAATTACAGTGCATTAGTGCAAGTCAAAGTGCGCAATTTGTAATAACTTTCAATTAATGTGGTCCCAAAGCTCATCTTCAAAGCAGATTACCCCCACCCCTCAAAAAATTAAAAACAATAATAAAGACAGAAACAAGAAAAAAAATCTCAGGACAGAATGCCTGACTGACGGAGCAAGTGGTCTGCCTTTCTGCCATTTCGAACCCGGTGCTCTTGCGTTCTCTTAATACAGCTCATTACAATATGAAAAGGGCTCTTGCGGAAAGGGGGGGGCTGTTGGCGGAGATACTTGACTGCACCTCGCTTCGATGGTGAATCGACCCAGAACTTCTGGGAGGGGCTCTCGTCACCCCGTCAAGAAAAAAAAAGGCAAAAATTAACCCTTTAAAAAGAGGTACAAATGACCCTCATTGTCCTCGCTGACCAAAACCACCGTCACATCAGCCGGCTCACTCAACTGCACTGCACAAGACGCATCTGAAAGACCTCACAACCTTCCTCGCTGTCAGAATGATTCCTGCTAACACCATTGTTAATATTGCTGTGTAAAACGAAACCACACAGTCCCCTCCGGGCCTCAGGATATACTGGTGAGAAGAACTCATGGTACTGATTTAATTGACAGCGAGAGATTCACACCTTTAACAGGTCAAAGACGGCCCGTGCGTTCAGCTAACATGGCAGCTTAATCACATGCTGGAGAGGTGGCGCCCCCGTTAGGTCACTGGCTGTGCGACATTTGTATTTTTTCTTACCTACGGCTTTTGAAGTGACCCCAAAGTCTATGGGCGAGTGTCTTGCTGATTAATTAAACAGCGCCCCCTGGAAACAGTCGCTGTCAGTAAGCACGTCGCTTACCGGGTGCTCGCCTTGCAGTATGTGCTGAATTATAAAGCCTGTCGGGGTGGGGTGGGGTCTAACGGAGGCAAATGGCCCCCGACCTTCCACCTTCTGGAGGGTGGCCAATACTGCCACCTGCCTGGAGGGCGTGAAGTCACACACAAGGAAAATATCACCCACAGTGAAGGCGAGAGGGGTGACATCTTCAATGAAAACCAATGAAAAAAAATGTTGTATAGATAGATGTTAATTATTAGTGTAAAAAAAAAAAACAATTTCTAAAACATCCCAATACCTATTAGGTGGCACCACAGAGCCATCAAGCTTAAGTACCACTAAAATATTCCTCCACCGCACGAAGTTATGAAACAATCATAAAAATTTGTACACAGAGGCTCCCAGACGAACTTTGCGACGCGCCTCGAAGTGACGGCAATCGTCAGCTTCTCGGTTTACACCACAAACATCCCCAACGCACATTCATTGTTTCCGTAAAGTTCAAACGGACACGGCTGAGAGCCAGCTTCTCACAACTGCTAGCAGTAAAGGCTTCCTACGTAATGCACTGCGATTCTGAACGTGGCCCAAACGAGGCCCGGTTTCGTTCTTCCAACGTCAAACCCCACAGAGCGTCTCGGGCACAAAGGACCGCTCTGGACGAAACGACTCACGGTTCAGTCCAAGCCGAGATGCAAAGATATAAATCTAGTCTGCCAAGCAGGAAGAGGATTAAACTTAACAGTCTCATTTAGGTTTTAAAGACTAGCGCCGTTCAATATTGCAATAAACATCGCATTCCTCGCCGGGTCATTATCCGCATCTTCTTAACCCTCCTCCATCACTCCCCCGGTTCCGTGGCAACAGGACATTAAAGCCAAAAAGGAAGAAAGAAACAAAAAAGCGAGGAAAATGGCCGGGGAGAGTTGCCTTCTGAGAATCTGCACTGGTCTTTTTTTTTGCGCTCAGCCAGTGAAAAATAATCCAGTTTCATTGAATTCTGAAACATGAGAGCAGCAGAGAGCAGCTTGCCTCATTAGCTGGGGCAGCTCAACTAGCTGAACAAAAGGCCCATTCGGAGGCGCGGGCCCAACAGCGGCGCCAGCTACGTGAGCTGATTGCTACCGCCGGACTCGCCAATCCCAGCGTCTGCGCTCTCCACTACGGCCCTATGAGCGAGCGTTGTGTGGTGCTCACCAAGTCCACACGTTAAAAAGGCAGATTTCGTGACCTGCTGTCTCCTACCTTGTTTGTTTGCTTGCTTGTTCATATGGTCGTTTGTGTTTGTTTTATGGTCAAAATCTACTGTTCTGGGTCATTTTTCCGGTGGGTCCCAGAAATCCGAAGGGAACAAGAGGACTATCATGGCTGGCAGCTAAACGGTAAACCGCATGTCACTCCAAGGTGACTTCAGGCCACGGTGAAGCTGATTCACTTTACATCCGGCCTGAAGCTCTCTGCTGTGCCCCAATGTCACCACATGGTTCAGCATTATCACTTAATTCCCAAGCATGTCAAAAACTGACCAAATTACGGACATCAGTAAACAGTGGTCATTACCTACTATGTCCCCACACGCTGTAATTAATACTTCCGCCTGACTTCTTGAATAATAACTACAAATAAATCCACTTCCTAAATCTCTGTAGTTTGATCAGACTGAGTTGGATAAGCGAGTCAGGTGGGGGGGGGGGGGGGGGC
>JAODUD010000001.1:4188951-4201686 GCA_026784285.1 Stomatorhinus walkeri | reverse complement strand
CCCCCCCCCCCCCCCCCCCCCCCCCCCCCCCCCCCCAGCCATGTCCCTTTTTTCCCCCCTTCTTCTTTCTGTGCCTCAGCCCACAGAGCAAAATTTCCAGCAGAGGAGAGTGGGATGCCAGTGGTTTTTTAAAAAAAAGAGACCATTGTACAGTGATCCACCCCGCGCTGACACCTGCGATTCAACAGCAAAAACTGAAGGCTTTTTAAAAGGGGGGGGGGGGGAGCCTGCAACGTTTGAGGGCTGTGCCTCTTAAAAACTGAATCGGCCGCAGGTTCAAATAAAAATAATCTTGCTTATTTTTAGCATCTGCCGTACAGTGAAATATTAAACGTAAAAAGTATTACTGTCTCAAACCGTCTAACAATGAGGCACGATTTATAATACCGGGGATCAAAATGGGACTCGGGTTCACATTGCTGAATAATCTTTTTTTTGAATTAATGCATTAAACTACCAAAAAAAATTCAACCATATAAATATAAAGTTACCTAATTACCTTGTTCAAACTATAACTGAAAAAAATTAATCAGACAAGCAGTAACTTCTCCCCGATAACGAGTACTAACGGCATGCAATACTCTTTTTTCCTGAAACGCCCTAAACCAAACCAGCTTGTGGATATTACAGTTCACATTTGGTGCCAACCGGCACCCAGATGTTTCTGGAAGAGCCCGACCCGGAAGCAGGTTGAGTGGAACGGCAGGGTTCGCCCTGTCACCGGGGACCTGCGTCTACCTGGCTGGAACCGGAGCCTCACCTGCTGTCCGGTTTTAGAAACCGGGCGAAGAGTAAGAGGCTAACTGATGCATTGTGGGAGATTTTGCTGGTCTCGCATATTTTAGCGACCAGCTGTTCTATGGAGGGGTGTGAGGATCAGGTGCAGCTAACAGCGAAACGTCACACTTGGCTTTCTGCGGCACAGGCCATGCGTGCCGTATCGGCTTTCCGTACCTAACCGTGAGCCGCGACGCCACAATGGGTACGGGGTTTGACGACGGCTGAGCCCTGGGCTGACACCGTTCAACTGGAACTTGGCTGGGGGTTTACCTGGGACAGCGTGCAGAGCTTTGGGTGGCACCAGGCAGGGCAGTGCTCTGACAGGCGATGGACGCCTTTCTGCAGACTCACGAGCTGCCACCAGACAGCATATCTAACACACTGCCAGCCAGGCGTACCAGAGAAAAACGCAGCCTTCGCCTGCTGGCCAGGCCTTCATTCGTAACTCCCAACCATTAGAAAATGCTTACATGCGACACTGCAGCCCTGAGCCGCAGAAGTGCAGCGGCTAACAGAGAATTGACGAACGTTTACAATTCAGCTACATGCTTAGATCAAAATAAGCACAGTGCCAAAGGGAACCTGTAAAATACATGTAGCATACACCTGTTTGGCGATTCATCAATTAAAAAATATATTAAAAATATTTTAATAAACAAAACAGAAGATCCCAGGCAGCTAATTCCTCCATATCTTAAATAAATCACTAACATTACATTTTACCATGTCTGTAGCTGCTTTTCAGTTCCTCTAAGAATGGGGCACCGTCTTCTCAAAAACAAGGTGGGGCTCCATTCCAGAACTATCGAAAATGTGAACCTCAGGAGTTATCGCCCCCCAAACTCCAACCCAATTAGCCTAATTTGTTTTAAAAAGAAAAAGAAAAAAAGAAAAGTAATTCACATACCCATATATCACCAGTTCAAAATTCACCAGCAGGAGGTAATTATAAATAAATAAATAACCAAACAAACAAACGAATAAATAAACTCAGTGAAATTCACAGTGCTTACTGTCAACATAAACGTGACAGGTGAAGAATACGATCACATTTAAATACCAAATGCATAATTGCTAGCTGAATATTATGACTTTCTTCAGAGATACCATGCATTCTGTTAGAAATTAAATTGCAACAGTGGTATATTGACTAAATCTGAGGGCATTTCGGGTGTATTGATAGCAAAAAAAAATTCTCCTGTAGCAAAAGAGCAATAAATCACAGGTTGGGGAGGGGGGGGGGTCCTTTTAATCAAAGATATGTCCCCAAAATACAGTGTCCCAGCTCTCTGACTGCAAAGCCTCTCGACATCGATATACAGCCCAAGAAGGAGGCTGAATGCAAACCTAATTATTCTGTGATTAGCAGAGTCAAGCGACAATGGAGGGCCCAGGGCCGACATACAGTGACGGCGACGGGACGAAGAATATACCCTCACAGGTACAAAACAGCGTTACAAAACAGCGTTACAAAACAGCATCAGCCTCCAGTCTGTACTCCGCTGCATTTACAATTCGTCTCAAATATCCATTAATTATTTGGAAAGCCATTTACCCCCACTACAAACCGATATGGATAAATTATATACCTGTATTCACCTAAAACTTTAAGGGAATTAGCATATATTTAATGATGCATGTTACACGCAAAAAAAAACTTATACTTCTTCTTTATAACACTAAATGTGCCAACATAAAAATCATTCTAACTAGTGCTACTTAATTTCATTAAAATACCAAAATATAAATATATACTGAGGAAAAAAATAAAATATATACGTAAATGTTGTTATTGTTCGACAGAAGGTTATTTTAAAACTTGGGAAGTTATCTCAAAAAATTCAAAACCAGGTTTATTAACACTGAGCTGAAATTACAATATTTTATTTTGCTATATTGTGATATATGCGGTGTCTCTCTCACCTACCTCTGCCTTTTTGCCCTTGTGTGAATGCGATGCCACATTTCTCAGACAGACAGAACGCGTTTTGCTACAGCGTACCTACCTTTTCTGAAGCAAACCCCAAGCTGGCAGTGAAGATCCAGGAGAATTCTGTCTCACTTTAGATTTCTGAAATACAGAAGAAAGTAAAACATTTAGGCAAAAATATCTCTTAAGTTCATTGTCAATTATCGGTCATACTGAAATAAAGCCTTTAAATATACAACATATGTGCATAAATGAAAATTACACACAAGTAAATAGATGATGCAAAAATATATCCTATTAAATATATTCTAACACTGCATAAATCCCATCAGTTTAAATTAAAAGCAAACAGAACCACAAATACAAACAAATAACACATATACTTATGTAAAATGTTTTCAAAAATTCTGAAAGAAAATAATTAGTGTAGCTTTATGAATTAAGCATTATTTTAAGTTTGAAAAGCTGAAATTCCAAAATCCTTAGTGATTTCTGCATTTCTTAAATTTCTTTCTTAACAAACAATGCAACATGCGCAGAAACTCACACTTTTTAGTTTCAGAGAAAGCTGGTATACACAGATTTGGGTTTTTTTTTGTTAAATGCTCCAAAATGTATTTTAATACATTAGGGTCACGCAACACTATAACACACCACCACAATTTGACATTATTTTAACCTAGAAAAAAATGGTCCAAAATTTAGAATGTGGCAATCTTTGTTTGGAGCAAAATATAAGTCAATTTGGAGAGTTAAATTTCATAAATTTATAACATCCATACTTTGAACAAACAAACATTAAAATTTGGATTTTCGGTTGAACAGTGAGCCGACTAATAATTTGAATTATTATTGCGTTATTCGCTGTAATATCCAACTTTACAAGTAATTATAGTCATATGCGCAGTGTGTACTAATACATCCAATATAAACGTGGCAAACGCAAACTGCATGGGCGATTTCCTCCAGTTTTACATGTTTACAAAATTTAGAGGAAAGTAGGCTTCACTTATACATTTTCAGAATATGGTGCAATATGTTGAAAAGGAATCAGCAAATATCATCAAGCAAACTCAAGTTAACACAATGACGAATTATATTACTCCATAAATAAAATAAAAGTATCACAAATGTGTGATCCTATAAATATGTCGAGGACTTAAAAGCAAAAACTTACGTTATTACGCCGCAGCAGCAACATCTCGGTGTACTTTAATGAAGCAGTCTTCTTTCCTCGTTGGAGGAGAAACAGTGGTGGAAAATCACCACAATTTTAGATCCAAAATATCAGGCTTTTCTCAGCTGAAAGTTTACGGCGATATATATCCTGACCTCTAAACCAGGCATTTCTCCATATGCACCCCCCCGCCCCGGTTCATTTTGTCCGCCAGAAAAAAGCCCGGAACGGCGTGGAGACTCGGCGGCTCAGCCGGTCTCATGGTCCGCGGTCCGGACCGTCATCTGCAGGCAAACACATCCCCCCTGAAATTGCGTTTATCATTTATTTTTCTTGCCGAGAGAAGCTGGCCGCAGCGGCGACAATTTCAGGCGGCGGAGGCGCTCCGTGCGGGTTCGGCTCCGGATTACACGGGTTCATTTAAGGTGAACAGTGATTCACAGCGATGCAGACAAACAAGAAGCTCCCCGCAACATCCCAGCGCCATTCTAAAAATTAAACACCAGCAAATCCCCCCATTACCGAGAAACAACTTTATCGTGTTATTACCCCACTTTTAACAATTTAATTTTCACTTTATACCGAGTCTGTGCGTTATAGACAATGCATTTCTCCACTGTCGACTTAAGTTCTGCCTGCTGGAGTGGAAAATAGTATCTTGCTATATTAAACGGTCGTAGTTTCGCAAAAAGAAAATAAAATTCCAGTTTATATTCGTACTTTTTTCCAGTGCTGTCAATTATCTGGAATAAGAAACGAAAGAAAATAAAGATGTCGCACAGAGGACTGCGAAGATGGCCATGGCAGCGTCTGATTATTTTTTTATTTTCTTTTTGTGTGTTGACGAGGGGAGCCATTGCATGCCCCCTCCCTTTTTTTAAAGAAAAACTTCACACCAAAGGTTTCATCGCCCGAAACACACTGGATGCACAAAGCAGCTTCACGTTTGATTTGATCTGTACCTGCGATCGCGGATTGCAGGAATCGGCCGCACGGTGTTCATGGTGTCTGTCGGGAGAAATTCCATTCGCTTACCATGTAAAGCATAGGTAAGGTTAATAATGTCATGTACGTTTTTAAAAAGACATTATCTGCTAATAACTGGCAGATGAAAACCTCTGGCCGAATGCACTAAAAAGATCAATGTCTAGGTGACAGTCGAGTCGTCCTAACAGGCGTATGTGCGGCTCGATGATCATTTCCGCTGCACCTGTCGCTTACCTGCCGGCCCGGTTTGACAGTCGGGCTTCGCGCACCACGTGGACGCCCGGCGGGGATCCTTTTCCCGCTGATCAGCTAAATGCCGCCAGCGCCTCGGCTGATTTCACGTCTGGACTTGCCCTGCTCACAGTCACCTCATATCGTGTTATTTTTTTTAAATACTTTTAGGAATCAGTTAATTTCTTGCCAAACAGAAATTCCGTTAAGATCAAATTTGTCCTCGCGTTGCAGTTGCTGTATCAAACCTAATTAAAAACGCTATTAAGTCAAAATAAATATTTTCAATATTTCAATATTACTAAAGTCCAACTGAAGTTGATAAAAATATATTTCCCGTGCTGTACGTTGCATGATCCAGTGTTGAAGCTGATTACATTTCTCCATAATTATAATGATATATAATATTTGGTCATTTGTGAGTACTTATAAATCAATATGCAATGTACAGTGTACAGCACATTGACGTAACGATTTCATCAATTATACTTGAACTGGGCGTTTCTGTATGTCACGACATTATCTTTAATCAGATAAAGCAGGGAGTCGATTGATAGTCGATTGATTCTCTTAGATTATCTTGCAGAGAAATCGTGTAATTTTGAAGTGGTTAAAATATTACTTTGTTACCTGTAATATGTTTTATTGATCTGAACTAAACAGTCATTGACTTGATTAGGCAAATAATACAATACTGTTCATATTCTAATATTTTATTATGAAATGGTTGGTATTCTTATATGTTACACACTTTTGACTACATTCTTCAAATTATAGTTGGTAAATAGCTTAAATTATTTGCTATCTGGTCAGGGTAAACAGCATAGTGGTTTGATTGAATCAGGCCATTGTGTTGCTAAGTGGGTTTTACACTATGTTATGTATAATTTATTCCTTTTTAACTTATTTAGAGAAATTTCAGTTCTTTGGTGCTGAGCACCATATGCGAGCCCCCTAAGGGAGATTCTGTTCCCTTAGGAGATTTTTGATGTACTAAATGTGGTCCTCGCTAGCATAAAAATGTCTTCCCTGAATTTATTAAAAGTCAGCCCCTAACGTATTACCACAATAATTTATGGCACCAATTTAAAAACCAGATAGGAGTACATTTGGATAGACATGGGTCTTCTTCATCCCATGCAAGTTCAATCGCAAAGAGCAGTGGAATTGATCACAGACTTACAAATGAGAAAATTCTGAACAAGATGGGGAGAGAGAGGAAGAGAGAGAGGACTCACTGGGCATTTAAAAAGCCGTGCCCCTGATTTAGAAAACCCTTTTTTTAAAATAAACTGAACTGATGCTGGAAAACACCAGTGTTAGCAATCAAATTTTTTTGACCTGCAATTGAGCAGTGTATGTTTGGGATTCTGGTGGGTGAAGTACACTTTTTCTTTCAGTTTCTAAATGCTATCTAAACTTTAATCTCTTCAACTTTACAAAGCACTGTCTGCTTCGTACATCTTCAGTTTATAGTTGTTCCAGAAATTAAATGGCTTTAGTTGTCGGATATGAAAGAGCAGGTGGTCACAAAATTAAATTTAAGAAGGAATAATTAAATTAACCTAAATATATTTCTGGCTTTGTATGTTTTGATGTGTTCACAGAAACTTGTTTTGCACTCAGCATCGCCTGAAGAGGCTCAGAGCCAAAGGTCTCGGGCCAACAATGAGGTTTTGATTCTGATACTGTTTCAGCGCCACTCTTGTGGACACAGGGCACAATGACAAGTGTTAAAATAGCAGGCCATGATATCAAAGCTAGCCACCTTGTGATAACTTAGTGCTTATGCATCACATATGCAAAATAAGTGTAGTGTATTAAGGTCAGATAAATACCATGGGAGCAGTTCGGGTGTTTAAATAACATTACTGTGATGTTACAGTGGAGCATTAGTAGGGTATATACATCCTCCACTTCCACGAAAAACAAACGTTAAGATGAAACGTTAAAATTATGATGGAGCCAGGTCATGGATCTAAGCAGGTCCACTGAGCAGTCTTGTGTCTGCACCAGCTAGGTCAGCACCAGGGGTTGGAAACCTGGTAAGCATGGGTCAGCACTCTGAGGTCACCCACGGCTCCACCATGGATGCACAACAGGACTTCAGCATCCCACAGGCTATTCCCAGACCTTAGGCTCAGGATCCAGGGGCAGTCCAATGTTCCAAAAAATGATGATAAGGGTCACCTTTATGGTACACCATAAAATGGATGTGCTGCCAGTTTTATAGACTAAATCCAAAAAAAAGGACAACAATGGAGAGATATAATCAATATACCAACAACATAACAAATGTAAATAGAATTATTTAGCCTGAAAAGCAATCTAACCTTCTTAACCTCTTTTTTTAAGTGCAAATCAACAAACCAATTCACAATCCCTGACACAAATTGACCCCTTTGCTGTGACCTTCAGAGGATACAAGCTGGGGTTGCAAAGGTCAGGCACCCAGGCCTGGGGCGAAAGCTCCAGAGAATGCATAACCTGCAGAGTGCTGATTCCAGCACACTAACCCAAGCCTAGTTTGCAAACATAGCTTCAAAGGTTATCCCTACCCAACAGCACTCTCTGCTGCTGATGTCCTCTCTGGGCCTCCGTAGTCACAACGTGGTATCAGGCAACACAAGATAAGAGGATCAGCCCAGCTCCCGTCACGGACATTGTCGCGGCAAAGATGTCTTGCCGTCACAAAGCTGCAGATTGCAGTCGACTTACAAGCACGTTCTTACATCTATATTCGTACAACAGACACAATAATTAAGGCCCATAGACCTGAGATCATATTTTCCTTCAATTGCATCATGCCGACTTTCCCATCTCCTGCTCCTCTAAACCAAACCTCCACCAGAGCTGAAATTAATGAGAATATCTAAAATTTCGCTGGGGAAGAAAACACCCTGGGTCTGGGAGGTGAAATAAAAACGTCAAACTCAATTTGCGCACCTCCTTCTTCCACTCAAGGGGCCGAATTCTCTCTGAAAGCGCGAAGAATGGGGAAGGGGAAGTTAAGCAGGGGCTTTTCAAAAAGTAAAAGATATTGGAGGTAATGATTCCGTCGTCGTGACAACCCCGGAGCCTTCACAGACACCCCTAGCCAAGACGATATAGTTGGGGCGACATCTCAATCTGAGCGAATGATGGGCCTCAAAAACGAAAAAAAGAACAAACAAAAAAAAAAAAAAAAACGACAGTCTCCATTGGACCCGCCCACCGGTGTTAGCGGCCGCGACAGACTTGGCTTCGCATGCGACCCGGCACTCTCACGTCCAGTGTCCGACACAACGGGCCCTTTATTCCTGCTAATCAAGAAGCCAGACAAAACAGCGCACGCAAACAAAAAGCTGAACGCAGCTCCGTGCGCGCCGTGAATTTAGAGTCACTTTTTCCCCCCCCTTAATTTATTCGGGGGTTATTGAAAGGCCGGTCTGACGGCGGGAAAAAGCCGGCGAGAGGTCCGCGAGTCAGTTCTGCGAGATGCCCGCCCTGGCTCGCTCCCCCCACCCCCCATCTCCATTGGAAACACGGCAGAATCCCACTCTGCGTGTCAGAGCATTCAATGGAATTCCGTGAAATGCAACTCATTGAAATTACGGTATTTGGGCCAAAAATGCACATGTTTCCCATAAAATAATCATACACAGGCCTTTTGTATGACAGGACTCTTTTAGCAAAGAGACTTTGGAGTATTGTCTGGATTATGTCACAAAAGTAACAAATACAATCTTTCATAGCAGGTTTAAAAAACACAAACGCCAGCGATGAATGCAAGGGATGCGATTTCACTTCATTGGTTCATGTTGTCTTAATTAATCTGGGTAAAACTCTGAAAACACTTATTTCATTTGAACCATTCATGTCAAGATTGCAGCAACTGACCAACAATAACAGGAACTAATTTAGAAGTATTTTATAAAATTAGAAACTCTGAAAAAAATCGCTGTTATAAACAAAGCACATGTATTATGACTAAAACCAAAATCAAATAAAATGCATATATATTTTTAGTATTATGGGAAAATATCTGAATTTGTGTTAATAAAATAAAATAATCCTTCATCAAATAAATACCTACCAGTAGCTATGTAGTACATTGCAAAATAAAGGAAGAAGTCATTATTCATTATTGTTAGCGGACAAAAAATAGGTAGCGTTTGGCACTAGTGTATTTACATGTATTGGAGCGTGCGAGCGGGTATGTATTTCTGGGAAAGAGGGAAAAAATAGTCACCAGGAATTTATATCTTTATAGCCTGCTGTTCACAGAGCCTGTCCAGAGACAGCTGGGCGCCTTCTACAGTTAAGATCACAGGTCTTGATAACCTGGGCCTTGATTTATGGACAGTGCGGGCTTTCGCAACACGGTCTAATGAGCGAGACCAAAGTGTCAACATGTTTATTGAATACCCAGAACCATCTGTGACCTGCGCGGGCGACATTTATCATAATATCTCCGTTTCCGCGTGGGACGGCCAGCCCCCCCGCCATAATGGGTTCCTCGTCAGCTTCTCCTTTGGTCTGACTGGCTCCGCTTTAAAACCTCACTGCGGTGATTCTCCGCAGTTAATTGTGCCCACTTCAGAGGTCCCTCTCTTTCGCTCCCTTTTTGTTTTTAAGAGTGCCCTTTATTCTTCTGATGTCTGGACCCGCTGAGTAATGCGAGGGGTGATTTACACGGTGGAAAACCCGGGGGGGGGGGGCGCAATAAACTCCCCAGCCATGATGTACCTGTTATATATTTGGTTGCATGTAACAAGGCCTGATGCACTGGTGTTTTTGATAGCCGTCCATGTATATATAAATTCAGTTGCCATTCAGTTTATAATGAAGGTGGATTATGCTGACGTTTACCTCATTTCAATATGTGCCTTTTACAAATTTTACCATATCCTACATGAAAGGCAGAAAAAAATGTCATGTGCCTTTTTTTTCTTTCAAGGGCACTCGGAATAGGTTCTGAGAAAAGAAATTACTACCTAGGTAAATAAAGGCCTTTATTCATTAGTAGATGCCCCAGGTAGTTTCTGCTTTGAACAGCCAGTGCCGAATCAGATAAGGGATTATGTCCAGCAACTCATTTCAGTGAATGCTGTCTCAGTGCTGCTATCAGCTGGCACATCGCTCCACCCCCCCAGTGTCTCTCACTCCTGCGATGCCAATGGTCAGCTCTCAGTGCCTGCCCCGCCGTTGCCCCTGACTACCGCTGTCGCCGCTTGGTGGAGCGGAAGCTGCAAGCCGGTAGATCGCGCGGGGCGTGAAGCGTCGGCCGCCCAAGAACCTTGGCTGGGTTTAATTGGGCCACCTTACGGTGATGGGACAGTTACTCACTGTGGAACCAGGAAGCCCCAGTCTGTTGGTTAAAATGGGTCAGATGGAGGGAAACAGGCACAGCTGAAGGCCACTGAAGTCCTTGTCCACACGTGTAAAAGCCAGGTGGCTATGAAATCATGAAAGAGATAAATATTCATTCAACAGAAAAGTAAAATATAAGAGAACATAATTTTCTTTCTGTCCAGATACTGTATCTGGATAAATGCTAAAGAATAACAGCAATGTAGCGTGTTCTTAACTCCTCGAGTGCCTTTTATTTAGTGAAAGTTTTAGATTAACCTTGCAGCACTAAGAACTGAGATACTGTGTTTTTTACGTTTTACGTTTTCTTGCAATGACTCATTGAAAATATGCCGACGTACCATGGACATGGTGGAGGGAAAATATAGCCGGTCCCTGTGTTTTCACATAAAACCTAAAATCTAAACAGGGGTCAGGGAATGGGAATTAACCCCCATCCGTTCATAGTTCTTTTCTTGCTTATTGCCCTACTTACTTATTTTGTGATCTCAGGAGACCCCCCCCCCCCCGCTCTATATCCACTCCACCACCACAAACTAAATACTTTTGTAGTTCTCATTACAGGAGGTCATGCAAAGTTTCCTCGGTGGGGGTCGGTCTGCCCCAGGGCCCTCCTCAGCCAGAGAAGCCTGGGACTCCCAGGACCCTCGCAGCCAGCGCTTGGCTCCACCTACGGGGTCTCAGCGGTTAACAGCTTTCCATTGACTGCGTGTGTGTGTGTGTGTGTGTGCACGTGTGCACGTAATTCTGCTCACCCATTCCCTGCTCGTCCATGATGCAAGGAAAGAGTAGCAGGGATGTGACCTCTTACCTCTGGGGAGGCACTGATGGCCCTGTGCCCCCCCCCCCCCCGCCCCTGTACAAGCCCCTCACCTGGCTGTGGGATGCCCACAGAACACTGTCAGTCCGTCCAGTGATGGTTCTCCATCATCAGCGCTGTTAATGTTCTGCAGGCCTTGTAAACCATGCTCACCGCAGACCTGCTTTGGTCGCAACTCCTTACCACTCATCTCCATGGCGACGACGCGCTGCCGCCGGATTGGACGAGTGATTTTTTCCCCCTTTCTGTGGTTCCTAAACCCTTATTTATAATCATTCTGCAATTTTTTTTTTATTTCATTCCCGTCCAGCTTCTTGCGGTCGACTGGACCAAGAAATGAATTGCTAAGCTTCTAGAAAAAGACCTGTGTCTTCAGCACAGGAAATTGTAATGGGCGCTAGCCTCTTTAGCGGTTGGACTCCCTTGGCGCGTATGTATTTTGACAGACTATACTTGCCCCCCCCTAGTATTATGGCATTATCATGTTGCGGATGGCCAGGCGACTCAAAATATTAACCACACATATACAGCCGGATATTTTACAGGAGCAATCTGGGTCAAGCACTTCAAGTCTCACCAGGGAGTTGAACCAACAACCTTTGAGGCCCAAGTTAACTGCCTTGATACTTGTTGCCTTTGTATGAATTTTGCTTTGTATTCTACTATCCAATTGTTTAACAAGTAGTCTGTGGGCTTATAGCTTATGCATCACCCATTGTACTTCCAGAAATGGGTGCAACAACATTATAATATGATACTGGCACAGTAGAACAGCATCTTAACCACCATACAATCAGCCACCCTGCCTAGGGGAAGGAATGGAGGATTTTTATTGGCTCTGCAGCAGACCAATCAGTGAGCACATGCTGCAGTATAAGCTGTTATGTGGTTTACCTCCCTAAACGTTTCTGTATATTGTACTGTTATGGCTACTAATTAAACACATTACCAAAGACCTTTCACACAGGCACTGGATATTTGGGAATGTGTGGCGGGGGTCACCCCAGGCCCCCGATGCTGCCTCGCGGCCTTGGGACACGGCGGAAAAGCTGGCTGACAGTCCTAACAGGCTCGCGTCACCGGGCCCGACAAATCACTTATTGTCATACAATCGGGGCCCCCGCTCCCTTCCTGCGCGCGGCTGGGCGCGAGCGTCGCCCGCCGGCCTGCCATTGTCCGCTAATTATAGGCCCATTATTCAAGGTAACAAATGTACGCAGGGCAGAGTCACTTTCACATTAAATGCGCGGCGGCCGCAGGGAAGTTCTGCCTGCAGTGCTGGATCAAAGGTCCCAGCTATTGTGGCTCCTTTCCTTGCTTCCCCTTTTTAGCTCCCAGGCTTCTTGTTTATTCTCTCCCGTCCCTCGTTTTCTCCTGCGAGGCCAACAGTCTTTGCCGGCTGCCGCCTGATATTTAGAATAGCAAACGTTTTGGATAACCAGGAAAAGAAAACAAACA
>JAODUD010000001.1:4130343-4152158 GCA_026784285.1 Stomatorhinus walkeri | reverse complement strand
TTTTTCCCCCCCCCCCCCCCACCCCCCAGGTAGCCGGGAGGCGGCGTTCACCTACGCCATCACCGCGGCAGGGGCCGCGCATGCCGTCACGGCGGCCTGCAGCCAGGGCAACCTGAGCCACTGCGGCTGCGACCGCGAAAAGCAGGGCTACTACAACCAGGAGGAGGGCTGGAAGTGGGGAGGCTGCTCAGCGGATGTCAAGTACGGCATCGCCTTCTCCCGCTGGTTTGTGGACGCCCGCGAGATCAAGAAAAATGCCCGGAGGCTGATGAACCTCCATAACAACGAGGCTGGCAGGAAGGTAACCTATGAAAACATTGGTGCACGACTTTTACTTTCAAGTTTCATCTGCACACATCTTTAATGTACAGGATTGACCAGGCAAATAGCTACATAGAAAAATAAAGGGTTTGAGCTCCTCTAAAAATGTTCTTGTTAACGATCAACACCTGGTCATGACATCCTGGGTCTTATCTTATGTTACATGAATGTCCAAGGGAAGAAGCGCCCTTGTGGTCACCTAGCTGGATGGAGTCCAGAGCAGGACATCGCTATCCATGTCCTATCCATTATCCAGTCCCTGTCAATAAAAAAACAGTCTAGGCAGGGAATCACTGAAGATATATGTGCAATTGAGGAATGGAAGGATGGAGATCAGGACCTGGGTGCTTGATGGAAATATGGAGCAGAGCTGGAACCTGGTTGTTTGATTGAAAGATGGAGCAGAGCTGGGACCAATTTGCTTCATAGAAAAATGGAGCAGAGCTTGGACCAGGTTGCATGATGGAAAGATGGAGCAGAGCTTGGTCCTGGCTGCTTGATGTAAAGATGGAGCAGAGCTTGGGCCTGGTTGGTTTATGGAATGATGGAGCAGAGCTTGGATCTAGCTGCTTGATGGAAAGATGGAGCAGAGCTTGGACCTGGTTGCTTGATGGAAAGATGGAGCAGAGCTTGGACCTGGTTGCTTGATGGAACGATGGAGCAGAGCTGGGATCTGGTTGCTTGATGGAATGATGGAGCAGAGCTTGGATCTGGCTGCTTGATGGAAAGATGGAGCAGAGCTTGGTCCTGGCTGCTTGATGGAAAGATGGACCAGAGCATGGACCTGGTTGCTTGATGGAAAGATTGAGCAGAGCTTGGACCTGGTTGCATGATAGAAAGATGGACCAGAATTGGGATCTGGTTGCTTGCTAGAAAGATGGAGCAGAATTGGGATCTGGTTGCTTGCTGGAAAGATGAAGCAGAGCTTGGACCTGATTGCTTGACAGAAAGATGGAGCAGAGCTGGAATCTGGCTGCTTGATGGAAAGATGGAGCAGAGCTGGGACCTGGTTGCTTGATGGAAAGATGGAGCAGAGCTTGGACCTGGTTGCTTGATGAAAAGATGGAGCAGAGCTGGGACCTGGTTGCTTGATGGAAAGATGGAGCAGAGCTGGGACCTGGTTGCTTGATGGAAAGATGGAGCAGAGCTTGAACCTGGTTGCATGATAGAAAGATGGAGCAGAATTGGGATCTGGTTGCTTGCTAGAAAGATGGAGCAGAGCTTGGATCTGGCTGCTTGATGGAAAGATGGAGCAGAGCTTGGTCCTGGCTGCTTGATGTAAAGATGGAGCAGAGCTTGGTCCTGGCTGCTTGATGTAAAGATGGAGCAGAGCTTGGGCCTGGTTGCTTTATGGAATGATGGAGCAGAGCTTGGACCTGGTTGCTTTATGGAATGATGGAGCAGAGCTTGGATCTGGCTGCTTGATGGAAAGATGGAGCAGAGCTTGGACCTGGTTGCATGATAGAAAGATGGAGCAGAATTGAGATCTGGTTGCTTGCTAGAAAGATGGAGCAGAATTGGGATCTGGTTGCTTGCTGGAAAGATGGAGCAGAGCTTTGACCTGGTTGCTTGCTGGAAAGATGGAGCAGAGCTTTGCTCAATGGGGAACGAGGTAACAGGGCAGGGGGAGCAATGGAGCAGAGTTGTACTGGAAAATGGTGCAGGCCAGATGGGGACAGTCTGGTTTTATTACTATATGTGAGACACAGAGGTGCAGACCTGTGCCTGGGCTGAACTGCCCACTGTCCAAATTTAGCAACAGGCTGTATTTGTTTACAAAGTTAGGAGTGTCTGCCAGGAATCTGTGGACTTGGATTTAAACATTTCAGAAACAACTGCGCTTTTATATGAATCCCATTCGATGGTTTTCAGCTATGTATAAAAACATAGACATAAACATAGAGTGAGCCTCTCCTGCCATATGCCATGGAGGCAGGAGCTGAGGGTGCAGAGCGAATGCGCTGCTGTCTAGGGAACATCCCTTTGGCAAAGATCACTTTGAACTAAAGTCCTATGACATGAATCTTCAATCACTGCTGATTTGACGTGAATGATGTCCATCAGAAGCACGTCCTGATTTTGTCAAGGGCGATGTGTCCCTGGCTCAATGAGGGAGGGGCTTGCATTTCAGTTGTTTGACCAATAACAGTTTTACCCTTAAACTGCCTTGTTTCTTTTCTTGTCTGACACATTTCATTGTGATTCTGAACCTGTGTTGACATACATATGACAAATAAATAAACTGATTTGAAGCTGATCTGATTTGCCTCTTCATCGTATGACATCACCGCATTCAGTAAAACCAGTGTTCTCTGTTAAGCGGCAAGGTGCACAGATTTCTGACGTCCCCGTTTTATTTGCGTATGCCATTTGTTAAGGGACCTTTCAAAGACACAGACAATAGAAGAACATGCTTACCTGCAAAGGCTGTATGGAGCCGTGTAAGGGTGTGTCTGTATTTCATGAGGATAAAAATAATAGTAATAAAATCGACAAGGCTTGAACCAGGACCCTTGATCGTAGGGACACAAGGTTAGCTTGCTGAGACACACACCACCTTGCCTCAATAGCTGAAAGCCTTGAGTTTGAAAATGAGAAAAAAGCAGACCAAAGTGATGATGTCATACGCTGAAGACTGGTTAAAGAAGTGAAACGCAAGCCCATGCCTCGTTGACCCAGGGAGACATGGAAGTCGACATGGAGATATTGATGGATGTCAGGATATTATAAATCCAGGAATATCTGGCAGAGGAGTGAACAGTAACAGAGAGTGGCTGTGTTTGGGGGAATTTAAGGCTTAAAATGAATTATTCAATTAGGTCACCACAGCAACCGTGACTATTCTGGCAATACAAAACCTGCTGGGGGTTGTAATGGAAGCATGCTCCATTTACCAAAGTCAGACCAAATCTCGCTTTCCAAATCCAGGCCAAAATCCACACCGTTCTTCCTGAATCTTGGGTCAGCGCTGGGGTGGAGTCTCCCCTTCAGTACTCAGGCTCTCCCAGGAAGGCTGAGAAGAGTGAACATAGCTTCTGGTTCCCCCAATGAGAACTCCACAACACCCAGTACCATATAGCCCCAGTGCTTTTTCCTGACCACCACAGCTGCAGTGATAGTGCTGTGACCCACCAGAAGTTTCTGGCCACTGAGTTTACGACAGACATCTTAGAACTTAAAGAAGATCCTAACAGAAGACATTGAAGAGGAATTCCATCAATATTGTTGCCAGCACTGAGTAACACTGAGCAATGTAACACATACACTACCCTCTTCTAAGGCATCAAACACCCACCTGACATTCTCCTTCAGTAGCTTCTCCAAACTCCTTCCATTCACGAGCTTTCACCTCAGCTTCACCTTCAGTGCAGCCCTTCTAGCCTGTTGGTACCTTCCAGCTGTTTCTGGAGATCGTCATGCAAGCTCGACCATGAAGGCCTCATATAGGAGGAACCCTCTGATCTGCTAGGAAAGCCCTCAGCTGCACAGCCCTCAGTCCTGGGACTTCCTAAGGGCTTTTCCGAATGAGGAATTCCAAAATAGTAGAGAATCCATCCCTGATCAAGGGCCGACATCACGCATACTGGTTAAGCTAACACAACCCCCAACCTGGCTTCGCCAGTTGCATCCTAGTAACTATTCTGGACAAAGTACACTCGTTTTTCTGGGTACCATTCATGGGGGGGATTTGTTGAGTGGTAGTTGCTCAGATTATTTCACCAAGACAAGCTCCACCAAGACCTCAAGCTTCAGAAAACATAACTCTGTGGATCACAAGCCCTTCTACTACATTAACGTCACATTTCTCTGGGGCCTCATGTCCCTTACCAATAAAAAGGAGATTTTATAAACGGCAAACTTCACAAAAATACTCAGCTCTACCTTCTTGGGGTTACTTTAGTCTGAATGAAGTGTTTCATGAAAGTGACTGGCATCTGGACGCCATTCCAGCTCAGTCTTGTCGAGAGGAATGCAGGCGGGACAGAAATCCACTCATGTATTTCAGAAAGTGCAGATATGTGAGAAGCAAAACGGAACTTTACTGTAAGTGATCAAGGTTGCCTCTGGCGCAAGTACATTTACTGTAAAAATGAGTCATAGATCCAATCAATAGCCCTACGATAGACTCAAAGGACCAATTAGAAATGGGGAGGACACCGAATATCCATATCTCAATGAAGTACAGTCACATAGGAGTTTGGTTTATTGTCATCACGGCATAATTAAAAACATGCATTTAAAGAGCCAGTTGATGCACATTTACCAGAGTATCACAGAAATAATTGCCCCACCACATTCTTCCACCATGCTTTCAATCCCTAAACCCCATGCTCTGAATTAATCCTGTGACCTGCATTTGTTTTCAATATTTCTTTGCGCAATTTTTACCAGATGTCCCAAAACAGGAAACCTCTGGGTGGACACAACATATGTGTTTGAAGAGCAGAAAACAGCACAGAAAAAAACCCTTAGAATTCATTCTTAAATGAGCTTCTTAACTAACTTCAAAAGACTTGCCTGTCTGAATGCAAGCACTTCCATTTGTCTCAATGGCGCTGAACTACTTGTTTTCCAAATGTTGATTACTGTAGCGATGGAAGTTTCTGGACAACCCGCATTTCTGTGTTCCTTTGAGATGCAGGAAATGCTAACATGCTGCATACGCAAACAGCCATCCGTTGGGTGGGTCTTCAGGGCGACATGTTTCACCAGCTGGATCAGGGAACTGCAAGAAGAGCTGACCACCACACTTCAAACTTGAGCATAACAGACTCTGGACATAGATACACGAGACACATAACTGTGCATGCTGACCATTGATCAGAAGGATTTTTAACATAGGGTGCAGTGGATATTTACCGGGTGCAGTTGGATATTACAGTGGATATTTACAGGCTGCAGTTGGATATCACCATTAAGTGGTTTTTCTGCTGGGATCTGGCTCAGAAGTACCATCAATATGCTTCAAATGTACTATACATATTATATTTATTCCTACATTCTTCGCACTGCACTGCACTTTTGTTCACTTATAAACCACATATGCACTTTGTATATCCATCAATCGGACTGTATGTGATAACTGTCTGTGAAAACTGTATATGATTGTCCTGCAGGAGTGGTAGATCTGATCCACGGAGAGCCGCTCTGGCTGTGGGTTTTCTGATTGAGAGGTCATCCCCCAGCGGCTCTCTGTGGATCCGGCTCACCACCCCTGTTCTACTGCATGTACGAGAGCCATTACCAACCAAACACAAATTCCCCATGTATGTGAATCCCGATTCTAGTTTTGGATCTTCAAAGCATGTTGAAATCCATCCCATTAACCAGAGACTTCTTAAGCCTCGACAGTATGACAATGAAATGGCCTTGAAGGTCCCTGAATTAAATCCTTGCCATTGTGTATTTGCATCAAGTTGCTGTCATGACTGTAGGTTTGAATGTTCACCACCCCCAATTTCACATGGAATCCCATATACCAACAACACGCTGACAGTCTCTCAACATTGCAGAACAGACACCCACCCCCACTCAGTTAATCCATACCCATGTTCTGAATGACTTCCAGACTTCCACATTAGAGTGATGGTGTCCAGATGGCTAATTGGTTGCCCATTAATACCACTCATTTCTTTCCCTCCCCAGGTCTTAGAGGACAGGATGAAACTGGAATGCAAATGCCATGGAGTCTCAGGATCCTGCACTACCAAGACCTGTTGGACCACGTTGCCCAAGTTCCGGGAGATTGGCTACATCCTGAAGGAGAAGTACAACGAGGCAGTGCATGTGGAGGTGGTGCGGGCCAGCCGTCTGCGGCAGCCCACCTTCCTCAAGGTGAAGAAGAGCCAGGGCTTCCGCAAGCCCACCGAGACCGACCTGGTCTACATCGACCGCTCGCCCAACTACTGCGAGGAGGACACCGCCACGGGCAGTGTGGGGACGCAGGGGCGCCTCTGCAACCGCACCTCGCCGCACACGGATGGCTGCGACCTCATGTGCTGCGGCCGTGGCTACAACACACACCAGTACACCAAGGTCTGGCAGTGCAACTGCAAGTTCCAGTGGTGCTGCTTCGTCAAGTGCAACACCTGTAGCGAGCGGACGGAGGTGTTCACCTGCAAGTAGGGCCCGGTACGGAGGGCAGGAACAAGTGAGATAAAGGCAGGGGGTGCCAGAGGTCAGACCTGTGAAGTGAGACCGAGGGGAAAGGAGGCGATATGGAGGGGAATGGGAAGGAAGTATCAAAAGGAGACAAAGGATCTAATGGAATGGAATTTACAATATCAACTCTTCATGGCATTGTTTTGCACATCAGACTTTGTTTTTGCTTTGGAAAAAAGAGCTCAAATATCAATAGGTAAAAGCCCACTTCATTACTGAAAAAGAATGATGTGTTCTTATGCACTGATGTCTCAAGACTGATAAAAATTGCGACAAAATAATGCCCCGGCAGGAACCATGCAGTGCGTTCTGGGATTTGTAGTCCTTGATGTTTCACAGTGAGATTGCGAAGGAACTCAGACTCCCAGAATACTGTAGAGTATGGCAGTAGTTTTCCATAAAGCAAGGAGAAAGAGGCAGAGATTCTGTAGCATGGCAATTGATCAGTCTTCCTGTTTGAAAAGGAATGTTGGAGAGAAAAGGATAGAGAAAAGGTCAGTTGAGATGAAGAATGTTTGCATGGAGTCTATGGGCATGTGGAAGAGTTTGCCCGATTGGGCAGAGGTATCTCTGGCCTAGCCAACTGGAAAACAGAAAACTGGGAACATGATAACTGTCCAGTCACACTGGAGCTGCTTGTTTGAACACTGAAAAATGAAAATGTCTATTTATGTAATAGTTATCTTTAAACGAAGCACTAACGGGTAGAAATGTCTTATTTTGTACTAAGTATAAAAAAACTTTAGTGACTGACTGAAGGTGCATATCTTTTGTAATTTACCCCCTTAGAAACAGTTTCGTCGATACTGTTGCCTTTTCTTTGGTGTCGTGTTCAGTCAGTCAGAGGATTGCAGCAAAAGCAACACTAAGCATCCGTTAATTCTTGTCTTCACACTGCGTCCTTTTGCATTTTCAATAAGTAGCAGGGAAGCTGTTTTTTCCCGCCTTTGAACCACCATCATCTTTCCTCGCCCCCATAGCATGAAGCGATCGTGTCGCTGGATGCATCGTACAGAGCTGCTGAATCCTTCCTATTAAGGTATAACTTCGGTTCAAAGCTTAAATGAGTTTTGCTCGAACATGAGTTTTGGGGGGTAAAACGCATCCGCTGGGTCCTTCCTTTTTCCTGCTGAGACGCTGGAATCTCTCCCGAAGTCGTCGCCCGGTTTCAGCGTTCCAGACGTCGTGGGTGGGCAGAGGGAGGAGGCCCCAGTCATGCCTGCACCTTGTCGATTCCCAGCCCAGCGTAGTGCTGGGCGCGACTTTCATGCTCCATTCACGGCCCTAACCTGCCAAGTCAAATTCTCCGCTTAGAGCCAGTGGAATTTGGAAAACGTGACCAATATGCATGGGATAAGAAGGCTGATGTCATATTTTACCTAGAAACATTGCTCTTTAATAGAGTGTCGCTAGGAGTAATATTAAAATTTAATATTAAGTTGTTAAACACAGACACTAGAAATACTATGGATTTATATTTTTATAAGCAGTACTGGTTTCCGCACTTTACATTTATATTCAGAGAAAATAAAATCAGTCATTATTATCATTAGTATTATTATTATTTTAAAGTGACTTTCTTTACTGTATGCTACCAGTTCAAAGAAATGTTTGTGTTTTTTAAGTACTGAAAATCACAGAGGAACCTGAACTATTGCCTAAGATGGAATATTTGGATAAGGTATGAATTTCAAAAGAAACAATGTTTACTTTTTAGATAGGACACTTCTTCTGTCTCCCCCCCCCCCCCATCAAGTTCTCAGAATTAGACCATTTAAAAAAAAAATTTTCATAAGCTGGTTGTTTCAGGGAATAATATTCATTCACCTGCGATTTTTCTACACCGCTGCAATGTGTAGTACTAAGTTAATAAATGAATAAATAAGTTATTAGTCTCTGGTTGGAATAAACCCTGCTAGTTACGAATACAAGCATAAAAGTTAATTGCCACGCGAGTGAAATCTTCTTTGCCCTAGCAGAACATAATTCACAGCCACTGAAGGATTTAACAGCTCGTTAATTATAATAGCTACTGAAGACATTAATGGCTCATTAATAATAATATGAATAATAAACATCTTTATCATCACCTCAGTCAGTCTGTAACTGCATTTCACATTTACTGGATTCCGCTACTCATTTTCCAGGGCTTGAAAATCCATTGTTTGGCTGTACTTCTTCACCATAGTTCTCTAACATGCTAAATATTAAAAACTGAAGAAACATATAAGGTACGGTACCAGTCAAAAGTCTGGATACTGAAAATCATTTGTTTTTCAACAAGATACAAACCCTAAACACACCTTGAGTTTATGAAAGTACTGCATCATCCTGTGAATAAGCAAAGATATAGAGTGCTATGACAGATGATCAAACCCCCCACAGTCCTTCCACCTATAGAGCTGATTTGGGATCAGTGGGGTTAAAGAGTAAGAGCAAGGTAGCCAACCTGTGCCCAGAACTTGTGGGAACTCCTTCATGCCTTTTGTAGAAGCATTTCGGGTGGCTACATCTGGAAGATGGCTGAGCGAATGACAAGAGTCTGCAATGCAGGGGAATGAACACTTCTCTTGGTTGTTGCATTATTTGATATGTATTACTTCATTGTCTCAAGGCCTTTTCCCATAAGGTGAATTACATAGCTAAAACAAAGACAAATGCATTAAAAGCAGATATGTCCAGACTTATACCTGGTACTGTACATATTTTTAATATGTATGTATTTAAACCCCTAATTTGAAATTATTCTTAAAGTATTATTCACCCAAGGATAGCTTGCTGAAGTAAAAAAAATGTTTTTCATTCTATGGCATCTTATACTCTGCAATGACATTGTAATTTCTTGAGGTTTCATGCCTTTGAAAGCACAATTTTAGCATTCATGGAAATAAAGAAAAGGAAATAAAATAATATACGGCATATTTTTGCAAATAAACAAACCGACAACATGAAAGACTGGGTCATAGAGGTACAGTCCTGGGTTTAAGATTATGTTAGAAAGTGTCCCGGCGTCTGGTTTGAGCTCAGCTGCAGTGGGATGAGCTGGTGGAACTGGCTTCCTACACAACCTGTTGAATCCACATTCAAGTGCCATGTTCCAAATCCTTAAATAGGTACATTTATTTTTTCAGGAGTGTTCCAGAGCTGCTCACAGATGCCTCAGAAAAAGTGGACTTCTGAATATATCTTGAAGCAAAACTTCACAGAAGTCTAGAAAGCATTTAACTGGGCTGAAAAAAATATCGAATAGTGTTTTGAGAAAACAACGTTTTGTGCCGTGGAAATGTCATCAGTGATGCTGCCGTTTGAATCAGCCATTGGTGCTTTCTGATTAAGTGATGCGGCCCGAAGTTTTGTGAGGCATCTACACCTTGCAGCCGACATGAGGGTCCATGAATACATGAAGGCGCAGAATCATGGTCGGAATCACGCTGTATCATTGTTTCAACACGCTTCTGGGTTCTCAATAATAATACCATGTTACTGCAGTGTATCATCCCTAAAAGCCAGCAAGGGCCAACTCTGGAAGCATTTGCACACATATCTATGATCTTGGGGTCCTGGATCCAAAAGGGCTCCTGACTGCACTGACCCGCATCTCTAAGCCCATTAACTGATGGCTGAAGAATCAGAATGTTTATCTGGCTGTTCAATTTACAATATGAGTCAAACTCCCCGATGGAACCAAAAATCGACTCTTGCTTCACTAGAATTCCATGCTCTCTGCAGTTGTAATACTTCATCAAATTCACAACAGTGCCCATGAATCCAATTAAAAATTCAGTAAATTATTACACATCTAAGACAACCCTCCATGCAAGCCTCAGGTGCACGTACCATCGTGCAAAAAATTTATACATTACATCCAAATTAGAAATCAGAAATATATTATCTATCACATTCAAGTTTAAGGCTGCAAATCAATGAATTAAATATATAGAATACCAACAAAGTTTTCAGTATCAGAAACAAAGAAAATTCTGTATCTGTACAGTAATAATATAGGTAATCAAGACTGGTACTAGCTTAATATGCTTGGAAGTGAGCCAATAGCCTCTTGGCTTCAAAATAGAAGCGGTTGATTGGTTTAAATGCTCGGTTTGACCCAAATTATTTATCACTGCTAATCACATGCATAAGGTGCTTTTTGGAAAACGACAGTCCCCGAGCCGTGAATGGAAGGCCGGGCTGTTTTATTCAGCTGGTTTCCGCTTCCCACTCATGTTTCTGTATGTGAAAAGCATGCCAGCCAACCAGCAGAGCGGACGTAAGGTGTGTTTTGTTAGCCGTCTGAATCCCCTCGGGCTGGGACCTCATAAGCTCCTGCACTATACCCCGGATTGAGAAAAATAAATCCATGTGTTTCCGACAAACATTTTGTCATTAAAAATATGAGACAGAGAAACAGACTTTGCAGTGCGTTAGCCTTCATCCGACGCAGGCATTGTCGAGATGTCAGAGTCATTAGTTCAATGGAATATATTGTGTGGGCCAATTGTTCTGGTCTAATTCAGCCTGGGTGCACTGTGTCTGCTTTTTCAAATCAGACCCTGGTTGGGGGGTGACGGGGAGTGGGGGTTTCTGAGTAATAGAGCCATTGAGATGAAGAGTGGGGTGGATGACTAGTGGACAATGTGGCCATAAGCGCCCCACACTTGATAGTCATTGTACAGTCAAGGCCAGAGAGAGACAGGCGCTAAAGACGATTGGATACCCCTTCTACCAATTTGGCAGGAGGGAAGAAGGGGGCATGTTAACTGTTTAGGGGGATGTATGTGGGAACTGGCAGCAGCCTCAAGATACAAGCGAAGAGCAAATTTCCAAAATTCACTCAGTCCATTTTTCGGCTGTTCTTGAAATGACACCCAAAGTCAGGCTTCCTCATCATACACTATGTCACAGTACTGGGAACCGAAACTCACTCAGTCCTCATGCAATCCAATGAAAAGCTTCCATTAAATTTCCTGCATCTTCTTGAGGACATATCCTATGGACTGAGTGAGATTTGGAAATTTTCAACTCGATTCAATGCAATTGATTTTTATATAGCGCCTTTCACAAAAGAGATGCCCCAGGACGCTTTACATGGCTGTGTTGTGATACATTCCAACATCAATAAGACAGAATATTACAAAACAAAAATTTCTCTTGAAATGTGTGCCCAAAAAACAAGGGGAGGATCTTCAGACACCCAACGCTCCACACGAAGGCTGCAACTTTCCCCAAGTGCATGAAACTGTCCTCAGCTTCCCCAGCGTTGTGGAAGGACTTTTCAGGAACGCAGAGATCAACGCCCGCAGCTCTGAGGAGTGGTGCGTAGATTTACCGTGTCTGATGGATCACCAGGACTAATCCCATAAGAGAGATAAGATAAGATAAGTTATACTTTGGTGATCCTAGGGGGAAGTTTGTTAAAGAATGGGGGTTTCCATTAAGAAAACCCGCTTGACAAACACCATAAGATTAAGATCTCTGGAGGATCCTTCTATTCAAAGTGATGGATATACTGAGTGGAACACGGGTGGAGATCATGTTGTCTTTATGAGAGAAACATTAAGCACAAACATGCAGTAGGGTCCTGTACCTCTCTCAGGATCTGGCCCTCAAAGGCACTGCATAAACAGTACGCAAACATGTATGCTGGGTATTGGCCGCAGAGACCTCCACCTGGATAAATCTGACAGTATGAGTAAGTACCGTTGCCGTAACACCGATTTGTTCATGCCGGTGTTGTGTGGCACTTAGCTGCTGCAGGAGTTTGCTTCACCTGCTGCGATTGGTTCATCAGTTCATTGAGAAAAGAAAGTGACAGTGTCTAGATGCAAAGTTGTGAGCCGCGAACTCGGTGCCGATTAGCCCAATTTCCGCATAAAATTCTGTTTTCTGTTTGCGTGAAACTGTAGCAACATATTATAATAAAACCTGTGCTGGGCACCAGTTTAAAAATAAACTCGTACTTTTATCTAATGCTAGGCCAGAACAGCTCCTTGCTGTTCGTCTTACGTTGTTTTGACTGCTTGTCTTAAAGAAAGACCCTCATTTTGTGGTTTCGCCTCATCTGTTTGATATTAGTGGTAAGAAACACATGGCTATTCAAAGGAAAAAGGCCTCTGTGACATCATAGACCACAGGATGAAGCAAGGATGGTCTACCCAGGCCCGAGGGTTTAAAGTACGTGAGTGGTCTCTCCATTGTTCTATAAAGTATGCGATTGGCCAATGTATCATCCATTAAAATATGAGACTGTTCAGTTCAATGTCGCTTCAATTTTACATTCTACCACTGCTGAAATTATTTTATTACTGCTGTGGTGTTGTGGCATCACAGTTTAGTCTAGTCTGCTTGTATTTTTGATGATAATGTTCACAGAAAGTGTAATTAAATTTCCAAGGGTATTAAATGTTTGGTTATTAATTCATATTCTGTTTGTTCGTTAACTGAAATAACAATTTCCAGATGACTAAAAGAGATTCTTTATTTTTATTGTTTGTGTTTAATCATGATCTTGTGTTTTAGTGTATGATTCTTATAAGCTTATGAGTAATAATAAGCTTGAATAAGTTCTATAACCTTGCAATAATCAACATAAATAACATAAATAATGACACTTTGTTGGCTCATTGAATCAGCTCCTCAGGGGGTGATAACTGATTCAATGTTTCCACATCATAAACAGTATATGGGTCTGTTTAGGTTTTTGTTGAACTTAAGGATACATAAAACTGGCAGTTTTTTCCCCATTTGCGTACTTATAGACATATCTCAACAACCTTACCATAACAAAACTGAAGAAAGATATCAAGTCATCAGTTAATAAATTTTGCTTAACTTGTGCAAACAGCTATTTGAGGCTAATTAATGAAGGGCTGAGTGGAGCTGAAGACCAAAGTGCCATCTTGCTCATGGGGAGGGGGGTGGATTTAACCTGTCCTAACTTGTGACAAGGGAGTTTTTTTCTTGATTTGTTGATTTAACCAAAGCACGACTCAGAAAGAGTGATTAAATTTGTAATAAATAATACAGTAAGATATCTCTGGCTGAAGGGATGCATACTCATTGCAATTTTAAGAGTGCACCTATTTATCCTGGATCAGGGGCTCAGCGTTCCTATGAAATATGGGGGGGGGGGGTTTAATGCTTACAGACCTTGGCCTTTTTACTCAAAACCCAGACAGCACTAGGGTGTCGACCCGTGGGAGGCCTCTCACTCCTGGTACTGTCTGTTTTGGAAACCCCCCCCCTCCCCGAGGAAAGTGAGAGACCGAGGACAGCCCACCTGAGACCCTCACCACTTCATGCATCCAGCATAAGCTGAGCTCCTGGTCTGCCACCAAGGGGCGATTTTTCAGGTTGCAGACATAGGAAGAACCATAATTCGTACAAAGGGACCAGTCTTATCATTAGTTAATCATATGTTTTAAATCAATGAGTGACAGGGGAGCGGGCCAATCAGCTTTCAGTGCGAGCTAGCGCTGCTATAGCCCCGCTCATTTATAATAACTCTGATGGAGTGTGATCATATCACAAGAGTGGTTTTTCTGCACATCATTTTTGGGCTTTTAGTCAATTTTTCTGTTTCAGATCAATAAACAAAGTACATCTAACGATGAAATAGTTTAGGGGCAATAATATTTCACTTGCCCATCGATAAAACATATTATAAAAACATAAACATTGAATATAACATCCAGCAGAAATTGCCGGTGGTTCAGCATGCTGAACACTTACTGACACCTTACTGAACTCTGGACTATTTAACAGAGCTGGCAACGGATTCAAATGTGTAACCTGGTTCTGTGAGATAAATGAGGCATCTGTGTGTGTCATTCAAAAATTTGAAAAAAATCTTAAATAATGTGCCTCATGAAACAATGGGACAAAGGGATTTTCTAGAAAGGTTACTTAAGAAGACAACATAGAATGAGGGATACTTTTATAGCAAGGTAATGTGTGACTCTGTGAGGGTGAGCATCCGACCACCATAGGACCTTGAGATGGGAGATTTAAAACCTGGAGGAGATTCACGTCCTCCTGGACAACACAAGCTGCATGAAAAACTTTTGTCACAGTTGTTAATGGTTTGCTGCGTTTGTGCTGCAAGATCACAGCGAGGCTGCTTCAAATGACACATTTATATGAGTATGCATCAAGTAACCTACCCTGACCTTACTGGGAGAAGGGGACATACCATAAAACTCAAATACATGAGCCACACTAATACCCTTGGAAGTAAAGCTCAGTGAGTCGCTTTTATCTCTGAAAGTAGCAAATGATCTGATACCTGAAGTTTCCCAAAGTCTATAGGGATATTCTGTTCAATCACAGTCTGGATCTGGCTGAAGGCTTCAACTGCCTGAGACAGCACAGCGACAGTCTAAGTCTTGGAGAACTTCCTAGCAGCTCTTGCCCTCCTCACCATGGAAAGGAGGAAGACTCACCTCATACAGCGTCACACACTGAGCAGGGATATTAAAGAAGGGAAGGTGCTGCCTTAACTGACATTAAAACACCTGTGAAATACACGTCATATCTATATCCACCGCTATCTTTATTACAGATTACTAATAAGTTAATAACTATAATTTACTCCTTTTGAAAGGATAGTACAGTTGAAATATTTCTTTCGGTTTAAAAATAGCTTTTGTCATTTCTGTTTTACTCGTACTATATAGTCCGACCTTCCAGAATAAACTCCCCACCACTATTTATCTTGATTTTAATTAGCAGCATCGTATTAAAATGTATCCCATATATACATAATTGCATTAAACCTCAGTCGGATGGCTACATCGGCTCCCGGGCAAGCAGTAAAATCCATTTTTAACCGGAGCATTTTCCCGGTCCAAGATCCACAGTCCTCATCAGCAGCGTGATGGGAGCCTGACGGGTCGATGAAGGAGAATTCGAGAGCGGGACAGGGCAATCCATGGTCCGAAACCAGCAACGTGGCTGCTGTCACATTTTCCAGTGTGGCCAGGTTGCAGAAACCATACGCGGGCCGAGCTCTCGCTCCAAGCCTCCTACTGACCGTGACCCAGCTGTCCCAGTTATGAGTGCGGTCGTGGGCGCCAGACGACCACGCATAGTCCCCGTCAAGGTGCGGTTCTAGTCGCTGGATGACCACAGTATGACTCTACCAGATGTCGACCCCCAGTCCGAATGAATTCTTCATTAAAAAGGATGGTGTCTGTAGCTGTTTCAGTGATCATCATCATATTATTATTATTTTTTTATTATTACCGTAGCTGTAAATATAAGCTGCTACGGCCACGGTCCTGAGCAATGCATGGAAACAGTCATTAAAAGGAAATGAAGTTATACATTTTCGACCTCGGTTTTTCCAATGAAGAAGTAAGTTATGGGCTTAGACTTTTTTGTGCAGGTGAATTCCGATCAGGTGGACATGATATTTTCTGAGGTCTTGGCATTCTGCACTTGCATGACCTTTGACCCCCATGACCCTAGAGATGAACCCAATACATGGCTGGAATGAACAAGCTTACAACAGAAGTATCCATAAAGACAATGGCACATTTAACAGTTTTAACAGCTCACAGCATTCAACATAAATATTTATTTCAATAACATTTAATAACATTTTGAGTGTATCACAAAGGTGCATAAAATGAATAGGTTTCATGGTGAAGGTTCCTTGAACCCTGATTCCTAAAAAAATGACTCTCCAGCCTCTTTTTGGTAAGGATGAGATTTGGCTGAGCGACAGAAAGTAACACACAAGTGAGTGTCGGTTTAAGCAGTGTACCAGTGATGACTGTTGCCATGGAAACCCACTTGTGTTTTCATTTAGAAGAAGCATACCGGGCGACTGCTCTTTTGCTGATATGTAGGGCAATTAAACTTTTTATGTATGTATGCACTTAAATATTAGAAATATCGTTAATTATAGGGGAAGCAACAGGCATAAATCTCGAAAATTACAGGCCAGATGCAGAACCAAAACAAACCTTGTCATGCAGCTAACCAACATGGATCCTGGGGCTTCGTTCTCTGCAGACGAGCCTCAGTGGAAGGTAAGACCCACGTCAGACCTCCACATGAGCACCTAATCCCCCTGGATCTTATGGTAACGGCTTCCTCCTGGGAAGTTTAACCATTCGTGGAAAACAAGAGAGCGGATGGACTCGGTTAAGTCGAGCGCCCAGAGGAGTGTCTGATCCAGGCCTGAAGCCATGACTTGGCACAGCCAACTAGAATCAGGAGACGATGGCAACACATCTCGCACTCTCATCTTAAATTCTCGTCAACAGGCGCATGTGGAATGTAGACCTAGGGCTCCACTATAAAGTGATAAATGCTGAAAGCTACAATCACTTTGTAGCAGAACCTTTTATCCAAAGATAAAGCAGGGTCAGTCAATGGCCTTACTGAAGGACCCACTGGTGAAATCACTCAGCCGTTCCGGGGATTTGAACCAATGACATTCCTATCACAGACACAGCATCCTAACTCACTAAGCCACACACCAAATGAAGCGAAATGGTTGGGGAGACTCCGGGAGGCAAAGTGACAGAATATGTTACCTTTCCTTTCATTATAATCATTGTGGCATTTTAGCTCGTATATGATGTAATCCTATTGTTAAACTTGCAAATGAAACAAAAACATTTTTTCTGCATGTGTTTTTTATTGTTTTGGGTCCCTCTCAGAGGAAGTCTATAGACATGGGACTCATTATTATTGAGACTGTTTAATGACCTCAGAATGAGAATCACTGCCTCCAGATTCCATTGGGAGTCAGTGAAAATATATTTGTGGCACAACAAAATCCGGACTGAGCTCGCTGTGGAGTGGCCTTCATAGCTGGTGCTGTGGGGTCCCGCTCCGCATCCATGAGAGCGGGTCAGCCCTACACGGACCCAGTAAGGCAGTGGGAATGTGGGCCATGACCTGATTGGTGGCTGAGGGGAATTAAAGAGATTCCAAATTGCAAACAAAAAAACCATTCCGGCGGTGTGAGAACGGTCCACAGAGTGAACGAGAGTGAGTGTCAGGAGGCTGAATCGACCGTCCCCAGGCACGTTTGAAAGCTGAAGGACTCGCATACAATGGGATAGGAAGCAGCTCTATTCCACAAGTGTCAGGCTCTCTTAAAGGGATCTGGGGGCCCCCAAAGGACTGGGGTACCCTGAACTAGTGCTGCCCTGCTTCTTTTACTGTGTTTTTCAGGATTCAAAATGGAGTCAGGCGGGGATTATTCCTGTGGCATAATTAAATTCTGAAGACTTGCTTTCCATTCCAAGAGTATAATAAATTAAACTGACATTTAACAGACACTTTTATCTAAAGCGGCATACTTTTTTGAGAAAGCAGGATCAGTCAATCCCCGGAACAATTTGGGATTAAGGGTCTCACCCGGTCATTTGAAGCGGCGACCTTCGGATTAAAAGCACAGTATCGTGAGGTCTTGAGCCACAGTCTGCACCTGTCTGATAAATATATTTTCCTTTACTTTGGGGAGAATATCGCAGTGCTGTTCAGCTGCATCCTTAGTTTTTTTTTTTTTTTTTAAAGAACAGGTGGCGTGTAAATATCAGGCTGACCACATGATGCCACGTTGTCCAAAATCATCCCTCCAGGCCCTGAAGACTTTGAAGATTGTTAAGGTTTTCAGGTGCCGAACGCGTTATTAGGGGTAAATGGAAACCCGGCGCGGTGAGTTTGCCCTGAACAGCTGCCAGGACGGCTCTGAGATCCATAAGCTGCTCGGCAAGCGACTCCAGCACATGTGCAGCAAGGCAGCTGGCATCTGCAGCGGCTACAGCGTCCCGCAGGAGTGTGGCATGCGACTCCCGCATAAATATCCCAGAGGCGCGAATTCTGCTCTTCCTGTGATTAAGGACTTAAACACTTCAGAGCAGGGGGGTATTTTTCATTGGAAATCTGACCTGCTTAAACACCAGTACCTCAATATGACCGAACCATGGTTTTTTGCTAAAAAGTTTTCTTGGCGGGACTCTGACATTTTAATAAAAATCGGGTTTTACAGTTTATTAAAACGTGAGACTTCCACTGGCAGGGTAATTCTCCTCCTAATCGCAGCTGTCAGGTCCAAACGGGCTCCTTTACGCCGCTCTGCGTGTTTCCACCACCCTCACTAACCATACACCCCCTATCTCATGCTGATCCTCTCTTCACTGCAAAACTCCCTCGTGAGAACGGCTCACACTGACAGCCATAAGGGCCGAACAGATCTCTGGTCTCATTTGCTGGATAATTATCAAATCAGTTGAATAAAATCAAATCACTTTATTCATCACATCACTTGACATCTGGTAGAGTGCAGGTGAGCAAACAATTCACGCGCTTGAGTCCTCAGTGGCACCGACTAAAAACTGCAATTATACAAAAGTCGTAAATTTAGATTCAAGATTCCAGAATTTTTTTTGTCAACTGCATGAATGTATTGGTAGACCAGCAGTGAAATGAAAATATACAACACAGTAATAAAAAGTGTGCTCATTTGAAACAAATAGATACAATGAACAATACTGCTATAATTACTACCGTTGAATGCAGTGACAGTTACACAATACGCACACGAATAATGTAGTGTGGTAGCACAATTTTAGATGTACTATCGTTTGAAAAAAAAGCATTTGAGTTGTGCAGATCCTTCTTTCTCTCTTGATCTTGTCGTTCGCGGGGCATTCTGTGTACATGGTGGCAAGAAACCCTTTTTCTGTTGTTGTTTGCGTTATCTTGGATAAGCTGTGACACCACAAGAAAATAAACACATGCAGCTGGATGAAGATTCTGGAATGCAGTGCCTTTGGCTTAGTCGAACCTGTTCATACTTCCGCAGTCTGTCCATGCACAGCCCTGCTTTTTGGCTGAATTTGGTATCTGGTACAGAATTTTTTGGCATCCCATCTTATCATTTATCTGTAAAGTCTTCTGAATAATGAAATCTCTGTCACTAAGGCCACTGGACACTGAAACCCACCTTCAACAAGACTTCTCACTCAAACACACAAAGGGTAATAACACCCTCACATGCACACACAGATCCATCCATTCTTTTTTCATATTTTTCCCAGTGAGTTTAATTTTTCCAGTTAACAGGGAAATGACTCAAAATGTCAAGCGGCACATGTGCAGGGATATTCCACCAGCCCGCAGACTGGAACAGGACCTCCTGCATGTCAATCCACTGAATAACACGTTACACGTTTCACATAAAGAACGCCGGTCCCCCTGAATCTCCTGAACGCCGTTTCTGGTGGGAAGAAACAAATC
This sequence comes from Stomatorhinus walkeri, assembly GCA_026784285.1. NCBI lineage: Eukaryota > Metazoa > Chordata > Actinopteri > Osteoglossiformes > Mormyridae > Stomatorhinus > Stomatorhinus walkeri. The sequence continues at coordinate 4,132,418 of JAODUD010000001.1, read as the reverse complement.
TTGAATTTATTACAGAATGTAGCAGTTTTTTGTGTTTTTCTGGCTAGGTCCTGGGGGGGGGGGTGGCTTTTCGGGACCATTGTTGTGCTGGATATGTTTTGTTTTTGATTCTAGTTAGACCGGCCATGACGAGCCTCGCCACGGACACGCGGCCGCACGGCACCAGGGCGTCACGCGATGCGGGTTGCCTCTATCCCACCCCACCCCCCACAAGGGCTTGACGTTTCACAGCTGCACTCAGTTTGGGGGGGCAGGGGGGCAGAGAGCTAGGTAATGCATGATCCACTGTCTCATATGCCCCATACAGACGAGGCTCGTGCCGGAGCACAAGTGCACCTTGGTTCGGGGTACAGTACACTCTTATAAACAACGCAACCCAGTCTTACATGATTACATTGTAAATACAGTGTAATCTTGTTAAAGCCACAATAATTTGTCCATTAGACACGGGATTTAATCCACCTTTGAATGCTATGGCAGCTTTCCGCAGAGCTTTCAGGCCTGACCTTGCACCTCACGTTCAGATTTAGCGTGTTAAGTTTGCGCTTTCTGCATTCTAACCCAGCTGTCATATCCGTCACCGTGGGCCAACCTGCCTTCCTGTTCCCAGCCAAGGAAAGTTCCGTGAAATGCCTGGGTTTAAAATCTTTAAACGCTGCAAGACCACAAAATCTCTCACCACACTGGATGGCAGGCCGTGCCAACAGACATAATCTGAGAAGTGCCATCGTCCAGCATCACTGTAAGTATACCCATACCATGGCCACAAGATGACCTCTGAGGATTGTGGGTATGGTTTTGTTTTCTAAATGGACTGCACCAATAAAGACCCTGTGAATAGAAAATGCTTAAACAATGGGAAGGAAAACTTCCTGGTCAAAGACAAAGAAGTATGGAGAGTAATGTTTTGTTCAGGCTAGATATCCTAAATGCTGGACATCGTATATAGATCAGACCTTGGTAGCCAATCATTTTAAATTTCCTTAAACTTGGCATACTTCGCAAGAAAACTTTTTACTTTTACAGAGCAAATAAAAAGCTTTTGTTCATGTTTATTATGTAATGTAAACTTTCCTCTCATAAATTTTTCTTCCTTCCGGTCAGTCAAGCGGTTTTTGGGTTTGAAATCCCGGAAAAGGTCAGTCCGTTCCTGAAACAGTGTCCATCGGTCATACGATATAGTTTTCCATGAGCCGTTAAACCCCAAATTAATCATAGTGACGCAAAACAACTAGTTAAAATCTTTCCTTTTCTGGGAGAGGGCAATTCCATAATCTTTTTATTACCAAAAAAAACAATATACTCATACATCTGGGCAAAATGCGAATGATTTTTCCGAAACATTATTGAATCTGTACTTCAATCCAGTGACACTAGTGAAATCCTTCCAACAGAATGACAGGTTAAGCTGACTACCTGTTGGCAAATGGTGTTCCTGCAAATTCCATGGGGCCTGTCAACCCATCAGGAGACAAATCTCCCCAGGCGCCATCTTCTCAGGGGGCAGCGGCTCAGCGGGTCAGTTTGTCTTGGTTGGGGGGTTACAGTATCCATGCTTTTCTAGTGCACACAAGGACTTCGACAGGTACTGCTGTACAGGGATCAGTTATAAGATTGTTCTCCTGTTGGTGTCCTTAAAGTGAGCTTTAATAAAGAAATGGAACAAATGCCGTAAAAATATTTTGGTGATAAACCTGCTTATCCGGGAGTGAGTTCTGCGTATACTGAACATCAGACTGGGCTTAGCCTGATCTAGGCTGTGGGCTTGGGGACAATACAGGGGGGGACTACAAAGTGACCGTAAGTGTCTGAGGATGACCTTCCTGCAGCGAGCGCAACACAGTGCAGCGGGCCAGCACCAAGCCCGGCTGGCCGAGCCGCAGGAAAAATGTGCCGTCACCTCTGATTTGGAAACTATTATGGCAGCAAGGTTGCCAGGCTGCCACGGGAAAGCACGACACGCTCTGTGGTTCCCGCCATTTCTAACACCTGACCCACAGAGTGATGTTTTTCCTGGGCATCCACTTGCTGAAAATGCTTACGCCTCGCCCTCCCCACCCCCCCTCCCCCACCAC
>JAODUD010000001.1:4103537-4129339 GCA_026784285.1 Stomatorhinus walkeri | reverse complement strand
TCCAGTTCTCTGTAGAAGGAAAAGTCAAATCACCATACGAAATCACGAGACGGCGGTGTATTTTTTGTGTGAATCGGCCCATATAGAAAAGACACATCCTCAATTTAAAATTATTGATGAGACAGTCTGATGAAAATAAACAGTAACCCAGTTGCTTTACAGTGACTGTGAATGCGATTAGTCGGATCAGGTGGTAAACGGGTTAGTCTGAGGTAGCAAGGGGTCCCCAGCCCATCCTCGACTTTGCCACATCGCCGCACAATGACTCATCCATTCCTTCTGCAAATTCCTGAAATGCAGGATTACATTTACATTTACGACATTTTGCAGACGCCCTTCGCCAGAGCAACTTACATAAGTGCTTAGAAGTCTCAGTGAATACATTCTGATACTGGTTCAATAGAAGCCAGCTAGGAATATTATCACTCTAAAAAATGTGCTGATGATGACAGGTAAAGGCTCATTAATATTTATGAGGCAGGCTGTTGCAGCTCTTTACTAAAAGCTGTTATCTATAATGCATTACAGACACCTTCATAATTAAAGATGGGCGCAATAACGGCACGGATGCCCCAGCAGATTCAGGGGGTCCAGCACTTCACAGGGGTCCTACCCAGGGGCGCAGTAGGGGCACGGATACGCCGGCAGATTCAGGGGGACCAGTACTTTACAGCGGCCCTACCCAGGGGAGCAGTAGGGGCACAGATACCCTGGCAGGTGGCTCGTAAGGTCACCCTGCAGGAGGAAAACTAGGGCAGAAGACAGACTGGAAGGGCGGGGCATGACAGTATGTGTATTCGTCATGTATCGTTACCATTAAATATATTTTTTGTATTTTCAAATTACAAATTAAAGGAAGGTACAGAGGTACAATCAGTGATGACAGAATATTATGAGAGGATGGGTGCTTTGATAAACATGTAAATATACAGGCATATTTCTCATGGCTGCCAATACGAAACATTATTCAGTGTCATTTTTGAAGGTTATTTTTATCGAGAAATGATAAAAAAATTATATAGGTAACATTTTCTAACTATTTTTTCCCTTTAATATGCTGAATGTGAAAAGAGCAGCAGTTTTAAAATGATGTACAAGCATCAGTTTGTTTATAAACTCAGTGTTCAGGGACGAGGTATCATATCAAAGTGTGCAGCTCCGGTTATTTGAACCTCATATAATACAATGAGTGTGTGCTGGGTCACTGCAAAGACCAGTGGTACGTAACAGTGTTTTCAGAAAATGCCATGTACATAAGTGTTAAGTTACCTAGGAAACAGTTTACAGACAAGTGTTTGCATTTTGAAAAGTAAGAAAAATTATGTTAGTAAGAATAACTGCTTATTTATGAGTAAAACGTCACAAACGTATTTGCAATATTGAGTGAAATTGGTGTGCATTATAATGCATTAAAACGGTAGATATAAGAATTAATGAAACATTACAGCATCTTCTGTTGACAGTCATAAGGCATTATAGTGTCAATTATACTACTTCATAAGCTCCAATGAAGATTTAATCTATAATGCACTATAGATACCTTCATAATGCATTATAATGGTCAGTATTAGAATTAAGGATGTTTTGTACTGCATTATGAAGGTATCTATGGTGCATTATAGATGAGAGCTTCATAAAGCATTCATAACGCATAGTAAACATGGCTATAATGTGTTATACTTTTTATAAATATTTATAGCCATGTTTATATGAATGCAATGAATGAATGAAGATTCTTATACACATGGCATTCATAGAAATGTTATAGATGGTACATGTTGTACATGTTATAGATGGTACATGTTGTACATGTTATAGATGGCCAGGTGTTAAAATTCAATACTTAAGTATTTATACTTTTTAGTTTTTTACAGAGACCCAGTGTTGAAGCCTCTTGAAGCTTTGTGATTCTCATGGTGTGTATGTCTCGCTGGTCAGGCGTTCGCTGACGAGTCGGTCAGTCCTTTTGTGGTATTTCAGGACCCTCAGGTGGGTGAGTATCCCGCTTGCCGATTCAGTTCACAGGACTGTCTCTCCCTGACAACCCCCCCCCCCCCCAATTGCTTTCTGAGGATGGAAGGGAAGAGAAAACACACACATGCAGACACAAAACACAAAGAGAAGAAACTGTTTAGTGGGACTCCTCATTCACAGAGCTCTACCCATAATTTTAAAACAACAAAAAAAGTGACCTCAGGTCTCCTCTGGAGAATGAGGGAGAGCCATCCAAACAGCGAAAGAGCGAAGGACCGTCCACCGTCTTCCCGTCTTCCTTTAATAAGCCTCAGGATTAATCCTCCCTCCCGCACCAGTAGGAGTCCCTTCGGAGGAGGACAGGGACACCGTTGTGTTCAAGGGGGATTAAACCTGATGGCTGAATCAAAAGCCGCTCACAATACAGTCATCAGCATGTTTTCACTCTGAAAAGCCCTACATTCCCGCTTTTGGAAAACACGGGCCATTGTCCCCTTTCTGCTTGCCACAAAACCCATTCATTTTCAGTTTTATTATATGGATTATTCTCCAGGGTGTTTTGTACGTCCCTGCGACTCGACCGACGTGCCGTGGGGGGTGGGCAGAGGTGAAGAAGTGTCTACTTCAGAGCGGTAAAAGGGGTGGTGGGGACACCCGGTGCGTTGCAGGGCTCTCTCTCTCTCTGCCTCTCTCTCTTTCTGCTGCCTCGAAGGAATTTCAATACTGCAAGACCCTCCGGGATTTAACTCTCCGAAGCCCAGCGCCTGCAAACAAACACAGAACACAGAAGCCTACTAAGGACGCACCACCTTAGCCAATTAACATTTCTGTAATCAGTTCAGTAACATTTTGCATTATGTTCCTAACGCACCCATTGCAAAATTCTGGTTCACCTAAATCAGTTTGAATTATGGTCTTATTCTCCACACGTGCCACGAGATGAAAGCGGGGAGCGGAAAAAGACAGGGAGGCTTTTCTGGGACTCAACTCGCCAGCTCCAGCGACGAGAAATTAATCGGCAGATCAAGGGCTCGGTGGTTAAGGAACAAAGAGCAAAAAAATTTTAAGTTGGTTTATGGATGAGAGCACAGGCTGGTAGGATGACCAGAGCATGCCACGCAAAACAAGTACCATCTGTGAAAAGAACAGAAGGACACTTCCCAGACAATTGTTTCCAGAAACACAAAGACTTTTATTAATAAAACTGGGAAAAGAATAATGCAGTTAATCTTAAGCTTCGCTAATAAATAATAATGGCAGATCGTTCATTTAATCATATAACTGTCAAGGGCCGCTTTGGAACTGCTCGTGCTCTTGCAGAGGATGGAAAACTTTCTCAGTTTTTGAAAAGCTGTCTAACAGGGCAAAACATGTAAAGGGTCTTTGTTAGCCAGCATGAATGCATAGGGGGGTGGGTGTTTATCTGCACAGAAGATAATAGGCAATTTTGCTGCTTTGCTTTCTTGTTTTTGAGGTGGAACATTTTTTTAAAATGTCCTGTTGAGGGGCTGTTGTGTTGATCTCTTAGGCCCCCGAATGCCTTTGTGATTACGGGTGAGTTTCTGAAGGAGCGGCTTGTGCAGCAGATCGGTGAAGATCTCTCGCTCCACTTCGTTAGGCCCTCGGGGGCTTTCTGGTGTTCGTAGCGTTTTAATGAAGTCCACCCACCTTACAAAAAGTGCAAAGTTGCCCCCAATTAAATTTGGAGGGAAGAAAAAAAAAGAGCCCCCACAAAATCCGCTTGTGTTTTTCTGTTCAGTCTGTTTTGGCTTCTGTTCTGGATTCTTGGTGGGGGGGGGGGGGTCTCTGCCAGTACCAGGAGTCCTATAGCCAGAAGGGCAAACCCCCACAAGCCAAAACAAACCGGATGGAAAACGTGGCCTGCTGGCTCACGACTGGATGACGTTGCCAGCCACCGCTTCTGCTTCGCGCCTTGTCCCGTCTGACCTTTGATCAACACAGACTTGTAATCGGCCATTTGTGCTGGATTAAACTTTCAGCGGTCTTCCTGAGAAGGCATACAGAAAATGTCAGCATGTTTGTTTAGTCTAAAGATAAACGACGGAGTGACGTTCCGGACAATGGCTGCCAGAGGAATTAGGTGACCTCTCCTATTCAGAGAGTGGTCCGAGGGACTGGATTACGGTCCCTGTGATCCGCAGAACAAACTCACGGGGATCTGGTGAGGAACCTGCAGGTCCTGTGATTCCCAGATCATTGTGTTATGGGGGAGCAGGAAACTGAGTAAGTTTTGGTGACAGCTGAAAAAGAAATTTATAAATGAGACAGGGAGAGGACTGGATAAACACTCATCATACTAAAATGTATTAACACAGCCCACAAAGTGTACAACACTCATGATAAATTCACTGAAAATGTTGTTTTCTTGTTATTCCTGAAGAGAAATTTGAAGCGATTCATTCACCGTCGAAATATTTGATGTCTCCTCAAGTGCCTGAAGATGGAGAATGTACCGACTAAGTCTGTCCACCTGAAGGACTCCGATAAACTTGTTAAATACACATTAAATCTCCAGATACATTCCAGAGCAGCTGTTGACCTCCCTCCCTCTCTTACTGTTGCCCGAGTCACAAGTTACAGTTATTTTAACAACATGGGCCGATATCATTACACGAGAATTTTCATTTGAATGTGTACATGCAGTGTTTCCTATTTAAAAGTAAAATTAAAGCTCTTTTATTAAACATGGGGGCAAAAATGCAATGAAAGTCAATGGTATCCATATGCTCAGTTACACTGGAGAGTCTCTGTCATTCCAACAAAGCAACCGAAATGTGCCAGAGTTAATATTCTCATTATCGTTGGTCCCTCTACTCACAGAGGTGAAATTAAACATGTCCCGGGGTCACTAATCTTTTTATTGTGTATCAGTGTTTCCCACCGAACAGCCTTTTCTGTCTCTGTGGTCTCCATAACAATTCCACTGGCCTATGTGTCTCCAATCAATATAGAGGATAAAACGTGACCTCAAACAGGATCCGGTGGAAATACCAGCATGTTTAGCTTTTGTCTAAGAGTGTTTCACTTGCCTTTTCAACCCTAACTTTGCTTCCTATAACTAACCCTTTCAACCAAGAATGATAAGGCCTTATATGAATTTCAGTCTTTCGTTTAAAGAAATTATGAGATTTTTTGGGGGATAAAATCACAAAGACTAAATCCTTTAACTAAGGGATTTCAACCAATTACCATCTTGGAGACCAAGTCTCAAAGCAGAAATGATCTATTAAGACTTAAGAGGAGAAAGAGATTGAACTGAAAAAATTTATCTCTAACATCATGTGAGTTTCCATGTGTTTTCTATGCAGTTGGTCTTTGGTAAATATTACCACATTCTGGCTGTGGAATAAGGCAGTTTTGTCATTAATGGCATCACAACTCCAGTTTATAGCTGTTGTATGTAAACTGACACACAAAAAAAGATAGCTCAATAAATCGGGCAATAAACACGCAGGGATGAATCTCGGGCCAGCCCCCATAAAGAGGCTCGATTTATCCAACACCCTATATCCCACGAGGTGTCAGTTCATTTCAACACCGGCGTCTCCAGCAGACCTGGAATGAGGCTGTTGACTATGTCAAAGAAAACAAGGTTTGACTAAAAGACCTGGGGTGAAACAAGGACTCCTGGACATTTGGTGAGTGCCGGCCAACCCATTAGGCAACGTAGATGGGCTCCTAGGTCGCCATCTTTTGCGGGTGCACCGACTTAGCAAACCACTGATGTCCCCCCAGTCGGCGAGCTTGAGAGGGCCGAGACAAAGAGAAACTGGACAGTGAAATTTGCCAGGGGGACACTGGCAGTGACGCTTGCCTAAGGCGCCATTTGGACTTTGTCTAACACTCGGTTAGTCAAACTGATTGCTCAAAGTTTCCCCAAATTTCTGGGTGTGTAAGTGCCCTGTGTTGGAGTGGCACCCCCACCAAGGTCTCCCCACCACTGTGTTTACCGAGATGAGACCCAGGGTCTCTACAACTGGGTAAAATATTATAGATACCTGAGAGTTAATAATAAATAAGCATAAATGTGTGTGTGTGCGTGTCTGTATGATATATACAGTATGTATGTAAAATGAGTTTTAATAATGATATAGAAATATTTATAACCAACAATCCAAATGTATAAATGATGCAGGTCCAGCCAGAAACATAAGTTGTTAAACGTACATCTGTTTCTTACATTCGTACCACAAATGTCTTGGAAAGCATCATGTTAGACTCGGCCAGGGCTAATTACTTACATTGTAACACTAAGGGCTTATTTGTTTATATTTTTTCCACACCCTATGCTTCCATTTTATAGGATAGCATACAAGCATTACCTAATGTGTCATATCACATTTAAGCAATTAATGTTGTTAAGCTTGATGTCATGCCCTGATCGTCCCGATCCTCCTGTGTGCTACGCCCTCCTGTTTACCTCATGTGGAATCCTCTTGTTATCAGCTATTTCTAGTTGTGTTTAATTAGTTTGATGTATTTAAGTGTATGTCAGTGTGTTTTTCCCCAGTCCGGTCATTAACACCGTGACGTTGTTCCATGCTCCTAAGTGTCTATTTCGAATAAACCCCATGTTCACCTGACTGCTGTGCCTGCTTCCCCGCTCTGTGCCAACGTGGTAGTTTGTTACACTTGAACTGTGTGACACCTTCAAAAATGAACAAATTGCTTGAAAAGTCATTATAATATCGCAAAAATATTTTTTTGCAAAATACATAGAGTGGTGAGTGAAGGTGACCATGTGTATCATGTCATCTGCTCCTCTCCCTCAGCACTAGGGGATCTGACTGATATCAGAGGATCAGACCAAAAAACAGGTGTTCCTCTCCCCCTGCACAATAGGTTTGGACTTCAACCCATGGTGTAAACAGGCAATCCTTCCCGATGTAAGAGCCGATCAGGTCCAAACCCATCATGTAAACAGGTGTTCCTCTCCCCCATGCAGGAGAGGATCAGACCCAAACCCATCATGTAAGTAGATGTTCCTCTCCCCCTGCAGGAGAGGATTAGACCCAAACCCATCATGTAAGTAGATGTTCCTCTCCCCATGCAGGAGAGGATCAGACCCAAACCCATCATGTAAACAGGTGTTCCTCTCCCCATGAAGGAGAGGATCAGACCCAAACCCATCATGTAAGTAGATGTTCCTCTCCCCCTGCAGGAGAGGATCAGATCCAAACCCATCATGTAAACAAGTGTTCCTCTCCCCATGCAGGAGAGGATCAGGTCCAAACCCATCATGTAAGTAGATGTTCCTCTCCCCCTGCAGGAGAGGATTAGACCCAAACCTATCATGTAAGTAGATGTTCTTCTCCCCCTGCAGGAGAGGATCAGATCCAAACCCATCATGTAAACAGGTGTTCCTCTATGCTCCCAAGCCAGCAGAAACTGCAGAAAGCTGCCTCACAGAACTCACATGGCTGATTTCTGGAAGTCCATTGAAACAAATGATAGAGGAAAAAAAATGTCATAAATTATTTTCCTCTGGATGGTGGATTTTTTCCTTTCATCTTCACTTCACTGACAGAGCACAGGATGAGATACAGCCTTCAGTCAATACTGAAATACAAGCAAAAGCAAAATCTCAATGCATTTTGAAGAAGTAGTGACTCAGACTTTGAGGAGCATGCTTAGGACACCAGCCCTGGGCCTGGAGAAGCACACGAGATAAAAAGTGTCAAGAGGGAGATTTGGTGCCGTTTTGGGGCAGAGAGACACACTACAGTAATAACAGATTTCTCACGGAGATCCAGACATTAATTCCCCATACAGATGGACCCACCAGTAAGTCTGCAATAGCTTTAACACCCAGGAAGTCAGCCAGTCTGAACCTGGTCCCCTTTGTCCCTCTGCCTGGGTCTGCTTCGATGTTTAGAGTTAGGATTTAGACAATGATGTAAATTATGGCTTCTTGGAACGAAATGTGTTTCCCTGCGGACTGAGAGTCACGAAACGCTATGAAGAAACAGAAAATCAAACTTATCCCCAGATTCATTGAAAATCACTTGTGTCATTGAGTGTGTGTATGGAAGTGTTGGGCGAGGGGTGTCTCACCATGTCCAAACTGCCTCCCCCTTCATGCTTTCCCCCATAATGTATATGAGCTCACTAAAATCAGCTCAAGACTCACAGTGCCCCCACACCCGGTGGACCCACCCTCGCCAAAGATTCATAGAGCTGACCTCGTCTACTCCTACAATTACACCGTTTAGAGGACTCTACCACCCTCAGCCAGTCACAGGACAACACATGTAGATGTAGGGATACCACCCGCAAGATGCACACCAATCTTATTACAGCGAGTTTTGACCTACTTCAGTCATTTAAAGGGTCTGACTGACTAGGGAACCCAATTCTTCTGCAGCGACCCTGGGTGGTCCATAAGCACAAAATGAAGTCCACTGAACTTTTAGGTCTGGTGACGTCACCCTTGTGGTGCACAGTCATCATGGATCTTCAGATAAGAATGAAGACTCCCAAGCAGATAAACAAGAATACAGATGACTGAACCGCATCTCTGCATAGAAGCAGCAACTACAAACGTCATTTGTGTATCCCATCTGTCTACAGTGTCATCAGCTTATGACTAGACACTACCTCGTGGAGACTTTAACTCATGGAGAAACTTATTAAAAACTCACCCAAGGGGGCCTTCTGATTAAGAGTGCCGTTGAGGCCTTGCACTGAGTCACTGTTGTCACTGAGTCATGTCAGACTATGCTGAGAGTCTGGGGCTAAGCAGGATGGAATAAACATTAGTCACGGCGTCTAATGAATTTATAATGAACATTCAGCCTCTTCAGTCCATGCTGCTTTTGTTTCATCAGGTAGCTCGAGGCTGTTATTAATACCCAAAGGTATTTTCAAAAATCTCTTAGTGGAAGGATTGCAACAGAAGTCTGTCTATCCACACCAACACATTGGAGACACAATTAGGGCACAACCACCCCATAAATATACACACCCCTCCAATCAAAATGTTCTGCATGGCCTAAGATTACAGTTGCCTAGTTCTCGTCCTCTCCTCAGAAATACTGACCAGGATCAGACTGAGTAATTTGCAGAAATTCAATTAATTAAACAGGTAACATTTTGTAGTGGACATAGCAGACCAGGCATTACTAGGGGGTTGCATAGAGGGGAGGGCAAAAATGATATGGAAATGCAGGGGCCCTCGTGGCCGAAAAATATATCGTACATTAAATATATCGGTTACATAAAAATAACTGAGGGTATAATAAAAATAAAGAGGGGAGGGCAAAAATGATATGGAAATGCAGGGGCCCTCGTAACCGAAAAATATATTGTACATTAAATATATCGGTTACATAAAAATAACTGTATCACAGCAGAACTCTGATGTAAAAGGTGCTATATAAAAATACATATGAAAGTTTTTTGAGGTTATACTAGCAATCTGCAACTCTCAATTAAATTGGCCACACCTGTAGGGTGAGTCCCATCTTAGGAGAGAATTGGGGAAATTGTCCCAGCCCTGACTCTATGTGGGGGTGGGGGGTGTCCAAGTAGGAGGGGCTACACATCATGGGGAACTGGTTGGAGTAATTTTGTCTTGACCTGGGAATTATGAATGATGGGCCAGGCTGTAGGTCCTAATGCAGTCAGTTATTGGGGTAAATGAAAGTGCATTTTGCTGAAGTGCTTTAACTGCTTTAATATGAATCTATTAAAAAACGCACTTCCAAATTCTCTAGCAACACTTGGAAGAGTAATATTTCACATGCAGCATAAATGTTTTGGGTTCACGTCTGCTTGCATTCTTCTCTGAGTGCCGGGCCATGATGAGAGAGGGAAGAGGGAGGTCTGGAAATGTCGTCAAACCCAACCTTCATTACTACTTGTCAGAGTTCCCAAAAACCACGGGGACTCTTCCGTTTACTAAAGAAAGCACGGATTTCGAGCCACGGAAAGAAGGCGAGGCCTTAATAGCCAAGCCACAATGACAAGCTGTTTTAACGGCGGCTCAGTGACCAAACAGCGCAAGGTGTGCGGGCAGGATAACTAATCGCTTTCTCTCGTACGTGAGCGAGACCCCACACTGACACCTAGTGTGCACTTGTGTAACTGAAAATTGCACGACGGCCGCAAGAAGTGAGACCCTGCCAGGCAAAAAAAAAAAAGAAAGAGCGACAATTCTACACCAGAAGTAAAAACTCACATTATAGACGTGGTTGGTATCTAGGACATCTCAGGAAAGTCTTTGTGATTTCCCAACAGGAAGACAAATTGGGATAATGGCTCCAGTTCCATGTTATATTATCCCAATTTATACAATTCATTATTTATGACCTTCTAGGCCAGCAGGGGAAGCCTGTGCAAAGGGTGGTGTGGCCATAGTGGTAGATGATAATGAGCTTTATTTTTTATTATAAAGGGGGGTCTTCATGGAAGGAGGCTGTCAGGCAGGAGCTGCCCCCCCCCCCCCCCCAGGCTGCACGATCCACCACCATACTCCAACTTTTGGGAATCATGCCCAGGCACATCAAGACATGCAGTGGCCCCCTCCTCTGGGGGAAAAATTCCCGGTCGCAGCAGTGAGCCTGTGGATGTTTTTGTATATGAGTGTGCGAGTGTGTGTGTGTGTGTCTGTGCGTCTTGCATGGCAGGAATGACAGATTGTCCTGCTTCATCAGCACAGGAAAAAAAAAGAAAAAAAAAGTGACATTTCTTTTCCTTGTTACCCCAGAGATGAGCAGACGGGATGAGTGATGCCAGGACGGGCTCAGCGGTAGGCCCTCATTGCCATAGTAACACCGTGCCAACCATTTCCGCTTCTTTTTTTTGCTATTATTATTATTTTGCTAACGCCCGTAGCTGAAGAGGTCCCCCAGGCGCCTCCTAATGAGCTGAAACCCACGGAAGAGCGTGAGTCCGGATTGGCGAGTAAACGCCGAAAGCAGACCTCGCTACATCCCGCTTCCCAGAAAGCATTGACACGTGCCAGGAATCCCACAAACTGACATCACATAGGGAGGATTCGAGAGAAATGCCAGCAGTGGGTGGGGGGCGGGGGTGTAATGAAGACGATTCACGTGTGGATTGTGTCCAAACTGAAAATCTTCAGGGAGGGAGTAAAGGACACTGCAGTCACCAGGAAGCACAGGAAGGTAGTGAAGGGAGAGGCAAGGGGACCCTACCAAGTTTTCTCACCCACTGCTTTTGTCATCGACAAGAAGCCCCAACTACAAAAGTTCTAGAGCTTCTTGGCCCATCAGGGACAGGCTTGGTCAAGCCACCCACAGGCCTGAAGCACTTATATATCTGCTTAATGCGCTGTGAGCTGCAGGACCCGCCTGTTTTTAACCATTATGCCATGCGCTGTGGCGTAAGACGGCATAGCAAACATTGGCCATGATAATTGTTGCCTTCTGCCTTTAAAAGCAGCAGAACTTGCCCTCGCGAGTGAAAAAAAACAGACTTCCGCTGGTTTTAAACCCAAACACATATCACAAGTATTGTTAATTTGAGAGTAAGTCCCAAACAGGGTGACTATAATGCCCTGGTTGCCTTTATACTTCCAGTTCAGGATATCAAGAGCGGTTTAAAGATCCACTGAGAGCTTCCTAATTCCTGATCATATTTCCAAACGAAACAATTTCAAGGCAAAGCTGTCATTTAAGGAAGTAGGAGCCCTTGCAGAGTTCATTTATGAGTATTATGGGAACGTTCTCCTCCCCCCTCTCCGTTGGCAGCGATTTGGGCATCACACCAAACACGTGACCAAAGTCCAAAGATAAGTAGCAATGACAACTTCCTGATCTGGCCGGGAAGCACCAGCGGAGGGACGCAAACACAGATTAATGGCTCTTCTCCAGTGAATGAGCCTGTAGGCATGCTGCTCCAATCTTACATCCATCTCAGCATTGTTCTCATGGGGGGGATTCATTTGGACCCAGGCTGGACCACTTTCCGCTGAGACCCGGGTGGGTGGGGGGGTGGTGGGGGGGACTTATCCCATTTCCTCTTCACAAAATATAATTGTCATACCCATCATCACAAGTGCCTGATCCGGACATCATGCAGGGATGGCATATGGTGTTGGAGGAAGAGAGCACACAGACAGGAGAAGCCCGAATCAGGTCTAAAGGATGACTTTGAGGACAAAGTACTCTCTGCTAAATTTCTGGGTGCGGTTTCAGCACACTTCATCGTGTGCATTTTACACCCATGGCGGCAGCCGGAATATGCTAGTGTTTGCCTCACCAGGCCCCAGCACACGTGCACGTGGACACACACATGCATTCCATGCTCATGCCAACAAACAGGACTGTCTAGATAGGTCCTTTCAATTAAGCACATTGCTTTCACGATTTTTTTTAAAAGCAAACTGAGGATTTGGTTTTCAGTCTAAATACATCAAAACAAAAAGCTGTCAGATAATAACAAAAGCACAAGTCTAAGGACCTGATTCACAAAGCAGGATTTTCTGCTTGATTAAATATATTCACTTAAATATAAGTGAATGAAGATTAAGCCTATTTAACCTAGACTACCTTAAATCTGACAACTTATCCACTCCAACCGAAACGGACAGCACGTCCGTAGCTTTGTCAGCAAGTACCGCTTGTGCGAAAACTCGCTGACAATTTGCACGTGTAACTGGTCCCCATCCCCCTGAATTTACCGTACATCATTATATGACATTAAGATGAAGACACATATTGAGAGTCAAAGAATCACTGCCCAGATAAACACGAGCTAACATTATGGCTAGGAGGCGTTCAGTCACACCATTTCTAAGAAATACAGTGGTCCCTCGTTAACCGCGGGAGTTATGTTCTAAAAATAACCAGATAAGTCCATGAAGTAGTCAGCTTTATTTTTTACAATTATTATAGATGTTTTAAGGCTGTAAAACCCCTCACTACACACTTTATACACTTTTCTGCGCTAATCAGGACACAGAACACAATGCGCTGTAAAAAAAAAAAGCATGCAAAATTGCACTTAAAAAATCTGCGAAACTGCGAGGCCGCGTAAGGTGAACCGCGTTATAGCGAGGGACCATTGTAACCTCAAAACCTGTGTGTAAAACTCTTCATTCCCCCCCCCCACCCCCAACAAAGCTAGGAACCCCTAAAATGTTACAAAAAGTGTGTTAAATGCTTTCTAAAAATATTGATCATTCTCTGGAAAAACAGTCACCCAAAGCCGCGGCCTTAGTGTGACCACAATGGAGGGGCCAAAATGTCCCGGAGGCCCCTCTTTACCGGAATTAAACCCCACTGAGCAAGTAGCTGGGAAGCCTGCTGGCATCACATACAGTCATTCATAGCTCCTTCTCGCTCGGAAAGTGCCAGAACTCCTCATTCCTCCCAGGGACGAAAGTAAACACGGCCCATGGTCCTAGGAGAAACCCCCAGACCCCGAAGGGAAGCCCACTAATGTAGCAAAAACCAACACGGGGGTCGACCACAGGGCAAGCCAGCCGCGCAATGGCCTGCTAGCCGCTAACACCTTCAGGTGACAAGTAGAACTCCCGTGGCCAATACCTTCAGGCTAACTACTCATCACATGACGCTTACCAACCAATGACGAGAGAAAAGGGGGCTTGCAGATTTAAACACATCACTCCGATGGTGACTTTCTGATCACAACCACAACCTCCTGATCCCATGAGCTACTTGCTGCACCCATGTGTTAATTTAGACATTAGAAATGTGTAAAATTTTATCAGTGTTATGAATGTGACGTCAAGCAGACCTTTGCATGGCATCACCCTAAGACACCTCAACGAACGCATCCCAGAATAAGCTGCACAAATCACTCTACTGCTTCAAACATCCTCGCCTAACTTTTGTGTTATAGGGCATAGTTTAGGAATGAGGGGGCAGCTGGACATGAATAAATTGCCCAATACCGAAATCCCAAATTGCTCAGGAACGGCGTGACCCCTTGCAAACACAAATGACAGAATGCTGAAGTTCTCCGATGCCTTGCAGTTTCATACTTTTCCATTCAGAAGAGGCAGCCCTGTCAGAATTTTTTTTGACTGCTGTGTTTTTCCTCAAAAATATTTCATAAAGGAGGACAACATGGTAGGTGCTGTGCATTATCACACAACCACTGTGTCAGCTCTGTTACGAAACTTAAATTGGGATGGGAATTTGTTTACCCGAGCACTTAATTACGACTGCGAGTCAGATGAAGTCTAACTCTGAGACAGACCAGGAACCAACCCACAACCATGATTGAAACACAAATGAAAGAACATTTGGGAGATATTTAATTGCAGAATTTCAGTATAAATGAAACCGATTTGATTAGTTTAAAACAAAAAAATGACTGTTTTTAAATGTCCTTTGTGCTCAGATCTTGGAAGGGAGTGTTGGTAGTAACAATGAAAATAAGCCAGTCTGTGAGTTCCCAAGCGCAGCTCCCAGGAGAAGCACGAGCTCAGTGTACCGTCGCTGACTCTGAGCCAACTCAAATACATTGGGAATAGACGGACAGTCCCACTGCCAACATGTCTATATTTCTGCTACGGATGTTACACAATAAAAACCATGATGGTTAGCTCAATTTCAATTATCACATCCACTTCTTGGAGCACATGTAATTCTGCACAAAAAAGTGGTGTTTCTCCCACGTTCCGGCATCAACCACCACCATCCATGTCGCCCTCCTGACCTTCCCGGTTCCAACCGCTTCTGCTGAACCAGCTGGGAGACGCTCCTGTGAGGTGCGGCTTGATAGTGAGCCGGGCCAGTTCACAAAATGACCGAACAGGAGGTCTGTGTTTCTCAAATGCACCCCCCCTCCCCTGGCCCAAAAAGCCGGTGGTTTCCTGCCCTTTTGTAACTGATGGCGGGTCGATTTGCAGCACACGTTTACGTCGGCTGTGGAGCTCTGTCCGACGTGTGTCAACGATGCTCGGCAGGAAAATGCGTAGTAACGTGGTCGGTCATTAATGTGGCATACTCATACCTCAAAACAGTCATGTTCTCAGGCTTAATTCCAGCATGAGGCATTCTGGACACGTAGCTGGAATTTGTGTAAAGAAAATGACAGATGAAATAGATGGATAACTCTGGACTCCAGGCGTTACAAAATCAGCCATTCTTAATATTCCCTCTCAATGACATTAATTCACGTCCTGCTAGGCTGAGCTGCAGAGAGTCAAAGGGCTGCAACGAGCCAATCTTGCCAACTGACTCAACAAGAGCACCACCAATACTCACCCTCAGTCTCAACACTGCACGCCTGTGAATGAATGTGTCAAACATGAGATATTTAGTCTAATTCCGTTACCTTGAACCCTGGGAACTACAGTCCAAGAACAATTGAGACGATTATGTTTAGAAGACACCAGAGAATGAAAAGCCAAAAGCTGCACAGACGTTCAGCGTATGATGAGGAATTGTGGGTTTTACTCCAACCAGGGAACAGGGACTCATTGTGGTCACTTCATAAACATGGAGGAAGGCAATTGCTGGCCTGTTTTTGTTTCCGGAATAGCTACTGCAATGTGGAAGGTCGCATCCTCGCCCCAGGGGTCCGGCGTTGGGATTGGCCTGACTTGCCACCATGACTTTCCGTGGACGCTGCTTGTCCATGTGTCTTACATCTATTAAGCTGGTGGCACTTTTACAAGAATGCCACTCAGCGGACTAGGTGTCACACCCAGGGTGAGAAGGATCGAAAAATGGACCTGGTCTGTTGATTCAACTATAAATGACGTACATGGACAGGCACAGTGCCAGCAGAGGTTCTGGCAGGACTGAGAATTTCTAACAAAGAGAAAACTAATGAAAATCAGGTGGGAGGGGGGGGGAAAGACAATGGGAGGGGGAGGCTTGTGGGCTCAGGACGGACGGCGACATCCTGTCATTTAAAGTCATTTAACGGCTGCCCCTCAACCTATCAGAGGCTAGGAAACCCCGGCTGATAGGCCCTCAGAAGGCCCCTCACATAAGATGGCCACTCTTTTATGGAGAGTAGCATAACAAGCATAACATGGAGGGAGAAAAGCAGACAGTCTGGTCATGCAGCGGGCCAGCGGGGGCGCTCCGCCGTGGGCCCGTTTGCCACTGCGTTGTCATGGCCCACAACTGTCACCCTCATGGCGGCATCCCGCCAGCTTTTTGTCCCCTCCGTCATCTACATTTTTGTGCCCCTGCCGGTGGCTGCATACAAATCGTGACTGGGAAATGCTCGCTTGTTAAAATAATACCCTCGACGGGCCCGATTTCGTGCCAGCGCCGCCCCGCCTGTGCCAGACCGAGAGTCATTCACATGGTGACAGACCGGGGGACGCAATCCAAGGGCGGAGTTTCGATTGTTCTGCAGTGTCAGGCGGCCAGGAATTCAAATGGGGCTGGCTTAAGATCGGAGGAGCAGGAGGAGTAAGAGGAGCTTTAGAATGTTAATTAATTCCCTGGAAGTACAGTCAGAAACAAGGGGAAGGAAATAACAGCGACTGAATCAATCCTTGCGGCATGAACAGATGACAAAGTTTAAGAGACACCATTCGTAGTACAGCAGCCCAACTTTGTGAGCTTTGGCCTATCGCTAGCTGACCACAAAGGGGTCCAGCAAATGTTATAGGCCTATAGCTCAGAATCCCTGTGAAGACTTCAACAGGAAAACCAGCGCCTATGAAGACAAGATAACAAGACTATCAAGGTCATTTGATGGGAGGCCTGGGATTTCTCCATTGGCAAAAAGGAGATTCAGTCACTACCAAAGCCACTAGTAGATCCTCACTGAGCCCATTGTTTTGTGGGTGTCTCCCCCCGCTGGCTGGACAGCAGCCAGTAACCGTCACTTATGGCTTAAGTTGAGTGTGGCAGTAACATCAGGAGACTCTTCTAGACACAATGAGGGACCCCTGGTGTTAAATATCCAAGTGAAATCATACAGACAGTCAGGGACCAGTCTTGTCTCTCATTACCCAGATCAATAACTTCCACATGCCACTACCAAGTCTATCAGATGGTCATCTAAAATAAAAATACCTTCCACATATGTGGCTGTGCTGAGCTGGTTTAAGATCATCACTTTGAGAAATTACAGCATGGCATTAGATAGCATGGACAGAAAAAGTTGTCAGCCAAAATGCAAGAATTGGTACAGTAAGAAACAGTAGTTAGAAGAAAAAAGATCATCCTCTAACAGCAAAACAGGCATGAAGAGATATGAGGAAAAGTGACAGGTTTCTCCAACCGCCTAGCTGTGAAAATCAACAGCCATCTTCCCTACACCACCATAGCGACCTTATGACCTTCTGACGAGGCTCTCTATTGGTCAGGCCAGTCACATGTCTAGCTCTCCATGCTGGGTGCACTTCCAAGTGGCGTTGATAGGGTTGCAATCCACCTTGCCTGGAAAGTGGTGGCTTTTGTTTTTCACAGACACTTTAACACAGGAGACATAGGACTTGAAGACAAGATGATTTATTATGCAGAAATACATGGGGCAGACTGCAGCTTGCCAGAGCGGAGCTTGGAGTTAAGAGATGAAGCTGATAGATTAGGAGAATGCTGTGGGCCCGTCGTCAAAGCTACACCTGCTGTGAGCTTCAGCGTTCCAGTGACTGCTTCATTTTGAGCTTGTGGAATTTTTACGGGGGGGGGAGAGAGGGCCCTCTTTTATCAAAGTCTCCTTTCAATGACGTACATGCTGGTGGTGAGTTAGCAAGTCAACACAGACCAAAATAAACTCTTCAGACATACCTTAATGAAGCCATGCAAACGTATTCTTGAACAGGAAATCATATTACTTGTTTAGATGTGGGGGGGGGGGGGAAATCTGTTTATAAATAAACTCTTTACAGAGAACCAGTATGAGCTGGCTGTTCAGAGAATGTGCAGGTACCACACAGCTACTAATCAAAACATGAGGAAAGAACACGTAAAGAACGCATATGTCCACATGAAGACATATAAACAAGACAGCTGAGACCAACTGCAGTGTAGGTAGACTGCTTTACTCACCACAGTTTCTGAAATTGCATAAAGGTTCTAGCATCTACATGGAACTACATGGAAAGTTATTCACACTGTGTGATCAGTTTCTGTCTCAGGAGATATTTCTGCTACACAAGCTTACCCTTGGGAGATATCAAAGGTCCATTCTGTTCCAGATCATCTTAATACCATCCTTGCCAATTTGGCTTAATTTGCTAATCGAATAGAGCATTACCTGGCAAAACAAGGTGTGAAATGTTCACTTAACCTTTAAATGACACCCATAAGAGAAGAGGTTAGGCGCTACCAAACTCAACATTAAACTGTCTAAAAAGTCCATACTTCGTTCTTTATAGTAGTTTTAGATTTCAGTCGTTTGTAAATGACGGGGCTACTGAAACACTTTGTGCTCTGAGGAATTTCTTCCACATTTGATGGTGCCAAAGTGGCTTCCGCAGGTTTACAAACAGTTGTGGTCAAGTCGCAATGTTTACCAGCTAATTGTACGCCATTACTGGCCACAAATATACATCTGAACTTTCTGTAGCCGGGTGAAGGAACCACAATTTTATTTGCTCCTTTATGTAAACAAGACACCCTGTCAGAAGAGTGGGACAGGGAACCACACCGAATTTTGGGTTTACTTCTGCTGATTGTTTAGCCCTGCAAATGTCAGTCAAAAATTCCAAAAAAACAGAAAACATATGCTCATAACAACCTGAAGGGTGTTCAACACACAGGCTCAACCAACATCGGACCTCAAGGGTTCGTCTCTGGCACTCTGATGTAGATTGTTTTTGTCTGTGCAGATTCAAGTTGACTTGCTGGTCAATTGGTCAGTGGAGGATTGTGATATTTGGTTTATCTTCAACCAGTTTCTTCCACCGCTCAGACTCACAGCTGTGGTTTTGCCATATTGTGTATGCATTGTATGTTTTGGCCTGAAATAAAATTCCTAGGAGCTATAAAGCATTTTTTTGTGACTGGGAGTGTTTGGATATTTTAACCATATTTAAAAGAAATATTTCCCATTAGAGTTACACCATTTCGACCAGTAATGCTGAGCAAGCTGTTTATCAAACATCCATCCATCCATCTTGTAAATGGCTTCTCCTGGTTAGGACCAGGGGACAGGCTGTTTACTCTTACGGTAATTCTTATACATCTGCAGAATGTCAAAAAATATGAAACATTATAACAGCGGCCGTATAACATTGGTAGTTTTATGTTTCACTCAAAGTTTCTCCCACACCGCTTTAAAACAAGAGCATTCAGCTCTCTTCAAATTGAAGAAAATTGGAAATATGATGAGGTCTTGCATTTCAACACACAGGCTAACGCTAACATAAATTTCACCATCCAGAGCACTATGTTCTTTAACGTTGTTGTTTTTGGTCAGCGGATCCCTGCTCTTTGTCAAACATGCTGCGCAGTATCGTGTTGCGAACACGTTCACAGCAGGAAACCCAATGACCAATCACAAATCGTTCACAGTGGCTTCATTTTAACCTAATTCTGTCCACTCACCACCACTCCCACTTATAGTCATGAACATCTCCCGAATAGGGTTTAATTCTTCTTCCTTCCTCTTATTTTTTAACAGAACCTTGTTGAGATCTACATGACAGGCTTGAACCTCTTTGGATGGTCCCAGTTTTGCCCAGCCAGACCTCTATTGGGCAAAATCTGACTTGGTTAATGAGCCCCTCTTAGACAGATAACCATGTAAACCTAGTAAACATCCTAATTACAGCTAGTGACCGAAGAAGGGGCTGGAGCACAGCTCATTTTAACACCCCTGGAATGTGAAGATGTCAACAGCAAACCAGATGTGTGCGTGAGAAGTGATTCCACACACACTACAACTTGAAGCATTTTATTCTAATAACTCATAGTGCACCAAGTAGCATTAAGACCAGAAAGACTGCATTTCCTGCAGCTGAAAAAAAGTTAAAAGACTTAAAAGACTTAAACAGCCGACTAATGTAAACTTAATTCCAGTTCAAATTTGACAAAGGCCCCAGCCAGAGGCTTTTTGATACGTGATGGAAGAGCACTTGAGTGTTGTTGTGTTTTTGATCTCAGTGTTCAGTTTGTGGTTTGTCACACAAAACATCATTTTGAGAATTTCATGACATTGATGAATTTCTGCAACGCAAACCTTGACTCCCTGTTTCACTCATGCCTTGACACATCCTGACTGCCTATATAAGCAGCAGCTTCTTACTGTACAGCTACTGACAATATCCAGGTGAAGGTGTTTTCGTGTTTTTTTGGAGAACAATCAATGGACAGAAATTCCCTTTCAGATTTCCTCAAATAAGCAGCCTCTGTTTTTTTTTTTGTCTTTTCTTTCGCATCTCAATTATATTTACCACACCATGTCAGCCAGTTCAATTCAGGTCATAATCTATTAATAAGAAAAAAAAGTAGCAAAAAAACTTTAGATTTTGCTAAGTTTTCCAAGGTCTAACATATAAACATTTACAGGTAGAGGGTTAGGGAGGGAAGTTTCCCCGATGTCGTGTCCCAAATCCCTGGTCCAAAAATAGAACATTTTCCAAAAAACTGTCTAGTTTCACCGAAGGCGAAGCTAACAGGCAGACGAAACAAAAGCAAGTTACCCAACAATCCGCCTTTCACTGAAACAAAGAGAATAATGCAGACATTTCTCTGCACGGGAAGGTGAGACCTGGCCGACCATGATGCCGCGGGGCAGAGGGCCACAGAGTCACACCAGCATCCATATCATTCTAGGACAAATGGCACAAGTCGACCCCATGCCTCTGCAGTCCTGAAAATAACCATCAGAAGATGCTTTAAGACAGGGCATGGTAAGGGGTGGGCAGGGGACATGTCACCAACCCCTCCCCCCCCCATGCTGTCCACCTAGGGACAATTCCAAAAGAAAAGAAAATTCCAAGCCACCAGACATACCCAAATACCCGCCAAGGTGGCGACCCGGTGACATACGAGCCTGTGCCCCCTCACCCAGCTGTCAGATTTGTTATGGTGCCGGTGTTCACTGTCCTGCCTCTTTAAGCCAGGAGCTGAAAATGAGGCTCGCCATGGCAACGCATGCCCCAGCTCAGTGGTACGGGAGCGAGGCTGCCTGAAGTGGCATCACGGGAGCGGTAGACGGGCCAAAACGCAGTGGAGGAACTCAGCCGGGCTGGGCCGTTCCGCACAGTCTGTGGCTGGTACATCCGGCTCATGGAACAGCTTCTTGGGGAGATGTCGCAGATCTCGTGGTCCCTCTGAGCGGAACACCGCGTCCATAAGCCAGGGGCCCTTTCCTGAAGGAGACCCCCCCCCCCGCCCCAAATTGCTGAGGTTTATGGGCTTGGGTGCATTTTTAGGCCTGTTCCTGCAGGAAATGGTTTGTTTTTGCCGAGGAGGCTGTGGCAAGGCACCCCCCCCCGTCTCTCCTCCTCATCATCCTGTTAAAAATCACGAGCACGGCCTGGAAGCTGGAGGGCAGGGTCAAAGGTCATCAGTGATGGTCATGCAATGACCAGAAAGGTCTTCTTTTTTTACAAGAAGCAAACACTGGCTATTTTCCTAAAAAAATTATGGTATAATTACGGTTTATTTAATTTGTACTACAAACTGATATATGAAAAGGAATCAGTTTGTTGGACTGTAAGTGGAGAGTAGTCCTTCATTGTTTCGACAACACAACCGCAGAGAACACATAGGACTCACTTCCAAGATCAGGAAGAAATATATTTTTACAAACCAAAGATTTTTGGCGACGGTGGACAAATACTAAACAGAAAGGATTAACTACTGCAGATTAAATACATAGTTCTTAACCCACACAAAAGGTGTCCTAGTGGAGGTAGCTGTGTTTTTTAGTCAAGGTCTGTGTTTACTTTCCCTATGTAATGTGGGGCATTTATGTATTACAGTTATGGCATAAAAGTGTACAGTTTGATTACACTGAGATCAGAAAAGAACAATAAGCAATTGTTTATATTTCCATTATAAGCATCACAATCGTAACATAATATTTATTCCGCATTAGAAGGATAACCTTTATTATCTGTAATTACAATAAATATTCTGCCTTCATGTGAATCTGATTATGGGCAGAATCAAAGCGCAGGAAGTGCACATGAATTGTACCCCCGCGCCTTTATTGTTACTACGTTAATCTGGAATAAAGTGTCAGATAAATGTAAATGAAACACTGAGGTAACATGGGAAGAACATTTTTGGTAGAAGGTAGATGATGGACGAAGCTCATGAGGGAACTGGAGCTCGGGCATGCTGGTATTCTTCGGGACCTAGCTGGGGTCGACCGAGGAGAAGGATGCAGTCGTGCAAATCCTGCATTTTTCAGAGAAGCCCCAACCACAGCAAATTTGGATCTGTCCTTCAGGGTGGGCGGTGGGTGTGACGCCACCAAGGCCAAAGGCGTGGCTTGTTTTTCTGCTGTCGTCAGGAGAGGTCCTGCCTTGTTGATAAATTTGTGTCCATTTAAAACTTTGAATGTGAAAGTTCCCGCAGCCTGGTGTTCAGTTCGTCACCCAACGAGGTCAAAATGTGTTTGGGTTTCGTGATCGATCAGAGCAAAGACGCACACACATGCAAAGTTATTTTTTTGTCTCTTGTTGCTCCCTTACACTTCGGGTACCTCCCTCAAAAGGTCCCTTTGGGGGGCCCGTCCACTTCAGATGCAAAAACTAAAAAGCAAGTTAGTAAAATCAGACGTTTGTAGCTAGCTAGCTGGTTAGCACCACATGTCGCTTCAGCATCTCCTAAATAAAGAACGCTTTTAAACCTTAGTGTAGTGATTGTTTATTGGTCAACAGGGGGCCTCAAGGGACCCCACACAAATCCATAGTTTGAGTGGTGGCGAACATCACTGTTGCTTACGATCCACCATTTTCCACTGTAGGTTGTGGGAGATAGGGCTACGTGGGAGCTGAGGGAGGCCTTGGGGCCATAGAAAAGATCACAGGGGGATCTCCTCTGCTGATGGGCGTGTGTGTGGGGGGGGTGGCGCGCACATCCATTGGAGGCCCTTCTATTGTCCCTTTTTATGGAAACTGTGGAGAGAGACGTTTAAAAATATCTAACAAGAAGAATAACAGCATCATGGGGACTCAGAGTGAAATTCAGCGCCGTCTGGTTCAGTCGAGCTGTGTGGTCTCCCCCTCAGGACTTGCTGGTGACCGCCGGACTATTAGGTATCTGCTCATGCAGAACGAACATATCCCGTAGGTGGGGTGATGTGCTAGTTTTCCAGCTGTGGGTCCTTCTCACCATCCTAGGGCCTCTGGGCTTACTGGGCTGGTGGTAATTGTGTGAGCTGAATGCCTTGACTGTAATGTGAGGCAGGACGCTTGTTTATGGACGACAAACCTCACTTCCTGTTCAGAAATATACATCATTTTATGTTATTTAAATATCAGCCCAATGACTTGATGTACGCATTTTGAATTTTTATTGTTTTTGCAGGAGTAATTCTACAGTATGTACAATAATGTGTTAATAATTTGTTACAAATGTTAAGTCAAGTCGGTCTTTAATGTCATTTTCACCATACACAGTTAGTACAGTACACAGTTAAAAAGCAAGCAGTGTTTCTCCCTGACACATAACCTAACAACGTAGACTGCTCAGTGGGCAGTCTGTGCAAACACTACAGCACAGTTCAAAGAAACACCAGTACAAACCGCACATTAATCCCAATATCGATAAGGTGCAGTTTGCTTGTGCCAATGGGGTAGCAATAAAATAAACATAAATTTTAAACATTTTTTTGCTGGGAGTGAATATATTGTAGCATGGCGATACCAGCGGCTAGCGTGGCAGTTGGACTGTGGCCAGCCTTGTAAATAGTTCCCCGTAGTCACTTGTGTTGCAGTGTAAATGTGCTTCGTTGTTATGTCACCTATAGCGCTGAATGGTTAGTTATAGTGTGTTGGTGTATGTGCGCAGGTGTTGCCACTCCAATGCATGGTGGGCAATGCCAGGGCTTTGTCAGTATGAGTGGTACGGGTGCAATAAACGCCACCAAGTGGTTAAAACCCGGAACCATCTCAGCCTGATAATTACCAGCAACATGGCTCAGCGACCCACTTTTACAACTTTTACAATATGAACGTGATATAAAGCTGATATTTTGATGATGAGAGGATGTTTTTTTCACTTCCCACAAGGCAGACTCAGTTTGTATAAATCTGTGACTGAAATCAAAGAACTAAAAATGCCAAAACACTTCTATTTCCTTTGGTTACTTATAGTTAAGGTTAGGGCTAAGGTTAAGATTGTCATTGTTGGGATTTGGGTTTTGCCCATAGACATGAATGGACGGTCCCCACAATGATATGAATACAAACATGTGGGATGTGTGCGCATGTGTGTGTATGACAGAGAGAGAGAGAGAGAGAGAGAGAGAGAGAGAGAGAGAAAGTGGGGTATGGGGGTATTTTCAGAATCCCTAATCACTGGGCATGCTAATTTGGCTTCCGATAATAAGGCCTTACTCTCAGAGACGGGTACAGCCTGCAGTCCATGAAGCACCACTACCTGTATTGAGAAAGACATTTCTGACTGCAGTGTTCCTGGTGTCACAGCCGTCTGCCAAGAGCTGCCAACTTACCAAATTAAATCTCAAGAGAAATAAAACACATTTCCTTTCATTCTTTTGGTTTAGCGTTAGGCTAATCACGGATGGCAATATTACAAATTTGCAACACGACACAAAAGGAATTTGTGTCCCTTTGTGGTGGTTTCTCCTCCCCCCCCCCCGGCGTACGGCGCAGGAATGCGCGGAAATCAAACACACAAACGTTGGAGGGGGACTCTTGGATCCACATCTGGAGTGGCCACAATGAAAAAGCCACAGACCTGGTGTCCTGCACTTAAACTTTATTGCGTAAGGCACATTGGATACCTCGCCTTAATGAGACGGCACGCTTTATTGTTGTTTTTCATGCAAGCGTCGAATGCGACGCAGGCCGGGGCCCCGCGGCACATTCCCTGTGATGGAATGGCACATTCTCTAGACCCGGCCCGAGCTGTCCCGACCGCCCTGGCCCAAAAAACACCGTCCACACACAATGTTCATACCGACACCCCCCTTTTTAAATCCGCAATTATAATACCACACACAGTCCACATCTTTTTTTAAAAAAAACAGCTGCCTCACCATTAGGGCTGAGCACGGAAACCATCCTTTTGGAACCGTGGCTTCTTTTGAAATAGAAGGTGTTATTAAATTATTTGACTTGCCCTCAGTCTGGCGGGCAGCGGCCTCCAGCTTATGTTAAGTACGTATGCTTAGGAATAAACCGAGTGACACCCCAGGGAAAAAATGCAAACGCTTTATTTACATAGCCCTCGGTATTTATCTGACGGTTTTTTATTTATTTATTTCTCTTGCAGAGATCGGCCGGAGCGAGGATGCGATCAAGGACAGTGTCTACCCATGTGGCAACCTGAAAACTCCCAGATGGTACATTTCGAGTTAAACATGTTAACTTATTAAAGCTAGTGGAAAAAACAGAAGTAATTATAACTAAACCAAAACGAAAAGTCTAGTTAAATTAATAGAGGAAACTATACTGACTGGTTTTCAGTTCAGCCTGTTCATGTGGCACTGTGTCATTGCCAGCTTACACATTAGATGGTCACTGGACAGTTATGGAACCAGGAATCAACCAAGGAGTACTAAGAAAGTGTACATGTGTGGTTCCACACACGGAGTGTGTAGTTGTGATCAGAGGACATGTATGGTTCCACACACACGGTGTGGGGTAGTGGTCAGAGGACATGTGTGGTTCCACACATGCAGTGTGTAGTTGCGGTCAGAGGACATGTATGGTTCCACAAACACAGTGTGTGGTAGTGGTCAGAGGACATGTA
>JAODUD010000001.1:4075742-4096004 GCA_026784285.1 Stomatorhinus walkeri | reverse complement strand
GGAGATCTCTCACAGTCAGTGGTTCTCTCTCTATAATCTGCAGATCTCTCACAGTTAGTGGTTCTCTCTCTATAATCAGGAGAACTCCCAGTCAGTGGTGCCCTCGCTATAATATGGAGATCTCTCACAGTCAGTGGTTCTCTCTCTATAATCTGCAGATCTCTCACAGTTAGTGGTTCTCTCTCTATAATCTGGAGAACTCTCAGTCAGTGGTGCCCTCTCTATAATATGGAGATCTCTCACAGTCAGTGGTTCTCTCTATAATCTGGAGATCTCTCAGTCAGTGGTGCCCTCGCTATAATATGGAGATCTCTCACAGTCAGTGGTGCCCTCTCTATAATATGGAGATCTCTCACAGTCAGTGGTTCTCTCTGTAATCTGGGGGTCTCTCATTCAATGGTGCCCTTGCTATAATATGGAGATCTCTCACAGTCAGTGGTGCCCTCTCTATAATATGGAGATCTCTCAAAGTCAGTGGTTCTCTCTGTAATCTGGAGATCTCTCAGTCAGTGGTGCCCTCGCTATAATATGGAGATCTCTCACAGTCAGTGGTGCCCTCGCTATAATATGGAGATCTCTCACAGTCAGTGGTTCTCTCTGTAATCTAGAGATCTCTCAGTCAGTGGTGCCCTCGCTATAATCTGGAGATCTCTCAGTCATTGGTGCTGTCTCATGCAGCCTGTTTCTGCTATTCAGTTCATTTCTAAAACATGATACATGCTTTATGATTAGCTCTTTCTCATGTACCTGATATACAGGCAAAGGGGATTGGTCGGCCCATGGAGTCTAAGCAACATGTTCTTGTTTTGTAATGAGAAACAGTGGGCTGCAGGATGAAAAAAGAAATGGGCAGATTTTATTCGAAGTTACTTATATCCTGCAGCATGTGCTGCGGTGTGGCAACGGGTAGCCAGCCAGGGGACTGGTGCATGTGCTGCCCCCCCCATCAGACCTCCAAGGGGCAGCTCGGGTAACGGGCCCCTTACTCACTGTTTGGGTTGGTTTGGGAATCAGGGGTCTTTCTCTTTTCATATGGGTTTGTTTGTGATTTAGGGGTCTTTGCTCCCTGTTTGAGTTAGTTTGTGAATCAGGGGTCTTCTCTCCCTGTTTGAATTGGTGTGTCTTCACTCCTGATTCTGTATGGCATGCAATCTGGTGGGGGGAGCGCTCTTCCTGCCCATTTCTCTTTTGTGTATCATTTGGGGGTGTTGACCTCTTGCTCCTTTAAGCATATGATTTGGGTGGGACATAGTGGGTGGGAGATTACATGAAAGAAGCTCTGTAACAATGACCATACGAGGTCGCAAACATCTAGCATTTTATTAACTCACTGTTATGTGCTTCTCCATTGTTTTCCCGTCCGATTTCACATTTGTAAACCTATCCCCATGAAAGTGAGCCAGTAGTGATGGGGGTTCTGCTGGTGTGTAACTGGTGCTCTGTGCTCAGCTTGATGGGCTCACGCAGTGGCGGTGTGTGGTAATGGTGCGAGAAGCACGTGGCGTAGAGGCACACAGCCATGCTGATCTAGAATGTGATAGAAAAATGAGCAAGAGAGTGAGGTATTTACACCCTGGCAGACAGAGATTACCCTGCACTCTATGGACAAAGCAACCTTCCAGGTCCTTTTGCCGGCAAGGAGGATGCCTTGAGGATCCCACAGGACACACTGACATCCCCAACACATCATTCACACTCTCCTCCAACCTCAGTGCCACAGAAGATGGGGGGGGGGGTGGGGAGAAGGGTAGGGCTGGGGTCTGTGAGGGGTGTAGGGTGGGGTTAGGGTCTCTGGGTCTCGGCTCAGAACCAGAACTCGGAGATGTAGATGTGGACATTGACAATGTTGCGGTAAGACACAACTCCGGACATCACATGGTTCATGGCCAGCTTGAGGACCGTGTAGAATGGGCCAGTGATGGGCTTCACCTGGCGGACCACACCTGTCGGAGACAAAGTGGACATCACTGCACAAGCACATGCCCCGAGACAGCACAGCACTGCAAACCAGCAACTTATGCAACACTGATTGATGCACATTATGCAACACTGCACTAATCTACCCATCACAAGGATGAGGTACAGCTTGTCAACACTATATAAGCAAAGAGAATTGCTTAAGATCTTGCCTAATGAAGAACAGAACGGTAATTAAAATTACCACACAGATCACGATTGAGGCTGATACTCACGCCGGATTAAAGTGATAAGACATTTACAGCCTCTCTAAGTGAATCCGGCTTGTGAGTCCCAACCTCCGCCTGTCCCTCCCTCTCCCATGGGACGCAAAACACCCTATATCATAGTTTTGTGGAGGGAAAACAAACCATAAACATGACCAAGAATTACCAAACGTCCAAAGAATTTGTTGGAAGCCCTTTTTAAGTGAACATGCGATTACAGGGGGAAGAAAAAAAAATCTGGTGTTTATACAGTCTGTCAGCACCCCTTTCTTTGTGCAAAGCTGGTGTCATTTCAGCTCGGTCCTGTTTGAACAGCCATCGTCGGAGTGCAATCAGGCCACACAATCGCTTCACTGTCTCCTGGGTCTCCGCCTGCCCTTCTATCACACTCGGTGTCTCTTTACTGCGTTGTCAGGTGCAGGTTGCTACAATGGTACCAGGATTGGATGTGTTTTTGAGTCATCGAGTACGGATTAATGAGATCTGGGGGTTGCCAGGTAACACGAAAGTCACACAGGTTCATCGGATGCCCGCTCACTGCCCCCTTAGCAGTCTGCAAATATTCCTGCCATTCGTACTGTAGCCATGGACGTGGTTTTGGCAGATATATGACCAGAGCTATGCCTTACAAACCCTTTCCCAGCAGGAGGCGATGTTTGTAGCACCCTTTGTCTGTAGGGCATGACACCAAATGAAACCCACATGTTCAACACAAGCAGCTTCCGAAGTCACGCGATGTGGCCATGTAGACCGTACATTTGGTCTCCATCTTCGGCCCCAGATTGTTGGAAAATGAGCCTTGTCTAGTTAAACGCGATGATGCTGTAGATAGCGACGATAAGCACTGGCTCGTGCGGAATGGGGCCCACTCCCAGCTCTGCCACTTGTTTTTACTTTAAAGGATGCATAGTTTAGTTTAGTTCTTGGGTTGCATAGTGATACTCCACACCAAGAAATTAAACCGGGTTTCACTGTTTCCAAACCATGATCACCATTAAGAGGACACATCTGCATGAACTCACATGCCCTACAGTACTGGCAGGGAACATGCAGGACAAGGGAAGATGCATTTCTTTGCAAATTACAATGATTTTTTTTTTTACTGGTGCTGGAACATGCAGTGTCATACCAGAACGAGAATGGGAAGGCATGCAAATTACCTACAGCATCACCTTGATTGCAATAGCCACATTTTAGAGCCTTTCTCCATATTTGTGCATGTGTTGTTTTTGTGACAATGCCATGGTTCCAGTGTCAATATCTTTAGACTACTAATCCTGTAAAGTGAGCCACCCTGTGGCCATTGCAAGGAATTGCACAAAAATGCTTACGCTAAGAACGCTAAGAAGTGATGGAAGACATGAGGCTCTAAAACCCATACTGAATGAGACCGTGTGCTGTCAGTCACCAGCTGTGTGCTGTCAGTCACCAGCAGTGTGCTGTCAGTCACCAGCTGCTTTTAACCACTTTACCGACAGAAACCAATATCGTACCTCATTGGTCAAGTTACTGGATCCCGTTGAAGTAAACAACACAACATTTGACGGAGAACAGAGTTCCAAAGATTGGTTTCTTCCATAGCTAGTACACCAAATTCACAGAATGTGTTTCAGAAAGCATTTTACAGAGAAAGCCACCGCGATTACTCTTCGCTGCCAGAACACATCTTTACGATGGAATTGTTACAAACCAAATGATCATGCGCTGAAGAAAGCGAAAAACTGAAGGAGTGCAGAAAAGGACATATTTTCCCAACAAATGAGATGGAGAAACCGCCCAGTGTGTGAAAACCAAAGTTCGTAGAGCAGTTTCTGGGCTCTACATAGTTTCCAGAGAGTCCAAAAAGTCAATAGAAACTCCATTTAAGGATAACTCCCTACCCTGTCCCATGGGTAACCGAGGTGAGACAAATGGCCAGTGGTGATTCAGATTTCCCTCTATTCCTAGCTTATAGACAGGGACTCTTTAATGCACAGGTTTACCCAGGCTGAAAAAGGGGGTCTCAATTGACCTTCTTTAATAGAATTTGAAGCCCCTCCAGTTGACAACTCTTACCACTGCCACTCCTCTCCCCTGCTCAACAAAATCTTTCCGTCACCACATCCCCCTCCCCCAGTTGACAGCTATACCATCGTAGAAAAAATAGTAGGGGAGCCTAGATAACTCAAAAATCCCGGGGGCCTCTGAGTAAGTTATTGTGCTTCTGCTTGTAGGCCTCATGGAGGGTCTTGGGCCTGGTAAAGTCTGTTAGCCTCTCCAAGCAGGTGCATCACCAACAACCTCTGGTGGCTAATCCCGGACAGCCAACCCTCATACATCTGGCATGACCCTCATGCTTTCAGACTCTCATGCAAAGAATCTTACGGTAAATCTATATCACTCCATTATAATCCTGAAATTAACTACATAAAAAGCAACAGACTATTTACAAGAGCGGTGTCAAACTCCAATCCTGGAGTGCAATCCTACACATTTTTGAGTTTCCACTCATTTAACACACCTGATTCAACTCTTTGATCCTCCTTGTGTTAATTACCACACAGCTCTACAGCTGAATCATCTGTGGTGGAACAGGGAAAGAACTAAGCTACACTGGGCTCTGGCCCTTCAGGGCTGGAGTTTGACACCCCTGATTCACTAGGTAATAGAGCTGTTACATACATGTAAATGTGTGTGTGTAGACTTGTCTCAAATTGAAAATCTCATGCCAGCCAGCTGACCAAAGTTGGAAACCCTGCTAGTCCTGCTCCAACTCGTGAGCTTCAGATCGTCCTGAGTGTCATCTCCCATCTGGAGTGACAGGGTCTCCCAGAAGGGGCAGCCCGTGAGGGAGCACAGTTCTGACATCATTCCACAACACCATAAAATAGCTTGTGAGTAGAAAATAGCTTTAACTGCATGCTAGTAGCAAAGACATGGCCACAAGACAAAATGTAATGAATACCAGCGAATGACTCTCATCCTCTATGACCATAAGGGCTACAGTGTTGACTGGTTAAAAGTGCAGAGTTTTTTTTCTGGATTTATGGTTTTTGCAACTTTGGGTGTTTTGGCAAATTTGGAAACAAGCGGGACTTACACCGATGTGAATGAAAATGAGGATGGCCTGCAGCACAATGCTGAATACCAGCATTTT
Organism: Stomatorhinus walkeri; assembly: GCA_026784285.1. Taxonomy (NCBI): domain Eukaryota; kingdom Metazoa; phylum Chordata; class Actinopteri; order Osteoglossiformes; family Mormyridae; genus Stomatorhinus; species Stomatorhinus walkeri. Next base: position 4,090,685 of record JAODUD010000001.1, on the reverse strand, counting down.
GGCCAGTTTGTGTGACATGCTAACTGTGGTTAGCTCCTCAACATGTTACCAGTATTGTTTTTGAGGTATTACAGCAGTGCAAAATTGCAGGCTAACTCTTAGCCTTGTTCAACACACTGAAATTAGTACAATAAACTTGTCAGCAAGGGTTTTTTCTAGGTGCTTTGCTTGACTAGAGGTACAGTGCTATTGGGGATGCTTTGAGCCCTACTGTGTTATTTACTGTGTTTTAAACGAAAACAGACAAAAATAACACATTCTACTTTTAGCAAAAACTATTAGCAAAACATGCTAGCAGCCCAATGTTTTATTAAAAGGAGAGCTACAGATGTGCTATGCATTCAAACGAGGGACAGACACAGCCTAAATAAAGCATATTTCTGTTACTTTTCTTTCCAAATAAGCATACGATGGCCACCAATTTCAGAAACAAAACATGAGAAATTGTTTTGTTGATGGGTCGTCATGCCAGGTTGCCAGGGGGAAGAGATTTATATCAGGGGAAGATCAAATGAAATAAAGTGTCCTTTAAAGCTGGGTATTGAGGGAGCCGGCCTCTACACTGTAAATTTTGGCTTCAAAAAATTATTTTTCTGCCATTTATAAGACTGGAACAAAGCTTCCCTATAAAAAGAAAAACTTTCCAACCTCTGCGGGTATAGACGAGTAACGTGGTCGGGTTTGTTTACGCAGATGCTCTGATTCGTCCGTGTTTTATCCAGGCACGGGCGAGCGAGGCAAGCTTTTGCCGAGACAGTGATGGATGGATCGGGTGAACGACTGCAGCGTGGCCCTTCCAGCCGCCGAAGGCCTCAGCTTCGCTCCCTCTGCTTGTGGTCTGATCATTTGGGCCCAGTCCTGGACTGAGTGCACGGCCAGTTGGCCTGACCACTACATAAACCACTTTAAGTGAATCTGGTTGATCAGCGAATACATTAAATAATGATCCAAGGAAACAGTTGCTGAAATAACAGTGGGATGCATTTTGCTGCCAGCGTGCCTTTACCAATAAACATCTGTGTGTTCAGTCCTCACCCCCGTAAACCTATCAGGGAATAAGATCAGGGCTCCTCTGATGCCGGTGACTCACACGCTGATGGATGTCAAACCATTCCTGCGCATATTGCAGCTAACAGCTTAAGCATCAGCTACTGCAGATACTTCTCAAATGACGCTTTGATGATTACGCAAGCCAAGCGGCTCGTTTAGTGCGGGCGGCCACCTGCGCAGCTCGCAAACTGCTTCAGAGCAGAAACGATGAGGGTGACATGGTGGTAGCCTGGTGTGATTCCTAGGGACTAGCGCTGTTGGAAATATTAAAAGTACCGAATCTGTTGTGTATATAATGGCTTCAATACAAATTTTTCATGGTATCGATTCTACAGCCTGCATTTCCAGTTCTGACCACTGAGGTTCATAGGCTGCCCTGAGTGCAGTCTCACACCTGCAACATGTTAAGCCTTAAGCTGACTAGTTCAGAAGCGTCTGAGCTTTTGCCATTGTGCTAAATCTATAAAGAGTGTAGCTAGCATCTGGAAATGCATTAGCTTTATGCTAAACGAAGATAACAAATTGCTGAAACATTAAAGGGACTGACATCCAACACAATACAAAGTTTTGAGAGATAGGAATCTTATTTCTGTATTCATTAAATATTAATGATAATCTAAACTTGCATTTTTCTACTGGTTAAAACATTTTTGTAGTCAAACATTCATGCATTAATAAGACAATGATCTGCAATTATTTTATAGTTTTATAGTTGTGTTTAGTTCAATATGATCACGTGACGTCATGTTGATTAGTGTTGATCATTCAGATACAAGCTTTTAGGGTCATGCAATTGCTAGAAGTGTTTGTTCTTTGAGACACAAGATAAAGAAGGTATGTAAAAGTAATGTATATTTCTTCTATTATGCATTGTAATCATAAAGTAACATCTCATTTTTAATAGTGATTATTTACTGGTTGAGAATGTCTCAGCATGATTACAATGGCTACTACTGCACTTAACATTATTGTGCTTTTACTGTCAATGCTATGTGAAGATTTTCTTTAGATTTAAATGGGTTTACAAAAGGTAAGTTTTTACTGCAAACAATATTGCAATTTAAAGAATGTTACGTTACATACTGTCTCGAGTATTGAAAATTATCTAAATCAATATTTTTCTTGTTATCGCATTGAAATTTGCAATTTTGGAAGCTGACAACAGTACTGGGAACCGCACATCCATCCAACCATGGCACCAGGAGTATATGTAGGGTTGGGGGGTGAGGGACACTAGCTTCTCAAAGCAAGCTGATTGGCCTCCAAGCCGCTGCCTCCCCTGTCACTCACCAATTCCAAACTTATCATTGGCTAATGATAAGGTTGGCCCCTCTGTATGACTTGTGGCCCTGTATGACTTGTGTGCCCCCCACCTTAAAAGATTCCAGTTGGAGGGCAAAAGACATTTGCCTACCTGCACCTTAACGAAACTCAACAACATCTAAAAATTAACACAAGCCAAAACGATGTCACTAATATTATCAAAAGCTAGCCTTATTTTCTCAGCTAATTCTCAGAAACCTATAAACATGTGAAATCATGAAGCAAACGCAGTTTCCATGGAGTGAAGTTTGGGGAAGGGCTCGGGAAGTCACAACGTCCCCCCTGCATCGCTCTAGAGGCTCCTTAAAACTTAATAGGCACAAATGGAAATAACCAAAGGGAGGAAGTCCCCGCCTCACTTACCTACAGCCATGCTCTGCTCATAGCGCTTGACGATGTCAAAAGAGTTGTGCACGTTGCCTGCTAGGATGTCAAAGATGATGCTGGGGAAAGCTGGTCTCAGGGCCGTGTGTGCTGGGGAGTTGGTTCTCAAGAAGACAATTTCTGTGGACAGACAGCATCCTCATAACTGGACAGGAATCCTCATAAATGGCACTTCATACATACAAGAACCTCTAGAAGGTAAAATGACATGAGCTATACCTTGGGTTAGGCTTGAATCCGTTACCTCACATGGCAGAACAATAACCATCAGGAGAGATGAATCCAAGCGAGAATGTCAACTAAAGTACTACTGGACAAGGACAGACTGAGGTAATGGCTAATGAGGACGAAGTCATACCTTCCGGTTTGACGAAGTCCCTGAAGGTAGGGAGGGAGATCACCGTGTGAGAGATGGACTGAACAGGATCTGACAGGCAGGCTACGTCATTCGGCCGGCAGGATTTCACACAACGCACAGGCCTAGCAGTGAGGGGGAGACAGAGCTCTGGACACATCTGCATGCTTCTCAAAGCAAGCTTAACAGATTTCCATCAGGTTCATTCAGTTGTGTACATAGCGTCCCTGTCACACAGTTACCCCAAAAATCAGCAAGGGTGTAGGGTAAATACAATAAAACTGCTTTAAGTATCCGCAAGACTGTCCTCACGTCTTTTTTTATAGTGTCTGGACCAGCTATGTTTGGAAAGTAGCAAAAAACACAAACAAATATGAGAACAATACTTGTAAAGAACTTTTAAAGTTCCTTTAGGATCACGAACAAGATCACTGGAGCCAGGAAGTCAATAAAATACTCAGACAGATAAAATATTTCGTACATAATGATTTTTGGGAAGGAATTCATATAAAGCAAAAACCCACAAGGTTTTAGTGCAAAAGGCTTTTCGAAATTCACATTCTAAAGAGAGAAATACTACTGTAGCCTGAATGCGGTCTATTGCCTGCAGAAGAAAATATTTGGATTTGTCAAGCATCCCAGCCTCAAAGCCCATCATGTTGTTGGGAAGATTTGCTGGGCCAGTGTTCTTGAGAGCTTCTTATGTTCATGATGACATGATTAGGCCATGCCTTCATTTCTGTGGATTGTCGAAAATAGGCCACATTTCATTTCGTAGCCACCAATGTCTTGGGCAGGAGTGAATGCCCTCCGACCTGGAGTGTGGGCAGCGTTCGCGGACCCCTCAAGGTGACTTTGAAAGTGCCTGTCTTCCAGCATCATCATTTGACAGGCTCCTTGACAAATGTTTAGAAACGTGGGTAGTCCCATCTCACCTCCCCAAACACTATCACATTTGACAGGGTTTGTTTTAAATATAAGCATTGAAGGCCCTCCTTTAAACCTGACCGCGAGATGAAACAGGCTGTTCCAAGTTTTTGTATCTGCCTGTCATCACCTCTCAGTTTGGCTGTGCTCACAAGGCCAGAAGTGCTCCATAAATCGATCAAATGGTATGACTGGCTGCACCCAAGCCAGGTGACATTAATGTCAGGCAGATCGTTAGCATATGCCCTAGAGTAAAAGGAGGACAGGCAATTAGGGGCGTTAATAATGTGAGTGCATGGAGGAGGACATCAGTACTACACTGGATTTATATTCCTGCCTGTCTGCTTTCACCATGCTGACCAGCTGGAAAATCCCCAGCTCAATGCTGGATTACAGGCCCGATTTAAGCAGAGAGGGGTAAGGACCCCCAGATAAATAATCCAGCCACTGTATGGTGAGGGAAGCTAATTAGCAATTAGCTAGCGAGTCCAAGTTGTACCTCTACATTGGCCAAAGCCACAAAACGTTCCTTCTGTTTATAAAACCTCTGCTTACACTTAAATCTGGAGATTTGGGCGGCATGAGCCAAGTGACTACAATTTACGAGGAAATAATGACCCCAGTTGAGCGACATCAAAGGCGCACGGCAAGTGAGAGGCAAATTGTCACTGTGTTTCTTTTCTTTTGGGAATTTATTTTTTAATGTTCACTGCTTTTTTATTTCGAGAGCGATGCACGTGTCCCATTGAGCTCGACACAAAATCGGACAATTTAGACATGCATGAGAAGAAGCAGGCCTTGGTTAAGAGGGAGCACTTCTTAAGAATAGCTTTTCATAGTCCACATGTTGATACCTCCCCAACAAAAACATGGTAGGACATCATTCATTTTCGCCACAGCAATGGCGCCCTACCACAAATTGTACAGACCACCAGCCAGAACCCAGAGCCCCATAACTCAGGATGTCAGGATGTAAAAAATATTAAAAAAAAAACAAGAACATGCCTTTATTTTAAGGATGTCACCACCATGGATGTGTATCCTTATTCTTCTCGAGGCATCTGGACAGCGTGAAGCTGCAGTTATTAAAAGCCACAGTCCAAGGACTGATTGGCCAGCATTTTTTGCCTATTTTTATGGCTTATCCTCAGGGATATTTTTTTGGACCGCTGTTGAATCGTTGGCATACTCCTGTATACCTGAGATCACATAAATCCTGCAGTCCATCATACTATCTGTGATTTATGAAATTGTGTGAATGCATCTGAAAGTTACCAGCGTGGGAGCTCCCATCAGGAACAGCAAACCGATCAAAATGGATTGAGAAAGCACCTGTTTCCCAGAATCCCATTCATGACAGCCACAATACTGGACCAGCTAAGCTCCATGACTTAGAGATCCTCTGTCAGTCAGGTGCATCTCGTTACTCAAAGCACCTGATCACTGCTGGTAGCAGTAAATTAAGTCATTGAAGAAGAGAAACAGGCTGGGAACAGGACCGGAGCAAAAATCCATCACTTTTACTAACAGCCACAATGACAATTAACCTCTCACCGAAGCAAAAATGGACCTGGTAATCGAATTTACATGTAAGCTACAATAAGAATCAGACATGCAACTTTTCTGTCCATTTTTATTCTTTTTAAAATTTTTACTCTGTTCTTAACAAATATTCTGTTGAACTGTGAGATAATGGGCTCTCCCTCAACAGTCACAAAATTAAAATAAATTAATTCTCCATGGAAAACATTAGGAGAGTCACCACTTACTCTGAATTTATCACTAAAATGGTGTTAGTTTTCATAGTTTCAGGTCAAACAGTACAAAAGGAGGACACAGTAGTAAGCATCCTTAAAATTAGTATGAGCTAATACATGACAAAATCAAATAAGAAATACTATATAGAATACTGCATGCACATCTTTCACACATTGCAATATAGCCTAAGGCCTTTTTTGCATTCGGTATGTTATTTAGCCCTACAGCGCCACCTAATGGACATCAAACAGATTACAACCCATGTAAACTACTGCATGCTAGGCTCCTGGCACCTACATCCCCCAGACAGCAGACACGGCTAACAAGATGATGGGCCGCGTGCCTCTCGTTTACACGTCAGGCACGGCAAACAGAGTGTCAAGTTGGTCGTGGGTGACAAAGACCGAGATTTTGGCCAGGTAGCTGCTGACCGTCCCGTATCGTCGGAGATTCATTTTGGCAGTGAGCTGAAAATCCCTGGCCTCTGTGATTGGCTGCTGCACCATAATCACCCCACCCGAGGCCAGCTTCTGCACTCCGAAGAGGCCTTCCTCGTTTCCGCTGACGATGTCTAGCTGGATGTCGTCGCCGGGGACCGAGTTGGAGGGGCCCATGCGGAAGATGTTGGTTGGCACGGGAATATGGGTGGGAAATGTGAGGCGGTAGTGGGTTATTCGTAAGGCCAAGGCCAGGCACTCACTACTGTGATCGCAAGCCAAGCGTTCGCAATGACTGCAAGGGAGAAAAACAAAGAGAAAGAGAAAAATAAAACGACGGGGACAGACTAACAGAGCAGGGAGATGATGAGAGCGCAATGCATGCATGCAAAGAGGCGCAGTGATGACAGCCTCAGCAGCGAAGCAGAGGTCGCTAAGCCATCTATAGCCTCCCAGCTTCCTACAGACGTCCAACAACAGAGTGGAAGAGCAATATCTTATCTGTGTTGTCATGTTATGTTTCGGTGACTCTGTGGCTTAATAATTGGAGTTACTCTCGCTATTTTCTTTTATGCTGCACCGAGCACGAGGAGTCCTACGACATGGGGGCGGTCGGGACAGGAGCCACGCCTCTGCCAACTGGTGTTGCTTAAAGACTGCAGATTTACTTGGTAACACTTTACATGACGGTGCTCAAATACTTTGTAACAACTTGATTACCACTGAAGCACAAACCATGAACAAATATAGTTGCTACTTGAGATAAAAGATGCATCATAATTCATTAAGCCGGTAAGCCCTCATTGGATGAGCCCCTGGGCCAATAAGCCCTCATTGGACGAACTCCTAGGCCGGTTAAAAGCCCTCATTGGACGAGCTCCTGAGCCAGTTAAAAGCCCTCATTAGACGAGCTCCAGGACTGGTTAAAAGCCCTCATTGGACGAGCTTCTGGGCCACCACTTGTCTCATATGAGGGTATGATGACCTCAGAACATATATCCCCACCAGCAGAGCCATCTCATATTCACACTCAAAATAGCTGATCTGTCAACATTTTACATGCAGCTATTTCCATGGAGCTGAGAGACAGACTAAAACCCAAATGGGGTTTGTGGCCTGATCGTCCTCATAATAGTTCACCAGACAAGACGTCTTACCTAAATGTTACCAGGTGCCAAGTTATCTTTCAAACTCAAACTACAAACTCTTGTTACACATCATAAATTCCTTCAGGGATGTCTCTTATACAGTATTCCAGCATTACAGAAATTGTGATTAGAACTGACCATTGTAGTATCCCTGAAGCCGTTGACAGCCAAACCTACAGCCATGGTGACAATCAGGGTCAGGGTTACATCTATTTCCAGAGGCCTAAGCAAAATTTCTCATCTCCCTTCCCATCATTCTGACAGCCTCCAGGTGACCACTGGGCCCTAAGCAGCCATTTTTTGTCACAGGTGTGTGGGGGGGTACCCTTGGTATATTTTGGTGAAAAGCTTTAAAGATCATTATCACCAGCTCTGAAGAAGATGCACGGGTCCTCACGGTACTGGCCCACCAAGATGTATCCTGAACTTCCCAAGGGCAAATCCACGCCTGTCATTTATCATTTATCTGTGTTTTTTATTTGTCTATCATTTGCTCCTACAGCCCATTCATGTGCTCCACTGCTCCCTCTAGTGCCCATTCTCAGTATTCCATCATTGCTTACTTTCGCCGTCCATGTAATTTTACATCCATGTTGGTACTGTTTTTTTTCTCTGCATGTGTCCGGTCAATCTGGGCCACCACTTGTCTCCAGAGAAGGTATGATGACCTCAGAACATATATCCCCACCAGCAGAGCCATCTCACATTCACACTCGAAATAGCTCATCTGTCAACATTTTACATGCAGCTATTTCCATGGAGCTGAGAGAGACACAGACTAAAACTTTTGTACATTCTGTACAAAAGTATTAGGGAGTCAAAGGAAATGTTTAATGTTATTGATCTAGGTAGTAAATGTATATTTGCTCAGAAAAAAATGCCATTAAACATTAGAATATATGTGAAGTAAGACACAATAAAAACTAACAGGAAGGAAGGACCTCAGAAAAGTTACTGGTATCTTGCTGGATGGCTAGATGAATGCTACTTTGGCTCCCAAACCTCTCCTCAGGGGCACCTCAGCCATCTCACGTATTTATTCAATTTCACCACCAGCTCCGATAATTCATTTGCTTTAAAAAATCAAGGAGGTATTGAATAGCCATTTGAAGGATGCTAGTGGTGGAGTCAAAAAATACTTTAGGAGAGGTTTTGAAATGCCTAAGCTGACACACTTAGACCTAATACAGTTTTACATCATGAATATCATTTAAACATCGTATATAATGATCGTTGCCATAGACGTTTGCATTGCACTGAATGTAGCACGGCATTCCTGGGGAGTGTTGCTTTGCCGTCGCCGTATGCAGTTCATGGAATTTAGCTTGTGTGACAATAAAACTCCACTTGACTTACGTCTCGGTCTGGTCATGGTCGCGTGGACATGGGGGCGACGGATGGGGACGACGGATGGGGACGACGGAGACATCTTGCACTTACATTTCTCCTGCGCGGCGGTAGTTGTCCGGACACTCGAATGACAGGCACCGGAATCCCCCCTGCACATTGAAGCAGCTCTCCGATTCAGTACAATTGTGTGTCGCAGTCAGACACTCGTCTACGTCTGCGCAGGAGAAGGGCAGCTGCATTAGAGAGGCTGCTATGCAAACTAGGAAACATCAGGCACGTTGGATCATTAGGCAGCTGTTCCTAGCAGCTCAAACACCCTCAAACCCAGAAATAGGTCGTTCAGGCCCAGAGAGTAAAAGTCCAGATTAAAATTTTGTTTCAACCACACTGCTGAGTATAAAGAGTCACAGTCACAGAGTACTCAACTGGTTGGGTGAAACAAAATCCTGGTCTGGACTTCTACTCTCTGGACCTGAACGACCCACCCCTGCTCTACTCAGACAACAACAGTTACATCACGATGCCTTCTGACTCAGTGATGGGGGGGGGGCTTGTGTGCAGCCTCCCTTACCCTGGCAGCTGCGGCCGCTGGGCCCCAAGGTGTAGCCCACAGGGGGGCAGCTGCATTCGAAGCTGCCAGGCACATTGTGACAGCGGTACGCACAGAGGTGCCCCCCCGTGGGAAGGGCGCACTCGTCGATGTCTGTGAACACAGAAGGGTGACACGTCAAAGAAAACGCCAATGGCAACGGTGGCCCCCCACCGGGAAGTCACCGAGGACTAGGTCCGGTCAAGGTCCTGGGGGCTGCGGGCTCTTTCAAGGCATTCCTGCTGCCGCAATCCAAAGGCAGCCAAGACATAAAAAGCAGTTGGCTGGATTTATGAAGCCGTGTTATTTTCAAGACTACCAGAGGAAATATCTTACATTTTAATTTATTTAGCAAACATTTCAGTCTGAAGCGACAGAAGGAAGTGATAAGGCTTGTGGTCCAACATCAGGGTCAGCCAGCGTCCGTTGGAAAGTTTGGCTGAAATGCGGATATGATGACTCTGGCAGCCATTAACTCAACACCTTCTGGACATGGGAAGTATTCATAACTACTGACCACCTACAGAAACAGTAATAAAGCTTCTCTTCAGTACTGCAGAGTGCAGAGACCCACCTTCGCATGTGGTTCCGTCCACGTCGCTGAGCTGGTAGCCACGGCGACAGTAACACTGGTAGGAACCGTAGACATTGGCGCATTCCTGACTGCAGGGGTTACTCTCGCACTCGTTCATGTCTGCTCAGTGGCACAAAGGTTTCATTACTGCTCTTTCTTTCTGACATGTAAGAATTATATCTACACAATGACAAACCTCTGGTAGGCAGACAACAGCCACCTTGAATCAAAGAAAACGTTTAACATCTAAAAATAAGCAAAAAGTCAGAGATGTCACTCCATGCATTTACAGTGCTCAGTTTTAGTTAGTAGCTATTTTTGATGTACATAACTATCTTCACCTTCACAGTTCCTGCCATCGCTGGCCAGCTTAAAGCCCATGGTGCAGCTGCACTGGTAGGACCCCTGGACGTTCTCACATTTGTGTGCACAGAGGCGTCCTGGAAAATGCCTGCACTCGTTGATATCTGAAACATTTTTGAGCATGAGGTGAGTCTCACCTGGCTCCAGAAACAGACAGGTCAGTGTCTGACAAGGACTGATTAGCTTTGCTCCAAAAAGGTGCGGGGGGTTGGTGGGAGGGGTTTAGTTGTACCTTCACAGGCCCGGCTGATGCTGTTGAAGGTGTATCCCGCTTGACACTGGCAGCGGAAGGACCCCACCGTGTTGATGCAGTTATGGCCAGCACAGGCCCCGTCTGTTCCCATACACTCATCCACGTCTGTGACAAGAGAGAGTGAGAGAGGAAGAGAGAGAGAGAGGGAGGCAGTCAGTCTCCTGAGTAGGTATCTACATTGGCAGATCACGTCACCAACAGAACAATGTACACACAGATGCGATTCCAAGATGCCCGCTGGTGTCTAGGCAGTTCAGGGCCTACAGGAGAGATGCGTACCCACGCAGCGTGTGCCGTCCTCACTGAGGTGGTAACCCCGTCCGCAGCTCGGCGAGCTCCTCTGGCAGGCATAAGATCCCACGGTGTTGATGCACGTCTGTCTCGCCGGACACGGTGCACTCTGACTCAGACACTCATTGATATCTGGGCCGGTTGTGAAGGTGGAGGAGATTGGGACAGTCATACACTGGAGGACTATGACCTTCACCACGGAGAGGCGTATCCCAGCATGCCACAGAATCATCTCCTGCCCGGTGCTGAATCACTTCACATGCGGGCGCAATCGGGCCTCACCGATGCAGTTCCCCAGGGCGTCCTGGAAGAAGCCCGGCCCACACTGTTGATGGGGCTGACATCGGAAGGAGCCCTGTGTGTTCTGGCACACAAACTCCTGGCCACAGTTGTGGGCTCCAATCTCACATTCATCAATATCTGTCAAAGAGAAGAATCCGTTAAGTCTTCTGCTTCCAGCTGATGACCATGTGCGTGGGTCTGTGATGTCATTAAAAGGCTTTCTTTTCTCTGAGCCCGCCACTAGGAGGCGTGGTGGCTCACCTTTACAGATGTTGCTGTCCGTCAGCTCGTACCCAGTGCCGCAGCTAGCCTCACGCTGACACCGGTAGGAGCCGTCCTTGTTGATGCACTGCTCCCCCAGCAGACAGCGGTGGGCCCCCAGCAGGCACTCATTAATGTCTGGGGTGGGGAGAAACCTAGGATTCGAGGACCTTTCTCACAAACTGTGGCACGAGGGCCTTCCCAGGTCAGGAATACGCATCACTAACACTGTGTCCACTCTTTATCACTCTCTATCACTCTGGTGTTTTGCCCGCCTCTGTGGCTGGACATCTAGTGATTAAGACAGCACACTCAGGATGGTGCTTTCAATACGCCAAGAAACTCAATTTGGGGGATTTAACAGCTAATCGTGTTTGGGGTGGGGGCCCATTATTGGGGTAGCGAGGGGGGCAGACTCACCTTCACAATTTCGACCGTCTGGTTTCAATCTGTAACCCTGAAAGCAGCCGCAGGTGTTGTTGCCAAGGCAGCGCTGAGAACACTGAATGTCTATGAAGCACAAGACACACACACACAGGGCTGTCAGTCACGACACACCACCCCCAGGATACACTGCAGATCCCCACAGGGGATGTGGGGCAGGACGAGTAAGGATTCCTCATTAGATTCAGTATTCAGGCTGTCTGTCTCTGTCTAAATGCCTCTGTTAAAGCTCCGGCAAATAAACTCCACAGGAAAACCAGCTACGGGAGACTTGTGAGGCTCCCAAACCCCTGACAGGGGTGATGTGTGCCCCCACTGGATTAAAATGGCAGTGCACGGATGCCCATTGTACCATATCTAGTGTTACCCTGCCAGGTTGTGATGCCAAGCATATCTAGATACAGGAAGTCCGACTTCTGCAAAAGGTGCCCAAATAAAAGTGACCTGACCCCCCGCTTTGGGAGAGAGTGCCCCCTACATACTTGTGCACTTGTCATTGAGGAGGTCCTCATCCTGGTCATTAGGCAATTTGTTTTCAAGGGCTGTGTAAAGGGGAAGAGTATTCAATCAGTCACAGAACCTGTAAGCTGTGCAAACCTTAGTGCAGATCACCGAGTTGCATGGATCTCCAAACTGGACATCAGGTTTGATCGCGCGTGCCGTTCATCGCCACCAGAAGGCAATGACACTCCTAGTGATCAAACGCTACCTCAAGGATGTTAACAGAAGGGGCCTGTTGAGTCTTGAGCTAGCCGACACGACGGCGATTAACTGAACCAGTCACACACAACTTCTAATCTAATCAACTGTTACATGCTGCCATGGTCCTACCCAACGTGCTGTTGCCCGTCGCCTCGGCCAAGCCCTGGAGACAGCATTGGTGGGACACTGCACCGCACTGGTAAGCCACGGGCAGCTTCAGCTCGCAGCTCAGACCATCCGCCAGAGCCTCTCGGCCCAGTATGCAGCACTGACAGCACATCTGGCCAGCGGGGACAGGAAGAGTTTGTCCAGAACAGGAAATCACGCAATACCATCTTAATCTGAATATAGATCCCTGGTGAACTTGGCTACCCTGCAGATATTAGCACAAACACTGGGCAGCTTCAGCGTGGGTAAAATTATATTATATAGGACATTAATATTACACAATACAACACATGAGGTTAATGTGACACAGGGAGGCAGCCTCACCTTGGCTCTTCTGGTCTCGCAGGCGTTTCCTGAGAGGACTTCGCAGGTCCCCTCCTCCAGGGCCAGGCTGATGCCCTGCTCACAGGACGATCTCTCCAGGACGGCCGTGCAGCACTGCTCCTGGGCCATCCTGTCGGTGCGGGAGTAGGCGTGGAGGCGGCATTGAGATGGAGGCAGGGGGGATGTCACACGAACAAAAGGCCTATGGGCACGTCTAGCCCAATGTTGTCAAATGAGCAGCATCACTGAGGCTCTGAAGATGCTATTTATCCCTGATTATGTAATAATTTAGGTAAATGTCATTTGGATACTCAGCTGCCATATGGACAGCAAGAACAGTCAACCAAGAGATACATCTAAAATGTTCCTCTACAAGAATGTCAGTGAAAGATCCTTTAAAGCTGTATTAGGTTAAATTGAACTCCATAGCTGCCTTAGACTGTCTGCTGTTGCATGCTATCTGTAGAGCTCACAGATCCCCCATGACCTGATGCTAGTGTCTCTTCCCAGAGGTTTTTTAAAGCACAATCCTCTCATAACAAAAGGGCCTTTTAAGGGTACATGCTTGGTTTTGTTATTCTTTTCTGCCTTCGTCTCTTTAAGGGCCTGAAATAGACCCTCAGTTTTCCTGTTATTCTCTGCTTTTCTCAGTGTGGTTTCACCTCCTAAGTATTTCCTGGATTTAGCACTGCTCCCCCCCCCCATGATCTCAGCGCCCAGGAAATAATGTAACACCCCACGGAGTTACACTCACTTGGTCTCTTACAAATACATTGACAAGTAACGGGTAGATTATGTGACATGGAGCTCATTACTCATTTCCATCATCCAGAGAACTAAAGTAATGTGACTAAAGTAATTATGTCATCGTTAGTCACAGGTACTACAGTCGTGTCAATATTGGAGTCACAACTACTGCAGTCACATCAATACTAGAGTCACAGCTACTATCGCTGCATCAATATTGGAGTCACAGCTACTAGAGTCACATCAATACTGGAGTTAGTTACTACAGTCACGACAATATCGGAGTCACAGCTACAATAGTCACATCAATAATCAATATTGGAGTCACAGCTATTACAATGGTATCATTACTTGAGTCACAGCTACTAGAGTAGTATCATTACTGGAGTGACAGTTACTACAATCGCATCAATATTGAACTCATAGCTACTGGAGTTATGTCATTACTGGAGTCAGAGCTACAATAGCCGCATCATTACTGGAGTCACAGCAACAACAGTCACATGACTATTGCCATGTTGTGATTATTGTACTATCCAATATCCTATCAGTACTGCCGTTACAACATCAGGGCAGTCATTACTAGTCACAATCACATGACTACTGCAGTTACTATTGCTTCAGTAAATCACATAATCACTGTGGTCATTACTACTACAGCCATGGTCATGTGACTAGAGACAATGACAATGAGTCACAGCAGGGTGGGAGCACGCTCAGTGCGGCGAGGCCGTCCATAAACAGGCTGCTGCTGCTTGCCACCATTTATTTCCTCAGCTGCTCTAATAGCTATAAACATGACACAGCTCTGTGCTGTGCCTGCTGGCTTTTACTACCCCATAATCCCCTCATAAAAAAACAGTAGGTATGCAGCCCCCCACCCAGCGCCCTCCCCACCCAGGAACATCGCCCCCACCTGCATGCCGGGAACTCGGAGAGAAGCGGCAGGGAGGCACAGTCCTGTGATGTTTGGCCGTGTTCCTGACCGGCCGTGCAGCACTCGGCCAGGGACATCTGCTTCAGGGCTGCTGAGGGAGAACACACACACACACACACACATGCAGGCATACACACACATACACACGCAGGCATACACACACATACACACGCAGGCATACACACACATACACACGCAGACACACACACACACACATGCAGGCATACACACACATACACACGCAGGCATACACACACATACACACGCAGACACACA
>JAODUD010000001.1:3979843-4008221 GCA_026784285.1 Stomatorhinus walkeri | reverse complement strand
GATCAATCAGAAGGCAAATCACACAACAAAGCAAAGAAGAGAGTAAAGCAGCAAAGAGCTCTCGAACACACAACTTTCCGGCTTCTTCAAGCAGACGACCGGATCCGGATGTGACGAATGGGACGTCGGAAGGAATGGGGCGGAGTCTGATCAGGGGCGGAGCTTGGTCAGGAGGCGGGGCTGAGATGACGAGGCAGGGGGCACCGGGGAATCTGTGTGCACTCAACTTACGGCACGTAACACTGCACGTAAATCTGCGTTACTTGAACGCTGGTATTTTGTAGTGATTATCATGGTGTGAAAGTGCACAACACAACACCGATGAGTATAGATAATGGAGAGTGTATATTGCCCATTGATGTGACAGGTGAAAATTTCGATCGCCTTGCGGAACTTGAAAATATTAACCTATTTCAAAGATATTTTGCACATTTAATAATGAGGTCCAGTGACAATTTTTCAAAATTGCTATTGGAAATTTTGATTTTTTTCACCCCACCCTATTTTGAGATGCAGTAGAGTCA
The DNA here is from genome assembly GCA_026784285.1 of Stomatorhinus walkeri. Classification (NCBI taxonomy): domain Eukaryota; kingdom Metazoa; phylum Chordata; class Actinopteri; order Osteoglossiformes; family Mormyridae; genus Stomatorhinus; species Stomatorhinus walkeri. The sequence goes on along the minus strand of JAODUD010000001.1, from coordinate 4,007,697 downwards.
TAGATTTTTTCCCCTTGTGTAGTACAGTGGTACCTCAATTCTCAAACTCATTAGAACTCGAACTTCTTCAAAGTCGAACCAACCAGTTAAAAAAAATACTTAGAGCTAGATCTGAATCTCAGAAGTCAAACCGTGAACGCCGACCTAAGATAACTTGTAGGTGCGGGGAAATGAGTCACGCAGCACTCCGCGAAACAAAGGGTAAAGCTTCAGTCTCAGCCTCGCATTCGCTGTAATATTATTGTTAATGTTTACACTAGCTGAATGCATATATTTAGACAGTAAAAATACATTTAGACAATGATAGACAGTAATTATTATTATATAATAAAATGCATTTAAAAATAAAGATTTCTTATTCTTTATTTTAATATTAATAATAAACGATTAATACATTTAATTATAATAATATTGTTGTGTCGAGCGGGACCGAATGGAGACAAAGGCGCAGATGTCAGGGTATCGGGGAATACGGGGTTTAATTACAGGCAAAACACAGATGGACAATACAATGACCGGACTGGGGAAACAATGTGAAACGCGGACGAAATACAGAGGATTAATGACAATAACCAGAAACAGCTGATCACACGGGGATTCCACACGGGGTTAACGAGGGGGCGTGGCATGCGGAAGGAGCGGACAATCGGGGCAGGACACATTGTTTGGATACATTTATTTATTTTTGGGCTCGGAACCAATTAATTGGTTTTCCATTATTTCTTATGGGGAAAATTCGATCACAGACTTGAACATCCGGAGTTCTGAACGGATGAAATTCGAGTTCTGAGGTACCACTGTCTTTGACTTCCAGCATTCTTTCTTTTCTTTTTCCCTTATTCCATTTCATGCACCTTTTTGTATAAATGATGTAGTAATAGATTCCCACTCACTCCTGTCAAGTGTCTTGGGATGACTGTGTTATGAAAGGTGCTACATAGAAATATATTAAATGTGAATAGTATTTTTGAAAGGAAATGTGTCAAACTTTTGCTTCTTGAGTACACGAACAATACTCGTCAAACATCTGGACACAGCTACTTAAAATGATTTGTTTTTCAACAAATTAACAACCCTACACACCTTAAGGTTATGTAGTAAGTATTATGAATAAGCAAAGATACAGAGTGCTGTGACAGATGATTAGACCCCCACAGTTCCCCCACCAAAACCCTATACAGCTGGTTTGGGACGAGTTGGGTTGAAGAGTAAGAGTAAGGTAGCCAATCTGTGCTCAGAACTTGTGGAAACTCCTTCAGGACTGTTGGAAAAGCATTTCGGGTGGCTACATCTGGAAGGCTGCTGAAAGAATGCCTAGAGTCTGCAATGCTGTCATCGAAGCGAAAAGGGGCTATTTCGAACAGTCTAATATCTGAGAATATTTTGAGATGTTGAACACTTCTCTTAGTCATTGCAATATTTGATATGTATTACTTCATAGCCTCAGGACCTTTTGCTATAGGGTGAATAACATAGCTACAATATTTGACTGATACTGTGTCTTACAGTAGACCCTGAGGTGTGAACATTCTCTCTCCCCTTTCTCTTCATCTGTCCTACTAGCGCATTTCCCACCTCACCCAACCCGCCAATGACTTGCCGAAAAGCAAGAGGGACCAGGAGAAACTGCAGGCCATCTTCGCCCCTGATGGAGAAGGCGTCCAATTGCAACTGGAGCCCAACAAGGAGCACTACATTCCCCTACAGGAAAAGGAGTCTAACTTCTGAACCTTGGACACCTGCTATGTCTTGATACCTCAAACATAACAGCGAAATGAACATTAGAGCTGATGCCGGCTCATAACCCATCACCCCAGGACAATGCAGTAAAACCTCAGATTGCGAGCATAATTTGTTCTGTAAACTTGCTTGTAATCCAAAGCACTTGTATATCAAAGTGAATTTTCCCATTAGAAATAATCATATGATTCGTTCCGCAACCCAAAAATATTCATTAAAAATTATTCATTCAAAGTATAAAGTAAAAATACATAAAACAAATTAACCTGCACTTTACCTTTGAAAAGAATGGTGTGAGGCAGACGAAAGAGAGGAGAAGAGGAGGGTTATTTTGTACGATGACTTTCACTATAACTAACGGAATCACTGCTATCTGTTGGTTCACTGGAATCTTTTTCATTTTGTGCGACTTTATCAAGGAGAATATCCAATGGCTGCCGATTTCGCGGAAATGTGACATTGCATTGTTGTTAAACCGATTCATCGTTCGCACTGCTACGCCCTTATTCGGGAGGTACTGTACTACTTATTTTGACTATACGAGTGAGGGACGCCGACTGAGATCAAGCGCGGTAGACGATTACTCACAATTCTGCAGCGAGAGAGAAAGAAGACCCATTGGCTCAGTTGTGATCATGTAACGCTAGGCAGACATACATAATACTCGTATTGCAAGACCTCACTCGTTTATCAAGTTAAAATTTATTTTTAAAATTTGCTCGTCTTGCAAAACACTCGCAAACCAAGTTACTCGCAATCCGAGGTTTGACTATAGCTTTGGGAGCTCTTGTTAAAACATCTGCCAGTGCTGTAGCGAGGCAGCCTTCCATCCCAACGACACTTTCCACTTTTCTTAGTACACAAATAAATCCGATCCATCCTCAGTGTCATTGTTGTAGTGTCCATGCTGCTGTTTATCCATCCAAGTGGCAAGAAAGGGGACCAAAAATTAGAATAGTACATGCTGTTGTATTTTTCCGTAGTGGAGAGATTTGCAAAAAAATGTTTTTGTTCAGTATTATCTAAAGAAGTGTAAGGCATTTTATTCATGTGCTGCATCTAGAAAAAAATGATAAAGAATATTTTTAGCTAAGGTGGGTGCCTGACTGGGCATGTCACAAATCCAGGAAACCCAGCATTTTTATTGTAATCACTAAGATTACACATGTGGCACAAACATGGGTTGTCTGTTACAATCTGCACCCATGCAAAAAGCTGAAAAGAATTTATTTCATTTTAATTCAAGACAGTGTGAAGAAGTATCTCCTCCAAGTTATACACTGTGGTGGTGACTAAGGCCTTATTTCATCAACCTCTGAAGGACAAAATCAACTGAACAATTATTAATTTTCATCGAAGATTTAATTTAATTGAAGATTCAAAGAAATGAACCTTTAATGAACTTACTTGTTCCATTTAAATACATTTTCAATTGTAAATATGTTGAATTCTACACAGATATGTGATATTTTGAGGTATATCAGTGATGGGAATTAATGTTTTTCATATTTTATCTAACTGTTCATTTTTTTCTGTAGGAATAATAGTACAAAAACTGGATTTTAAAGTGGTCTTAAAATGATTTTATAATACTCTCTGCAACAGTACTTTAGGCTTCCAAATGTTTAACTTCCACTTCCCAAGTTTTAAACAGGGTCTTAGCTTAAGATCTTGTTGAATGCAAATTTTATGCCAGTATTACTAAATAACATTTCCATTTGAGACATCTGAAATATGTACAAACAGTGCACAGATGAGAGAGTGTTTGTACACTATATCTTGTATTTGTTTTCATTACAAATGTAATATTTTCTAATAGCTCTTATGAAATAGGGAAAACACTGCAACAAAATTTACTGTCTATGATACATGCAATGTGATAAACATGAGAGAAAAATGTTCCGTAGTTTGGAAGACTGTGTCAAACAAAATGTGTGTTTCGTATGAATGAACTTCCTGTATTCCTGTAAGTAGTGTGTGTTATAAATCAGTCATAAATAAAATTATTTTAAGAAGCAGTGGAATTAAAAAAAACATCTGCATAATTTTAATGCTGATAAAGTATAACTTTAACTGTAATGTAAAGTATAAATGTGGGGATATTGTGTGGCACATTAAAAGTAGAAAATGAGGATTCCTTCAATACATTTATAACTGGTATTTGAAATTAAATTAAAATTCTTCATTCGCACTATGAGGTACTAACAGCTATTTTCCAATACAGAATGAATGAAGTATCCTTGATATTGAATGAGTGAAAGATGTGCATTATAATATGAATATTATTGGCTTTAAAGAATAGAATTAATAAGTAAAATGAAGAACAGTTCTGGCATTATAAAGCATTACCAAATTTTTCATGTTTCAAAAGTCCAGCGTGAGAGCATCTACGGAGAATTACATGCTCTAAAATATCCAAAATTCTGGGAATTAACATTTAAATAGACAACAGTTCCCTACGAGCCTTAGGTTTGACAAGCTAAATTTCTGTAATTATTGTTATTAAGTCATATTTTTCTGTGCTGATAGTTGTAATGCCTACTCACTATTACTACATAAAATCAAATGCAAAAGCATAATTACAACAACTGTCCGTTGTGTCTTTTCCGAAATGCTTAGATCCCATGAGTATTTCAATTCATATTTACAGACTAGGCACCCGTTTTAGTAAAAGTAAGAATATTTCAAAAAGCAGTGTTGCTGATTTCCAGTTAAATTAGGCGTTGTTAATGGGTCCATAATGCTTTCACACGCCACAGTATTCCCTGCTCAGGAAAACGGGAGAAACTGGTCTGGTGATGTTTCGCACTGAACTTCGCCGCCGCTGATCTAATTGGCTGAGAACGCGTGCCCATGCTGTGTCGTCAACGCGGTGACGCTCCTCTTTCCCAGTATGCACCGGGGCCATGTTAAAGGAAGATGGCGGAGGGAGGAGCGGCCGATCTAGAAACACAACGCGGAGAGGTCGCCGGATTGTTAAAAACGCAGCTACGAAAAGGAGATACATGGTGAGAGACGATTGACCGGCGTTTCGGAGTGCCGTGGGTCGCGCCGGCCGAGCCTGTCCGAGCTGTCAAGCTCCGTGACGGCGTAACAGGGGTGGACAGGCCGCGGCTCTCAGACAGCTGCATTCCGTTAATTTCCCCAGGCAGACCCGCGACCTACTCGGTATGGCCTCGCATTTCTCCGGAGACCGGCCCTGTGGCGCTCGGTTGTGGCCGTCCGTGTGCTGCCGGCGAGGGGTTTATGAGCGCGAAGTTGGCGGAACCGGCGAGATTAAAATTAGGCTCGCGACCCGCGATCTGAACTTGAGAACCGGATCGAACAGCCGAGAAATCAGCTGTCAGGAATACTTCATGCTGATGATCGATCTCCCGATCGGCTTAAATGCCAATAATCGACTATTCAATCCAAGTAAACGCAAGTAACTGAGTGCCTGGACGCCACAGCCCCTACAGAAGATGACAAAGCAGCTGTCGCGTGTCTTTCTTGCCAGTAATCGGGTGTCTGATCAGCATAAACACGAATTACACAACCTCTGACCAACATAATTCCTGCTGTTCGTGACCGATGGTCTCTTAATAGACCCAACCTAACAGTACTAGGAATTTTAAAATGCATAACTCGTTAAATAGTCTGTTCATGTTCATCTGAAGTTATGACAGCGTTTTCCCAACTCTAAGAAGAAAAGATTTATTGGACGTTAAATTCGCTGGTAAATTGACGGTGTTCCAGTTAATTTGAATGAACTTTGTCTTTTTAAGAGCGGTGGATAGCACGTAAACTTTGCGAAGCTTATGAAGTTCAGTCTGTTAAGTAAATGAGAAGTCAGAGCTTCCCTTTTAAAAGGTGTGCAGATTTCTGATAGCTGTGTTTTACAGACCAGTTGGTTTCAAAACGGCACTAAAGAGCCTGTGGTTTGTATTTAGATATTCATTCGTTTGTTTTTCTACCTCATTTCGGCATTTTGGCATCCATGCTTCACTAAAGACATAAAAGTGGAGCCTGTAATAAAGAAAGCACAGCTTAAGTCTGGCATTGGACCCAATTGGCCGTAATTGTAATACTGACTTGTGGTCTGCATTTACTGCTGTGGGTGTGAAAAGTTTATCTGCAGGGTAATTTGCCTGGATGGGCAACAGCGCTTATTCAGAAATATGATGGCACGGGCAAGACGGACACGTGATCCCAGCAAAGGGAAGATGATGCTTCCGTAACTGCTGACTAGTCTTTTAGACAGGCAGTGATCTCATTGGCCCTGCACTTTTCTCGGGAGACCACAGTGATTTGAAACGGTACCGCAGAATTTGAACGGTTTGAAATTAGGTATGACGCACGTTCTGCACATTCTGCACCCTTCTGTGTTTTTACATAATATTTTTTTGCACAGGTATTTAGTAGACAGTCGCTGGTTCAAACAGTGGAAGAAGTATGTTGGCTTTGACAGCTGGGACAAATATCAGATGGGTGACCAAAATGTCTACCCTGGACCAGTGGACAACTCCGGACTCCTTAAAGGTAAAAATCCCATAAGGAACTCTGGTAACCTGAATCCTGTACACAATGGGTGTATCGTGATTTCAGAAACGCACATCCACAGATTGCTCTCAACACCCATTGTAAATATGAGGTCGCGCCCATGATTTGTCATAAGTTCAATTGGCATCACAAAGCGGTTGAGGAGGACAAAGCTTGAAAGATTAGTTTTAAATGTGCTGGCATTTAGGCGGGAGAGCTGTAATGTGTGATTATATGAGCATGAGGTGGCAATTGCTGACGTGTGACCCGTGCCACTGATCAGCATCTGCTCCCTCTCTGCTTACAGATGGGGACGCACTGGCCCTCAAGGAGCACCTCATCGACGAGTTGGACTACATTCTCGTCCCTACAGAGGGCTGGAATAAGCTGGTCAGTTGGTATGGATTGATGGAAAACCAGGAGCCAATAGCACGCAAGGTACGACTCCCTTGTCTAAACACAGTACTGAGGTTAATTTGGCTTGGACCCAGTTAGGCTTGTGGGCTCTAGGGCATTTTGCTGTTTTTTTTTTTTGTGCTTTTCCTTTGCTGTACGTTTGCTGTACGTTTGCTGTCTGTCTCTATTCTTGGGCAGTGTGTGGCTCATTGGGTTAGGATTTTCTGCTTTTGGTCGGAAGGTTGCCGAGTCAAATCCAGGTTTGGCAGAGCGCTGTTATCGTTGAGCCCCTGAGCAAGACCTTTGACCCCTGGTTGTTCCGTGGTCTGGCTGCTCCTGCTTTCTCAAAAGTGTTGCTTTGGATAAATATGCAAATGAAGTTGTGTGTTTTTGGCATCCATGGATTCAAAATACTTATTTAAAAAAATATATATATTTTTAATACATAGTATTGAGCCAAGAGATCCAAAACTGCAAGGGCCCGTTTGGTAGAAATTTCTCCCCATAAATCTGCTCATTTGCTGACGACTGAAATAGACCACGGTCTCCTAACACCTGCTCTTCCAGGGGAACGCGTTACATTTTTTAATTGACTCAATTTTAGTTTAACATATTATTGGCCTCAGCGGAAGAAGATCCATATCGAGCCTGGATCAGCTTTGTTTTGAGGGTCACCTCGCAGAAATGTTTGTCACATCTGCGTGCTCATTTTTTCCCGCCAGAGCCGTCCGTGCACGGGTATACCACCACAACACATGGCTGCTTGTTCCCCTGCTTGACCGGCCATGGTAGAATGGCGGTGTCCTTTCTTCCTTTGGCCGATCCTCCCCTTTCGCCATATATGTAAGGGGTGTCGGATAGCTGTCACGTTTCTATTTTCAGAGCAGTCTGGATGACACGCGCCTTGGGGAGCCGTCCGCTGCACAAACATGGAGGAGGTAGTTTCTTTCCGTGTTTTTTTTAATTGGTGGGCTCTAATGGCTGCATGTAACCGAGATCCTGGTCGGATCTTTGCTCTTTGGTTTGGCTCAGCATACCCTCCAGGAGTTAAACCAGTGGTGCCGGTATCCTTGTTTAATGCTCAGGGGTGGGGAGGGGACAGAGGGAGAGGGGGTTGAGGGAGAGAGAACCCGCGGAGGTCAAAACGGAGTGGTCCGTCATGTTAAAAGGGGGAGGGGGGGGCAGTTGGAGGGGGGTCGGTTTTTCCATGCTGTTCCCTAGGGTCTTGTTTTACTGTTTTAACCCCTTTTTGACGGTTGCATAACATATCTGCGGTTAAGTGGAAGGAATTAAATGAGAATCTGTCAGGAAAGTCTGAATGCTGTCTACCGTCGAGCAGTGGGGGGCTGGCTAGCTGCTTGTAGGCCGTGCGAAATAAATAGGATGGGACCCTCCAGCTGTCTCCATGCCACAGCGCTAAATTAAGTCTCTCCTGACATGCGGTGCTGAGCGAAAGGTGTAGAAATCTGACGACTGATTCAACGGGACGCGCTGCGCTGCACCACAGGGCAACAGCTACAGTCCAGTGGCCTTTCCGAAACTAATAAGCGATGCTCCGAAATGGTTTGGGAACTTAGTCTTCCCCTATCTGCGTCCTTGGTCCCTACTTTCTCCTTCCAGATACTTATTCCTGAAGCAATTGCTGGAGTAGATTTTGCCTGATCAGGACCGAATCGTCAGCACGTGCCAAACGAGGGTGACGGGCAGCTCCTCTCTCTCCTACCCGCAGGTGGTCGAGCAGGGGATGTTCGTGAAACATTGCAAGGTGGAGGTGTACCTGACAGAGCTGAAGCTGTGTGAGGACAGCAACATGGAGAATGTGGTCACCCGGAGGTTCAGCAAAGCTGACACTATAGGTGAGGATCTCTCGCCGTTCATAGGGCGCGCTGGCAGACCGTCTGAAAATTACCTCAAGCCAGAACATTTGTGTAGACCTCGTAGGCATCCAGTGAACAACATGCCTTGTTTAGCTGTAGTCTGCATCTGAGAAATCTAGTGTCATTAATGGTCTTTCTTAATTCTTTATGGCTGGGATCATCTCACCTCTTCTAAGAAACTTTCTAATTTGTCTTAGTGTTTTGTAGATGTCAGGCTATTCTGTCTTCTCCTATACTGATAACATGAGAAACATTTGTTTTTCTTTGCTGAAGACACCATTGAGAAGGAGATGAGGAAGCTGTTCAGTATTCCTGATGAGAAGGAGACCAGGCTGTGGAACAAGTACATGAGCAACACCTTCGAGCCCCTTAATAAGCCTGACAGCACCATCCAGGATGCCGGTCTGTATCAGGGACAGGTACGGCTGGGGGGCGCTGCTCACACCTTGGCATGTGGTCCCTGCTATTGATGCCACACGTGGCATTTTCTCCAATGCGTTCCTCATCACTCTTTGTCCGGGACACATTTATGCACGTGGTAGATGTTGCGGAACACTAAATATATGCATAGTTATGTCAATGAGTCCTTTTCGGAATGGCTGCTTGTTCTGGTGTTCTGAGGTAGGATTCGACCCCGATTACAGGCTAGGTCCAGATGCCTGACTGAGACCCAAGTCCCGGTTTGGATTAGAGGACCAGACCCCTAAGGTTTAAAGTCATGGTTTGGGGATTCCCCCCTCCCGCCAGTCATCTTTCTGCGTCTGCTAAAGGCTCTTTAGGTCCTGAGACTCTCGGACGTTGCCACCTGGTTCCATTAGGCTTGTCTTAACACGTGCAGCATGGTTGGTTCTGTCACAGAAATGACTGCAATAACAGGTCCATGATTTTCTCAGCTCTTGTATAGTAGCTTTTTTCATAAACTGCAACGTGGAAATTTGGGACAGTGTGTTGATAGTGTGCTGCAGATCTGTCCCGTACTGTTGTGAATCATGTACCTCGGTGAACAGGCTTTGTGCAAGCCAGACCATTGAGAATCTGAGCTGCCTTTGTAGTTTCGCGGATCCTGGTGGGTGTAGAGTTTGTGGACAGCTTTGGATGTGGAAGCTGGGGTGATTCAACTTCAGCACGGTCACTGTCATTCACTGCCCTTAGTTAGTTTTGCTTTTCGTCTTTCCTTTATTCTCAAGCTGGGTTGTTTCACTTTCTCTTTCAAGCCCATGTTTGTCTTCTGCTAAAATGGACGGTAGATATCAGGGTATCTAAATGAACGGTAGATATCAGGGTATCTAAATGGACGGTAGATATCTACTGTGAAAGTGTAAACAGCCCAGCTTGTTTGGCCTTTCGTTGATGTCACACAAGCATGGCGCTGGACTCTCTGTGCCCCACATCCCTACACTGACTTAGATCCCTCCCTGTGCGGTCAACAGCGTGAACATTTGCAGTCGAACTCGTTAAGGTGTTGCCGTGAACGCTAATGGTGACCGTGACTCAGCGATGACACAGTCCAGTAGCACAGGTTCCCACCTCACAATTGCCCACCACAGCCCGACGCCAGTGTTTAATGTATGTTCTCTGTGTTCAGTCACAGAATGCGGTCGGAGGACAGGGCTCAGATGAGGTGGGTAACAATGCCAGGCAGTGTTACTGGTGATTAACCGTGAGTTCATAAACTTACCATTGAATGCATGATATGCTAGTTTACCTGGATTCTGATTAAGATAATACATGTTTCCGCTTTGGCTGTTGGTTTTTTGATTCGGTACTGTACACAGCTCTAATTCTGGCTGGAGCTGCTGATTTGAGCAACAGTTAAGGTGCTGTGTTCTAGAACATTCCCAGGGGTCACACACTGCTAGACCAGAGACGTTAACAGAAAGTAAGGCCACATCTTGTAGGAGTTTGGCCTTGCCTTTGTTTCCCTGGCACTGTATCTCTGTTCTCCTGCCGCTTAGCTGAAAAGTGCTAAACCCATTAGCCCTGCAGTACAGTAAAGGCTTAGGAGTGAGGGACGAATTTGCCTCACTGGCGCCCCCTTTCCACTCTTTAGGCAATGTGCGCTTTTCTCCGTGGCTGCTTTGCCAGTGGGATGTCTGGAGTCAGAAATAAAAGGATGCAGGATCCAGAGGAAGTTCTGATCCAAGTCACACAAATCACACAATGGAAAATTGGGCTATTTAATAAGTAGAAACCCCAAACCCCCTTGACTTTTACTATTCAGATGCCTTTTTCTAGTAATTTCGGCATCATGTATGGCCCATGTCCCCTATGAGGCAGCATTTAGATCGTGAATGGTTGCCAGTTGGTGTTCAATATCCTCTTTACACTTCACATTTATTGAGTTGATACTTTCATCCAAAGTGACATAGAAGTGAGGGAAGCTCCAGGCCAGCCGGCATCCTTGGAGTATTGGGGTTAAGAGTCGTCCTGGCTTGGCCACAAATCTGTCCTCTCAATAGACTGAAATTGTGCCTCATCATCCCCCTACTGAGATCCCATGAAATCTGCTCTCAGCCGGAAACAGCCTCAGAAATTTACAGCAGTCTGAGATGGTCGAGTATCTAAATGTGAAACATCAGATGTTTCACATTTACCCGAATTTCAATCTGAAACCTTCAGGTTACTTTGTCACCAGTACTACCCATTGTGGATTGTTAATGTAGGATGTAGAGCAGCAAAATTGAAGCGGGACACTAACAAGCCGTGTGATTGGATGATCCTTCATTAACTGCCGCATTATCATTCGCTGTGTCTGTTGCCTCTTTGTTTAATTGGTTTAATTGATTGATCGATACAGTGCCTGCTGTGACATGCATGCAGACTTATCAGTCATCTGCTTTCACTGCATTTGCCAGACTCATTTTTTCCCCTCCCCCTGTGGGACACATTATTAATTAATAGCCCTTTTTTGTTGCTTGCCTAGCTAGGTGTATGTCTTGGGTTCAAGTGATCAAGGCCACGTGCCCAAGAGCATGTCCCGGTCCTCGTCCCTTTGTTTATCTGCGTACTTGTCACGCACAGCTGAAGAACATTACACTTTAACGTTAACGTGACAGTCAGTTTGCTCGTTCAGCACTAACGATTCGTCCTACCAGTGACGTATGTTCAAGATCCTCACATCACGCGCTATTGTGGCCGCAATACCTAAATATCACGTTTGGCAATTGTTGACTGTGTCCAAGTAACGTCACACCAGCCAAACTCTGTCACCTCAAATTCTTCTCCTATTATAAAAATTTGCCCCCTTGAGGCACAAGCAATGAACACGCAACTAACATCGGCAATGTACGTTAGCTAGCTGCTCACATTCATTTGAAAATCCTGCCCTAACGCAAGAGTCCGTTTGATATGCGCCGTTGAGGTTACAGGCCTGACTTTCGAGGAGCCCTGAACATATTGTGTCACCTGCACTGAATAGCCAACACGTTTGCCGTGATTGATGTGCAGAGATGAACTTTGAATCCATGTAGAAGCAAATGCTTGCAAGGAAATTTATGAATTGATGGTTCTCCCTACAGGTTCTTGTAATAGAGCAAAAAAATGAGGATGGAACGTGGCCAAGAGGTTCTTCTACATCCAAGTGAGTGTGTGACTGTGGCTTCGCTGTGACATGGGGTAGGATTTGTGGGTGGGGCTACTCTGCTCCTGGCCAGTGAGTTGTAGAATGTATGTATGTGTGTAAGTGTGTATGTATGTGTGCGTGGTTGGGGGGGGGTTTAGTGTGTTGACAGGAGCTTGAACCAGTCTCTAGTTCTAACTGTAGAGCATGTGGCTGGTCACTGTCCCTGACTGACAGCAACTGTGCAGCTCTGATTGCTAGTCCTGCATTAGCATGCCTGTGGCCAGTAGGTGCGACACTCTAAAAGGGTCATTCTCACGAACTCATGCAATCAAATGTCCAAGCCCAGTATATTGAAAAAAATGACAAAAAATCAAATTCTTTTTATAATGATTGGTTTGCCTGTGAGGTTTCATAGGCTATGGAAGTCTTTTGAGGGTTTTATACATTTTACAATATTTTTATTTTCACTTTACTGTAACATGTTATAGTATTTTTTGTACTGCACTGCTTATAGTTTTTAAATCAAAATTTGATATAAAATAACACATTTTGACTTCCTACAGTAAACATCAGGGGAGTGTTGGGAGGGCTGGAGGACTGGGGGTGCAACGTTCATTTTGGCAGGATCATCGAAAGTGCCCCCCTTTTGAAGTCCTTGGGGCCCCTTTTGATGGCCAACGAGCAGAATTCAAGTGTCCGGTTCTTAGTCACAAAATTCATTTTGCAATGTTTCTTCATTACTGTGATTTTTCCAAAAAAACTGTCAATACTACATTAATGCTGTCAAGTGTTTTTCTATCCATAACACATCACAAAGATTAGACAGATAAGGCTCTCTGCTCAAATTTTATGAATGTTTTTTAGTTTGAACCTCACAGTTTGGAAATCATTACTGCAACAAGTAAATATTATGTTGATATGATAAGTTATTGATAAGAAATTTTACAAACAGGATGAGAAATTTGGTAACATTTCTTGAAGTGTGATTTTAAGGTCATTGTAGCTGTCCCCAGTATTTGCAAAATTAAAGGCAGCTCAGTACTGCAACAGTAATTTCTCAGTACTGCTTACAATTGAAATTGTAGTATTTATGGAAAATTTACCATTATATTTCATTATATTATGTTTCCTTTAGGGGACAAAACAACCGTAATTTGAATGTCTGCTAGCATTACGGGGAATAATACAATGAGAATGATTTTAGGTGAATTTTTATTTTCCTAATTGATGGCACCTATGATACTGTAGCCTCTTCACCTGTCTCACTAAAAGTATTATAGGAGTCATGTACAATCTCACTAGTTCCAGTCAATTGTATCCCTAATTATTAGTTTTTAATTTGCTTTCATCAGGGTCAATTGAAAACTCCTGCACATCTGATACAGAAACATAAAAGGCAAAATCTAAGTTGGAGAGAAAATGCAACAAATTATATTGAAGAGAAGGAAAGAGCGTTTCGTCGCCCTAACCCTCCACACAGCAGTGAAGGCCCATTTGCAGAAATCACTAACATAGGTCATGCAAACAACACACAACCATGGCAGCAAATAAGCAAAACTAAAGTAAGGGACCAAATAGAATATAAATACCATGCTGCAGTATTCATCACCATTACCGTTTCCCATCATCCTTGGTAATGCACATTTCATTACGGGAACACATCAGTTCTCTCTAATTTATAGAATTAGTTTGAAGACCGGGCAAGAAGTAAAGATGAGGGGGAAAATGTCCAAACTAAGAAAAAGATTGAGCAAAAATATATATTATAATAATATTTTATCATACAAATTGTTTAAGGTGGGTTATATGCACTAAAGTTGAAAGAATTAAAAAAACATTTTATGGACTTTAGTTTTATTTGATCTGAAACCTTTTAAGGCTATCACATGTTTGGATGTCTATTTGGGGGAAATTTGGTTAAAAAATACTGAAAGCAGAGCAACAAATTGTATCATTTTAATATCCCTAAAAAGTTAGAGTAATGTCAGTTGGCTGTATTTCATTTTCTTCCCTAAAAAAAATATCACCTTCGTGAAAATGACCCTAAAGTGTAACCCTAGCCTCTTCTGGCTCTATGCCTCTTGTTCATGTCAAAGACAGCTGGGATTCTAGCTTCAGGACATGACTGGCCAGACTGGGGAAAAGGGTGGGAAAAGGCCGGGAAAATGGCCAATAGTAACCAGTGAGAGGGAGCTCGTTGTTTGGAAGGACGCTCTGTTGTCATTTTCCTTTATTCTTTTCAGACATCATTTAAGGTCGTTTTTTCCCTTCTTTTCCTTAACCCGTATATCTTTTTGTTTTCAGTGCATATTAGCACATCACACATCTTTCTTTATTGGTGCATTTATAACCTTGCCTTTTTCTTTTGCTACAAGCGCTAATGCGAAATCCTTTAGCCTTCTTTTCTAATCACTGGTGTTCTTATCTTTGAAGGTCGTCAGGCACTTCCAATCTATCGACCTTACCAAAGATCTCCCCCTCGTCTCTCACAAACAATTATAACAGCTTCAACGACAGGAAGTAAGCGTCTCCGGGGTGTGGTGTGACTCGCGGCGGGCAGCCTGGCCCGCGCCGTCGCTGCATGGTGTGTGTTCCATCGGGTGTCCGCCAGCCACGGCGGGGGGAGGGCTGAGGTGGGGGGGTCAGGGTGTGCGAGTCCTGAAACTTTCCGGAGCTGTGTGTGTTTCTACCTTGTGAGCACCGTTTGCATGTCTTGTTATTATGCCGAGTTCACCAATAGCAGCGCTTGTCTCTCTTCGATTCGTTTGTTACGCATGATGTGATTGGCTCGTGGGGGCCCAGGCATTCGCTGTGTCATTCTGATAATCCACCGTCAGCCGGATGTTTTTTTTTGTTTTTGCTGGTTTTCACTAGTTTCAGAATTTGGTGAGGCAGCAGGAAACGTGTAATCCGGCCCAAGTAGCCCCCCACCCGACAGGGCAGAAAAGAGCATTAATGTCCGGGGGCGGGGGGGTAGTCTCGGGAAGGTGCCAGGCAGTGCTGTCCTGCACTTGCTGCTTGTCCTTTTCCCTGGGGTGATGAGCCAAGCTGAATGTGGCTTTAAGCGGCCAGCTGCTGGCACTGAGCCAGGGGGCCATGGGTACGCTCTCATCCCCACCCCCCTCCATGACCTTAATGATCCCCCGCTGTCCATCCCCACCCTGTAGATCCCACTCCCGTCCGGGTAGCCGCTGATGCTGCATTTACCTACTGCTACCGACCAATCCCCCCCCCGGTTGCATTCAAGGTAGCGTTGCTCTAATTAGCGAAGCTGCTGAGGGAGGCAGATCGAGAGTGCCGCATTCCGCCTGCGCCTGAGCATGCATGGGAGTGGGTTCCCATCCGTGGGGGTGTCTCTGTGAGGTTCCGGTCTGCCGGCTCGCCATCCCGCCAACCCCAGGCTCTCCACACCCCCCCCCCGATCTGCGTGCCGCTATAAATAGGCTCTCCGGGTGCCTGTGGACGCCGATGTCATGCTGGTCCTGAAGATGCTGCCAGAGCACCTGTGACCGAAGCCCCACCCCTTCCAGATTTTCTTTTTGCCTTTCCCTCCGTGTGTGCGGACCTCGGTGCCCAGCATCCTCTCCGGTGAAAGCACGCAGGGGCGACATGCAGTGGCAACGGATATGAGATGCTTGTGTGCTGCACGTGGTGCCTGAGGCCGGAATGCGCCGAGCTGGACCTGGAGGGGAGGGTGGAGAGCAGGAGGGGCTGTGAATCCGCCCGCAGAGACCGCCGGTAGACCCCGCTGTGCCGCATTTTTCCGTCCCGTCCCACCAGCTACTGCTTCCCACCATTTTTTTTTTCTCTTCCCCTCCACTTTCTGTTAGTTCTGCTTTATTTTTTCACCTCCCCCCCCACCACAAATTCGGATTCTTTTATTATTGATTCAGCCTTTCATTTGAGCCTTCAGGTTTTGATTTATTTCGGCTCGATATCATCCGTCCACCGCTGCAGGTTCCGGGGCTCTGCTTTTCCGTGGAAACTGCGTCTCCTCAGTTACTTAATCTGTGCCGTGGCTTTGCAGTCAGCCTTTATTCATTTTGTTTTTCGTGCTTTCCTGATTTACTTTGCGGGATTGCCGTTTGTGTGTCGCCGTGCCGTCTTGGTGCACACCGTCCGATGAGCTGCCTCGTCTCCTCCCGTCTCCTGCAGCGTGAAAAACTCCAACTACTGCCTGCCGTCATACCCGCCATATGCCAGCTATGAGTATCCAGACCAGAGCCGGTCCAGTGAGTGTCCCGGCCTGTGCGGACTCTGCAACCTGGGTAACACCTGCTTCATGAACTCCGCTGTCCAGGTATCTTTGGCCTCCCGTGTTCCTTCCTTACCTGGTATCTCTGATGCGTGTTAAAGTGATTTATGTCAAGAGACTGACGCTCGGCTCCTGTTTTTGTGCTGAAGTGGATCCTTCAGCCTTTCTTCTGCAGCTGGTTATATATGGTGTGTATCTGCGATACATCCCACTGCCGGTGTTTGCAGAAGAGCTCTTCTACCTGAGCTAATCTCTGCTGGCTGCTGTAATGCTCTGCAATGAGTCTCTCCTGACCTTAATTACCACACCTGTACTGTACATTTTTGCATGCCGCACTATTTTTTGGTTATCTTTTCTTGTTACTTGTATCTATTTATGTTGTGCCTCTAATGGCTTAGTCGTATTTATTTTCTGCTGTAAAGCCTACAGTGTCCTTCAGGATCAATACTTTCTCCATCTGTCTCTCTCTGTCTATCTGTGTGTGTGTATGTGTATATATATATATATATCTGCCCATCTTTGTCTATCTGTCTCTATATCTATGTTTTGCTATCTATCTCTGTCTATCTGTGTATATCTATCTGCCCGTCTTTGTCTATCTGTCTCTATATGTTTTGCTATTTATCTCTGTCAATCTGTGTATATATATCTGCCCATATTTGTCTATCTGTCTCTATATCTATGTTTTGCTATCTATCCCTGTCTAAACACAAATGTAAATTAATGAAGTCCTAAGGATGTAGCTTCTTGGTGTGTTTCTCCTCCAGTGCAGGGACTTTTTTCTCCTCTGGACTCATGCCATTCAGAAACATTTAGCCTATTTTCTTAATGAAGTATTCGGGGACTGTAACTTGCAATGTAAATCAATCTCAGTTAATTCCCATTGCCCATTTACCATCGATCTATCAATTGCTGATGCAATAGAACCACATCCCACATGGGAGCGCTATTCAAACTGGTCCTGTCTTGTTCCGTCAGTGCTTGAGCAACATACCCCCGCTGACTGACTACTTCCTGAAGGACAAGTACCAGGAGGAGCTGAACATGGAAAACCCTTTGGGCATGAGGGGGGAGATCGCCAAGGTCTACGCTGAGTTAACCAAGCAGGTTTGGTCAGGGAAGTACAGCTACGTGACACCGAGACCCTTCAAGGTGAGCCCTCCTTGGGTTAGCGCTCCCATGCTGGCGGTGAGGCTCTTTGACGGCGTGCTCCAGACCTCTCGCTATGTCCCTACACCTTCAGACGCAGGTAGGCCGCTTCGCCCCCCAGTTCTCCGGATACCAGCAGCAGGATTCCCACGAGCTTCTGGCCTTTCTGCTGGACGGGCTACATGAGGACCTGAACAGGATCAGGAAGAAGCCGTACATCCCCCTGAAGGACGCCGACGGCAGGGCGGACGAGGTGAGGGCCGCCCATGTGGAGCACTAAGCAAAGCGTTTGCCCCTTGAAGCCTGCCAAGTTGGCGCCTCTTTAGATGACGGTGCCCTGTGTGGATGGCAGTGCTGCCTGATGGGTTGACCGACACTGCCTGTTGGTTTGGGCCTCTTCCCACACCCATAGTACAGTGTGTCTTGGCGCGTCCAAGCTCTGGTTACAAAGGGACGCTTTTTCCTCCGGGTTAGGTCGTCGCACAGGAGGCCTGGGAGAACCACATAAAGAGGAACGACTCCATCATCGTGGACATATTCCACGGCCTCTTCAAGTCCACGCTCGTCTGCCCCGTGTGTTCGAAGGTCTCTGTGACCTTTGACCCCTTCTGCTACCTGACACTACCATTGCCCATGAAGAAGGAACGTGCACTGGAGGTCTACCTTGTGCGGCTGGACCCTCTCGCCAAACCCATGCAGGTGTGGAATCACGAGAGTGAAAACGAATCACAAGTCATAAAAATAACAGATGGCAATCTGACCGGTCTGGACCTGACTTTGTCTTTCAGTACAAGCTCACTGTGCCCAAGGTGGGGTGCATCTCTGACCTCTGCAACTCTCTCTCCCTGCTGTCTGGTCTGCCTGCTGACAAGGTAACTCTATCATAGGCTCTCCGTCCTCCAATCCCATCTCCCAGTATCTACCTGGCTAACTCCCCACCCCCTTTGACGCAGATGATTGTGACGGACATATACAACCATCGCTTTCACCGGATATTTGCTTCCAATGAGAACCTAAGCAGCATCATGGAACGGGATGACATTTACGTGTGAGTGTCGCAGCCGGTATCGGGTTGCCTTGTGCGTGGCGCAGCACAGCGCGGTGCAGAGCAGTGGTGTTTTATGCCACGGTCACCCTTCCTTGTGTCCACAGCTTCGAGGTTGCTGTCCGCCGGATGGAAGACACAGAGCACGCGGTCATCCCAGTCCTTCTGCGGGAGAAATACAAGCAGTCAGGCTACAACCACACCAGCACCCCGCTGTTTGGCCAGCCCTTCCTCATCACCGTGCCTCGCAGCATCAGCGAGGAGAAGCTTTACAACATGCTGATGCTTCGGATGTGGTATGGAGCTGCCCTGACACTGCTGTACCATTAATCTGCCAATAGGGGACACCATATTTGCGGTGCAGACATATTTATCTGCAGATAGGGGGCAGCATATCTACTGTGCGTTACCATTCATCGAGGCAGTATATCTGCACCCTGAGGGCAATACTGAAGGAGCAGTGGTTACCTGCTGTTACGGTCCCCACTATTGCTTTGCATTAGCATTTATCTGCAGACAGGGGGCAGCACATCTACTGTGATGTGCGATTTTACCTGTTTTACAATGTGTAAGTAGCTGTTTTTAATGATGGTGGTTTGGCTGAAATAATTCCGACACTGTCTCCTCCTCCTAGTCGGTATGTTCGCTCCACCCCCTTTCAAGAGGAGTCCGAGGAGACGTGCAGCTCCAAGGAGCACGGCATCAACGGCAACGTCTCCAACGGCGTCCTGGAGGAGGGCTCTCCTAGTGAGTGTCATTTACTAAAGCCAAAGTTCCAACTACTCTGCAAACTGAGAAATTACAGTTCAACAATATTATAATGCATGTGCCTGATTTATGAGAGATGTTTTTCTTTGTGTGTGGGGTGAAGTTGTTTTGCCTAGACATTTAATTTTCTGAGTGCATTTTAGTATTAGTCCAAAGGAATCGGAGAAGAAATTAAATTTACTCATGTGTTAGCCTGGCCAACACTGAAATCATACTGCGGCGGTTCTGTCCATGGAACAAGGCTGGGAAGGTTGATATAAGGTTTTAAGTTCTTTTCTAATCTGACAGAAAAATCTCTGCCCATGAAAATTGATTCCATAGAGCTATGGAGCACTGAATTAGCATTTTTGGTCCGATAAAGACAAAGTAGGTAATCCTGTGGGACATATTATAACCCTCAAAGATGGTACTGCGGAGTATGATGGTATTTTAATGAAGCCCTTAGGTAACAGCTGGCGGGTGTTTGCAGGTGAGATGGAGACAGACGAACAGGACGATGAGTCCAGTCAGGACCAGGAACTGCCATCAGAAAATGACAACAGCCAATCAGAAGAGTCCGTGGGAGGGGACAATGATCTGGAGAATGGTATTGGTCCTGAGCAGACGACAAAAGGCCACCAGTCAGAGGGCCAGCGGAAGCGGCTTTTCACATTCCAGTTTAACAACATGGGCAAGATGGACTTCAGCTACATCAAGGAGGAGCCCCGGCAGATCCGCTTTGACGAGGGATACCTGAGGCTCAGCGGTAAGCATGACCACGCACGTAAGGTGAAGTTCAAGAAAAAGTAGCCCTAAGGGTTTTGTGTCTGCGTTGGCCTTTCACAACAGATAGATCCTATCTTTCCTTGGACTGGGAACCCGAGCTGAAGAAGAAATTTTTTGACGAGAGCGTGGCAGAGGTATGAGACTCCAGGGACACTCTGGTTTCTGTGGTGACTTCAGCCAGCGCCGAAAGAGGACGCCGCCTGACTTGGTTTTCTTTGGCCTGCAGGATTTCGAGAAGCACGAAAGCATGGAGTACAAACCGCAGAAGAAAGCCAGCTGCAAACTGAAGGACTGCATTGAGCTGTTCACCACCAAGGAGAAGCTGGGTGCTGAAGACCCTTGGTACGCCTCTCTTCAGTGAGACCACACCTGAAGTGGATGACAAATCTCCAACTTCTGTTTCCTCCACCTAACTCAGTCCCATTTGGTCAAGTCCTACAGTAACATTTCTGTCTCTAGTGACTGGGTAAATGTAGCGTCAGAGCTCACTATGGGTAGGATTATCACTTGCTGTTAATCAGGTTGGTTTAACAAAGTTATTCGGTTATAATACTGGTGTTTGATTGGCTGGGCTGGCATCATGGGATTCTATCAAGTTACTACCTGTAAGAGGAGGTCTGTCGTCAGAGATGCTGCTGTTTAGCATCTTTGTTCATTGTGAGCCTGCCTTTTTCTCCATGTCTGTCTGCCTGCCTGCCTGCCTGTGTCTGTCTGTCTGTCTGTGCATGTGTGTGTGTATCTGTGTCTTGTGGTTTTCAGGTACTGTCCCAACTGCAAGCAGCACCAACAGGCCACGAAGAAGCTGGATCTGTGGTCCCTCCCCCCGGTCCTGGTCGTGCATCTCAAGCGATTCTCCTACAGCCGCTACATGCGGGACAAGCTGGACTCGCTGGTGGATTTCCCCCTGAGGTTCGTCCAGTGAATGCTGGCTCGCCCCGACTCATAACCGGCATTTGCTTAATGGACAAAACTGTGAGGTCGTGTTCAAATTTGCCTATGGTTCCCTGCAGTGATCTGGACATGTCGGAGTTCCTTATAAACCCCAATGCTGGCCTGTGCCAATACGACCTGATCGCAGTTTCCAACCACTACGGAGGAATGGGAGGTGGACACTGTAAGACCCCCTCAAAGACCGGCGCATTCTGTCTTTTAGGTTTCGGTGGCCGTTGGTTTGTTTTGAATGCCATCTGTCATCTCTCTGCTCAGATACCGCATTTGCGAAGAACAAGGACGACCACAAGTGGTATTACTTCGATGACAGTAGCGTTTCTCCTGCCAACGAGGACCAGATCGTGGTGAGTGATCCATTCATTTCAGGATCCACGCTTATGTGGTGTGACGGTAGAATGTGACCACAGGTCCATTATGCTGGGTGCACAAAGGGTTTTGTCCACACAGAAAAATGCACAGACTAGTAAAACTTGTATAGTTGGGAGCTGGGAACCCACCAGGTTAAACCCGATTATTTTATCTTGATGAGCTTGGCTGATCTGCCTTAGGCCTCATTTTCTATTGGCTCATGACGACAGGTCATTGAGTCCTGCTTGAGTAGAGTCTGGCTGTCGAGTCTCTGTGCTTGGTGGTTGATACCTCTCTGCCCCTTCAAGTCCAAGGCAGCGTACGTGCTGTTCTACCAGCGCCGGGACACGGTCAGCGGCACCGGTTACTTTGCCCTGGACCGGGAGACCCAGGAAGCCCCCTCCTCCCAGGGAACAGCGGCAGCCGCGGCGCAGAGCAGCGAGGACCTGAACGAGAATGCCGGGGGGGAGCAGGAGTCCGGCTGCGACATGACCATGAGCACCAACTGAGGCGGAGGGCAGGGCACGGTCACCTCCGGAGCCATCACTATGGCCAACAGGGCGGGAATGCACCCCCCCCCCCCCCCACACACACGTAGTTCCGAGAATAAAGACACAGGGGCGTCTTTCTGGTGGGGGTGAAAATGGGAGGGGGGAAAACTGTACACAAGAATCCAACAAAGGAAATTGCTAAGCAATCAAGCCTGTTTAGGCTCAACCCTAATTAATTTCCTCAGCGTTCAGAATGTATAGATCTATCCCCCACCCACCCATCACACCACTCAAAGCTATATTATTATTATTATTATTATTATTAATTGTTCTCAATAGGATGGGGGGCAATAAATCCTACTGACAGTATTTGCAACCATACAGACCTTGCTTTTAAACCCAGAAGATTGTCAACGACTTGTGCTTTTTGTGTTCAATTTCTTGATGCATTTGCATATCAGTTTTTCGCCTTGTAAATACTTTAAATGCGCACTGAGTCTAGGTTTTCAAAGATATGGTGAAGCTGCTGGACTGTTACGTTTGGTATTCCCCCCCAGCCAGCCCCCCCCTGCCACCCTGTTTTATAGGTAGAATTCGTGCCACTTGTACTGAAGGCCGCTCACAGGGTCTTACACACTTAAAAAGAAAAAGTTCTGCTGAAGCATCTGTTCCGTGGAGTTGCACTGAATCCTGGCAGGCATTAAGGAGTAATGCTCTTTTTTTGGTAGCAGTACATCCACAGTGTTTATTTTTCGAATGCTGCTCTGAGACTTAATTTGATCTTCTACCACAGTTTCCCTATCTGGCCCTTGGGGACCCAGCAGACAGTCTGCATTTTTGCTCCCTCCCAGTATGTAGCAGGAGGGGAGCAAAAATGTGGACCATCTGTCAGGGAGCTAGGAGGGAGTAGCTGCTGTTCCACATAGGTCGATATAGACATAAGCCTTATATGTAATATGCTCTGTAAGCTGGTCCTTTTCACCCCTCTATTTGAGAACATGGCTGAGTATGTTACCTGGCCTTTCTCTGGATTTGAGTGCGCTCGCTTTTTTTTTTTTTTTAAAGGGGGGGCGGGGGCTTCAGGATTTACCGTTGCCTCCCGCCCACCAGCGCCCACTCAGGCACCCAGGCTTCTCCAGATTATGAACGTCCGGCGAGGTGTTTGAAGTGTCATCGCCCCCAGTCCTGACAGATCACCGCAGCCTTACGTCAGTCTCAGACTAGCCTTCAGTGTCGCCTGCTTCTCCTCCCTTCCGCGAGACCCTGTATTGAGCAGGGTGGCTGTCAGCTCGGGGCTAAGCCTTTACGCACAGATCGGAGGGCCAAGATGTCGCGGCAGAGTGCGAGACCTCGGCCACCGCTGCCGATTTCCTACGTATGTCCACGGTCCTCTTCTCCCAGTCGCCCTCCCCCCGCCTCCTATCCTTAGCTCTGATAGCGGAACTTCATTGCCTTTAACATCAGCCACGTGAATGCTGGAGGTACAGCGTATGTACCTTATACCTGGGGCCGGAAAGAGGGGAGTTACCATATTAATCTAAATGAGACACATAAATTCATTAGACTATAAATACTGTACATAAGAGTTCACTCTGTGAGTGCACATTTGGTAAATTTATTTATTTATATGTTGGCATTATCACAGTAAGTGTATCTGAAATCCAGGAAGTCGGCAACCTGCGGGACTCGGTGACGTCCTGCAGCAAGGTGGTGCTGTCAGGGAGCCTTCTGGGTTCTGTGTTTTAAGGAAGCCTTTTAATTTGGGGTTTATGTAAAGTTAATATTGACAGCCCGCATGACAGGCGTTTTCAATGTTGGCTGCACTTGAGTTTACTTGGTTTACATTTGAGATGTGCATGTGTATTTATATATAAACTTAAATAAAGCTGAGCAAAGCCTTAAGCCTTAATCCTTTGTCTTTTTTAACCCCGTTTAATTAATATGTATATGGATTGCCGTACAATTGGGCATTGTGTGACAATAGGTAGAGGTAATACGACCAGTTATACTGTTCGATGAAATACCAGAAAATATCCACCGGGTGGCACTCGTACTTTTCAAATTTACCCAACATTCTCTAAAAGCAGCGCCCGCATGAATGTCGACTTGTACAAATGTTTTGTGTTCAGGGTTTCCTGGTTTTAAGACATTTAAAGATTAAATTGAATTCATTTTAATTATGTATACTGAAATGCAACCAGAAGTAAAGTATACTGTCATTATACATGTACAATGAATCTATGCTTTTCTTCACCAGCGCTACATATTAAATGTATTTAGAACATTATAACAAGATAAAATCCTTTTCCTGTAGGTTGACAGATTAAGCGACTTTTCATTTATGACGAGACCCAATTTAGACTATATAGGCTATATGTATATATTTTTATGTTAGTTTACTTAATGGACAAGATGTTCTCACTTTCTCGGGAAAACTGGCTTAAGGTGACCACTGACCAGATAATCCATGGCAGGGAGGACACTTGACCTTGGGCAGCGTTTTTTTTAACTAACGTCAAATAAAAGCACCTAGTTTTCATTTAAGCGCAGAGTTCTTGCTATGTGCTGAATGGTCAGTATCCTATAATCGTGCATGTGTGACTGATATTGATGTGAAACAGCTGGACGAGTCATTCAATGAAGGAAACAAACCATTTAAAGTGCAAGAAGAACTGAACTATTTAGCCAAGCACAGGAGCCTTTCAGTTTTTGAAGTAGTTTGGAAAACGAAAAGTGTCCTCGCTAACATGTGTTTTCAGGTCACCCTAGTTTAATAACCTTGGTTTCTATTGGGGCTTGGTCATTGTGTTTAATCTCTTCCGAGAAATCTTAATGTCGTATCCTAGAATGGTACGAACTGTTAGTTTTAGACATGTGTTTAAGTTTTTTTTTTTTTTACAAGAGAAGTATCAAGATTCTGTACTTTTCTGGAACCTGAAAAAATGAAAGTCATCAGATTTTGTTCTAAAAAATAAATATTTATTTGATATCTACACAATTCAGATTATTCAATAATTTTACGCTTGTTTCCTATATGATATGTGAACTAATGTATTAACCATACACAGCAATAATGAATTTTGATAATGAAACCGAGTTAATGGCAGCAGAGGGCGCTGCAGCTTTTACTGCGAGATCCGGTTACTGTTTACGGAAGTAGCAGTGACGTGTCCCTGTGCGCCGGGGCATTGTGGGATCGTTGTTTATGGGCACAAACTGGACCAGTAAAAACCGACAACTGGAATCGCCGAATAAGCCGCGGAGAACGGAAAGGGGCGATGATCAGCAGTGCGGGAGCGCGGGGTGGTTGCTGAGCGGATATCGGCTCTATCGGGGCGGCCGGAGACCGCGCAGCCTGACGGAGCGCTGCCTCGATGGACGCTGGGTGAACGGCGCCGCTCACGGTGCTCTCATCCTTCGCCGGCCACCGAAATAGGTCGCGTTGCTCCCTAGCATAGCGGTAGCGCGGGCCTTCTGCTACAAAACAGGTCTGATTTTTATTTCGGGGACGTTGGGAAGGCAGACGGCTGAAAAATGACGACCACCAGCCCGGAGGCGGTGAAGAAACTGGTGGACAACATGCAGGCGGACCTGCGGCTGCTGTCGATGGAGTGCAAGAAGAAATTCCCCCCCGTTAAGGAGGTAACGAAATGGAAGTTTACCGGGGATCCTTCGGTCCCGGCGCTGTGGCAGAGCCCCCCAGCGGTACCCGGGCTCCCACTCTCCGGTGGATCTCTTACACCGGCCGCCTCGTGTGTGTTAAGGCTGTGACGCCGTGGTGTCTGTGTAATGGAGATCCGTCACGAAAACCTCTCTGCATAAGTATTTGGATGTATGGCTAATGTGAGAATACTGTGTAAGCTTGTAGTATTCTGCGCGTAGTCTACCTAATATGTATTAAGTTATGTTTGATACGTTTCTTTCCCCCAACTTCTAACTGTGAGGATACGTATGACAGTGACTCCCAAAAGGGAATCCTTAAAATAGAAAGGTTAACAGCAAAAACATGTTTCCTCTAATTGCACTTTTATGTCGATGCCCTGTGACAGTGTGGGTAAGGCACGATCCTAACAAAGAGCTGTCATTATGTCCCTTTTATAAATGAATAGAGCCGCACGCCAAAGTGTTCAGATCTGTGTAGATGGGTTAAACCGTGTAGTTTCTTTTGGATGTTAAAAATCTGCCACGTTGTCCGGGTGTTGTAGCTTTGGAGTTTCGTTTCGGTCATACAGTGTGATGCATTTTGCTGACTCTCCTTTTCTGTCGTCTGATCTGCCTGATTTCCATATCCAGAAATTCCCGTGCAAAAGGCTGTGCCTCAGAAATGTATTGGCAGTCAGCAATCAGTTTGACCAGTTGAGGGTATTTTTTCCAGATATCTGAAAGTCGCAGGTTGCGCGTGTACGGACCAGCTAAGCATCTTTCCTAGGATCAGGTGCTTTTCTTGATGCACTTTTCTGTGCCATTCCATTTCTGAAACCGGGTAGTTTGACGTTAAGTCTGAGTAGGAGTCCTGGGATCATGTACTGTGGCGAGACTGTGTCGTCATCGTTTATTTTAAATGGCAAATCAGTACTTGATCCTCCGGTTTTCTATGGCGATCTGCAGGGTTGCCAACTTCAGTCAGCTGGCCGATGAAGCTAATTTTAGGTTTATGATGGAATCATCTGGTTTTGCCATAAGATTTCTTGCTTGAGTGTGAGAGTCTGAAACTGTGTGAGTGGTGGTAGCCTTGGATCTGGGTATTGACACTGCCTCCGTGAACCTGAAGATCTGGTGGGATGCTTCAGTGGTTGGCTTAACCAGGTGTGGTTAGTTCATGATCAGGTTTGAACCAGATACCGGTCCTTAGGAGTATCCTTGGGAGTATCGGTGGTTTCCATTCTGGTGGTTTTTTCTTTAACAGATTGACTCAAGAAGGAAGCATCGAGTACAGATTTCAAACAAGTTCTCTCTTGTGTGTGCAGCGACTCCCACACAGATTATCAGGCATCTGCTGCTCTGCCTGCTAGGGTAGCGACAGAACAAAAAACAGACACTGTCGAGAATGCAGAAGTCAAAAATAACCATTTAAAGATTCCTTTATTTGTAGTCAAAGTTGACAAGATTTGTGCAATATTTTCTTAACCTTTTCATTAGATTATTTCGTAGCGCCAACTGAAGTAACAGGGCTGGTTGAATTTGGCCGGGAAGCCACGGCCCACTTTGAGGTGGAAGAGGGGGTGTCGGAGTAACAGTGAAACTCAGCTATACATCTTTCTTACAAAGGCCTCGAGTGTCATTCAGAAGAGTGGCTGCATTGAGGCTTGCATCCCTTAGCACGTTCCAGTCACAGCATGTCATCTGAAGCCCCTTGTGTGTCTGCCTCTCAATCTCCACCATCCATCAGAAAAATGGGCAAATGACTGATTTACAGGCTGCAGTCACATTCCTATGTAGCCAGTAAAACTTAAGTGAGTCACAGTTTCTGTGTAGCTTTCAGTTTGGATGCTTGTTCCTTGCTGTAGTCGTGGTATTTTTACTTTTTAAATTTCAAGTGATTAAAGTTCATGTGATTAGTGAATAGAGCTAAATAACTACAGTAATTGTGTTTTACTCAACCAAATACTTACCAAGTCCCAGAATGCCCTCTTCGTGGTCTGCTGCCTCTCTATGAAATAATGTTTTGTATTCACATTTTTTTTTACTTTGAACATAACATGTTAATATGTTTAGTTAATTTTAAAGCAATCTGTATAAACAGTCATGCAGCAAGCATATTATAACCACTGCCTTCCTCTGTCATGTCATTATGCAGAGAGCATATTATAATCACCACGATCCTCTGTCATGTCATTATGCAGTGAGCATATCATAACCACTACCCTCCTCTGTCATGTCATTATGCAGTGAGCATATTATAACCACCTCCATCCTCTGTCATGTCATTATGCAGTGAGCATATTATAACCACCACCATCCTCTGTCATGTCATTATGCAGAGAGCATA
>JAODUD010000001.1:3966459-3979743 GCA_026784285.1 Stomatorhinus walkeri | reverse complement strand
AGAGAGCATATTATAACCACCACCCTGCTCTGTCATGTCATTATGCAGAGAGCATATTATAATCACCACCATCCTCCGTCATATCATCATGCAGCGAGCATATTATAACCACCGCCCTCCTCTGTCATATTTTCACGCAGTGAGCATGTTATAACCACCACCATCCTCTGTCATGTCACTATGCAGCGAGCATATTGTAACCACCACCATCCTCTGTCATATCATCATGCAGCGAGCATATCATTACCACCACCCTCCTCTGTCATGTCGTTATGCAATGAGCATATCATAACCACCACGCTTCTCTGTCATGTCATTATGCAGTGAGCATATTATAACCACTACTCTCCTCTGTCATGTCATCATGCAGTGAGCATATCATGACCACCACCCTCCTCTGTCATATCATCATGCAGAGAGCATATCATAACCACCACCCTCCTCTGTCATGTCATTATGCAGTGAGCATATCATAACCACTACCCTCCTCTGTCATGTCGTTATGCAGTGAGCATATCACAACCACTACCCTCCTGTCATGTCGTTATGCAGTGAGCATATCATAACCACTGCCCTCCTCTGTCATATCATCATGCAGAGAGCATATTATAACCACCGCCCTCCTCTGTCATATTTTCACGCAGTGAGCATTTTATAACCACCACCATCCTCCATCATAGTGTCATGCAGTGACCATATTATAACCACCACCATTCTCCATCATAGTGTCATGCAGTGACCATATTATAACCACCACCCTCCTCTGTCATGTCATTATGCAGAGAGCATATTATAATCACCACGATCCTCTGTCATGTCATTTGCAGTGATCATATCATAACCACCACCCTCCTCTGTCATGTCATTATGCAGAGAGCATATTATAACCACCACCATCCTCTGTCATTTCATTATGTAGTGAGCATATCATAACCACCACCATCCTCTGTCATATCATCATGCAGAGAGCATATTATAACCACTACCCTCCTCTGTCATGTCATTATGCAGTGAGCATATTATAACCATTACCCTGCTCTGTCATGTCATTATGCAGTGATCATATCATAACCACCACTCTCCTCTGTCATGTCATTATGCAGCGAGCATATTATAACCACCACCCTCCTCTGTCATTTCATTATGCAGTGAGCATATCATAACCACCATCCTGTCTAGGGTCTACCGCAGCCTGTCTGGATAAGCTCCAAACCCCTGTGCTTCTGACCTGGATAAGAATATTTATGTGTGTATGTAATGCATGAATGCCATTATCTGACTTTCAAACAAGTTTTCCCTGAAAACTACAGGAGGATTTCTTGTATTCATTTATGGTCTGTGATCACTGTGCATTAAGCTATTTACATAATCAACCTTGCAGATGAAATTAGAGAACTTATGAATGTATAATTTACTTCGCTATGTATTTTGCATGCAAGATGTAGATTTGTCCATTTTTTCCAGAAAGGGGCCGAATAATCTAGGTATGATTTTTATAAAATGCAGTGAATAACTGGCAAAGTTTAAGTGGGTATTCTATGTCTTTCCTCATTCCTTCAGAGCCATGGTGGATTTGCCTCAGTCGAGTTCATGGGTTCATTTCAGGTCCAGAGAATATAAATCCAGTGCTCTGTGACTCTTTATACTCAACTAGCTGGCTGAAACAAAATTTTGGTCTGGATTTGTACTCTCTGGACCTGAAATCTCCCATCCCTGCATGTCAAAGAGATACTGAGGAAAAACATGGGCTAACTATTTAATGTTAAACCGGGTCAGAACTTTACAAATTACAGCAGGCTTTCGGCAGACCATCAGAACTATGATCTGAAGCTGTGAAGCCTGGACCAGCTTAAAGTTTAACTTAGGTGGAGAATCTTCATAAAGGTTTTACTGTAAGCCTCTTCTCCAGACTAGTTTAAACTGTATGTTATGTTTTTATTGGAATGAATGTAGGTATAAACCTGAAAGTGAGTTAGGTGAAACTGAATTGCAGAATTTGCTTAAAGGGCAGATGATCATTCTTGATACTTAAGTATTTATTTATTTTTGTTTTATTCCTTTATTTCATGGGGACATTGCACAATAGTCACATTTGATTTAAAGAACGGCGGCCAAATTTCCACCATCAATCGATGATGTGACTTAAACCAAATAATAGTAGTCAAAATCTTTGGATCCAGCTATGCTCTGATGCAACAGCCTACGCTTCTGGAATGCTGTCGCTTTGGAGACCTCGCTGTTTCCAGCTGGTGACCTTCAGCCTCAACCTGTCTTTCCTGCGCAGAGTCGTGAATCACTCATCATTATGGGATTGGCTGGGGGTGTCCCACCACCCCTTCCCAGCTAAAACATCCAAGAACAAGACAAGTGTCCAGTCCTCTCACTCTCCCTGATTGTGGTATTTTCTCAAGTGAAAACTAATGAATAAAGACCCCATGTTTAGCTAAGGTGAATAGCCTGATTAGTGTGGCACTAATTAATTTGGCTTTGCGGGGTGGAGACTGATGCACACCTCCTCCAGTTACGTGTTTTTTTTATCACTACTAGAAACCATTCATATCACATGGTCATAAATTGTTTCTCAAGCTCCGCCCCCTTGTTATGTCAGTAGGCTGTAGAGGGCACTGGATGGTGTTATCACAGATTTGATTTTTTCTCGCATATTAAACATGGGTCTAGCAGAGTTGGACCTTGGTCAAAGTGTTGGGAGGTTGAGTTATTTTTCCAGCTTAATTTTTCTTTAAAACTCAAGCTAAGCCTTAATTTGCAAGGAAGACAATTTACCCAGAACTACATAAAGGAGAAACTCCAGACAATAACTTGCAGACAATAATAAATTGCACCTAAAGAACAGAGGTATCCAGTTCTGTTCAACAAATCCACAAATTATTAAATTAATAGTAATATATTGAAAGTTTCCTTAACATTTTGCTCAAACTTGGATTAGATTCCTGGCCTTCTTTTCTTGGCATCGACTATGCCGATTATAGTGTTGCTGTAAGGGTCATTTAAGTTATGGCCGTTTCACGACAAGCCGTCCGATACCAAAGACAGTGTGAAGGCTGTCGCTCAGTTGGTTATATGTCTGTTCCGTCATTGCTCCAGAATCTGGGGGCGTGGAGTCATGGTCTGCTCTTGGCCACAGCTAGGGGGCGCCCTTAATCATGAGGTGAGTTCATTTGTGGTAAGTTGCCCAATAGTCCAGCAAAGGACCCAGACTTGATTGGCGTGCCTTATCTGTGACACACATATGGTTCGGCAGGTCTGATAAGAGTGGCCTGCGATTTTCACACCTCGTGGCGAGTGGGGGTGATTAGCCTCCCTGCATTCTGTCCTCTCCCTGAAGAATGCAGAACCTCATTGGTCGTAAAGAAATGGGCCGGCAGAGACTCGGTCTCCCAGCTTAAATCCCCTGCCCCAGCGGCTTTGTATCCCAGCAACCGAGAGGTGGGAGGGTCTGTACTTCACACGATGATCTACCCTTCACAACCGTTGGTTCTTGCGGTTACCAGATAAGCAGAACATCATCACTGTGTGCTTAGGATGAAAGAACAGCACCTTCCTTAATGGACAGAACATGACCGGGTCTAGTCTGGGTCAGGTTACAAGGTTCGTTGGTTGATGATTCATCAGCGATGGAATTTATAGAAATTCTTCAATGAGTTGTGCTAAAGTTGAGTAGGGAAGAACCTTAGGTAAAAGTATTGGCTTTTGTCTTTGTACCCTGGTAGCCCAGTTCCTTAGCCACGGCTTGCTTGTTTGGCACTGGGACAGACCCCTCTGGCCCAGAGAATCGAATCATAGACCGGCTGTAATGTGATCTTGGCTCTCATCACCCGATCCTGCCGCCGGCTTGTGTCACTGTGCGTTTTCCTGGTGAGGACATATCCGCTGCCCTGACCTTTCACACGCTCTATGCCAGGAAGCTTCCCCGCACCCAGGGCACTGTTTAATCCCATTTTTGGATTGTTTTTAATCACATACTTTCAGGCAGTGTAGAACCAAAACCCATTTTCAGTTGTGAATTTTCCAAGAATTAACTGAGAGGAGGTGGGGATCAGCTTGTAATGGTGAACAGTGTTAAACTTGAAAGTGTTTGGGCCATACAAACTCTCGACATGTTGAGCTAAACACGTACAGTGTTCACATGCGTACTATGTATATATGTAAAACCACAACTCTGGATCACATTCTGGGAAAATATTGCCGTCCTCTTTAAACATGGTGCTGGTGACCAATAGAAATTGGTCTTGGGTCCAGTGTACATTTTGTAGCTAGTAGAAGAGCAGGAGCTGGTAGGAGCAGGAGTTGGTGCTGTAAGGCAGCAGGTGGAATTTTGATTAAGGATGCGACGTAGCATGAAAGCTGCCACTTTTAACCCCTAGAGATGCAGAACAGAAGAGTGCAGATCTTAATTTCAATCCCTGCAGTGAGATATCAGCTGTATATATGGGCTAAAGTTTGTTGTTTTATGTTAAAACCCAGCGCTTCAGCGTAAGATGGAAGAGGGTTCACTGGGTCTTTTAGCAGCTTCTCAAGGAGCTTTATTGTTATATTTGAGGTGGTGTTTTAGCAGAAGATTAATTAGGTGATTTTCAAAGATGTAGCTGGTTAATATTTGCTTCCTCTTTTCTCTCTAGGCTGCAGAATCTGGGATTGTGAAGATCAAAACGGTGGTGGTGAGGAACACCAACATCCTAGCAGGTGGGTGGAGGGCTCTGGGGCTTAGAGCCTCTTCTTCTCGGGTGGGGAGGGCAGTGTTTGGGAAGCCTTTATGGAGGACCATGACTGATACTAACATACCAAACATCTGGCTTAAATGCCTGAAATGGTGAGGGTGTTCGGTAGTATTGCACTTTTCTGGTTAGGCTTGAATTTGTCTGCCCAAGAGGCCTGTGTTGATTGGCTAAGCCTGTTTCTGTCTGTCTCATTGAGGCCTGTGCTAATTGGTTAGGCATGTGTTTGTCTGCCACCAAGGCCTCTACTAATTGGTCAGGCCTGTATCTGTCTCAGCAAGGCCTGTGCTAATTGGTTAGGCTTGTGTTTATCTCATCAAGGCCTGTGCTAATTGGTTAGGCTTGTGTTTGTCTCATCGAGGCCTGTGCTAATTGGTTAGGCCTATATCTGTCTGTGAGGCCTCGCTCATTGGTTAGGCCTGCGTCTGATAGCATGGCCTGTGCTAATTGGTTAGGTCTGCATTTGACAGTGAGGCCTGTGCTAATTGGTTAGGCCTGCATCTGACAGCGAGGTCTTCCCTGTATCTGTCTCTGCAAGGCCTGTGCTAATTGGTTAGGCCTGTGTCTGCCAGTGACACTTGTGCTAATTGGTCAGGCTGTCTGTCAGCACGAGTCCCATCTCTCCACAGCCCTGAAGGAGCACAGCTCGGAGGTGGTGCAACCCTTCCTCATGGGCTGTGGCACCAAGGAGCCGAAGATCACACAGCTCTGCCTGGCTGCCATCCAGAGGCTCATGTCACACGAGGTTGTGTCTGAGGTATGGCCCCCAGGCTCACACAGTTTTTGTTGTTTTTATTATTTATTATCTATTATTATTTTATCATTATTATTCACTGTGTCCTGGATTAGCCATGTGGGCAGTTTGTGCTCCTTTTGTTGCCTTTGTTATTGTCCTTGCTGTCGTTGAGTTCCATGTCAGCTAGCACTGCAGAATTTTGACAAATAAAAGCATAGTTACTTAAGGAAATCTTTAGTTGTATTGAGGAAAGGTTAAAAAAACATCGGTTACAAAAAATTTCAAAACATATTGTAAAAGGTTGTCATTTTTATGGTGAACAGGTTTAATCGGAGAATGATTAGGATTTACTCATAGTACAGTGATGATCTTGTTTGGAGTGAATATGTCAGGATAATTATAGATTGGTTCATTATTTCTGGATTATGGCTGATCAAAAGATACCCCCCATGACATTTTTGGAGCCAGAGTGAAAGTTAAGCCTCTTTCTGCCTTTTCTCTTTGTTGTGTGGATGCGGGGCCTGTCTTCAGAAAATCACTCTTTCACAAGTGTGCGTGTTGTGATTTTTCTTTTTTTCTGAGACTGAAATGCAGCACTGAGCTATAGCATTTACTAGAGTAGCCAGGGCGAACAGACCCAAGTCGGTGTTTGTCATGTGATGTCACGGCCATTTGTGTGTGCCATATCCAATGACCCTTTGTAGTCCGGAACTTGATCTTTAATTCATGAAACCAGGGGAGCCCAGGTTAGAAAAGGTGACGTGGCAGTGTGTGGTCACCACCTCTGCCCCCTGGTGGTGATTTTTTGCATACCAGACACTTAGGTTTTTTTCCTGTTTTGGCTGGTCCAGTAATCACTGTCAGTGGGTCTGTCTGTCTAACAGTCTGTGTCTCTCTGTATTCCCATCCATCAACCCGTCTCTTTATTTGGTCTGTATTTAGTCATGTGCCCCACTCTGAATAAAGTGTGTGTGTGTTTGCGTGTGTGTGTCTGTGTGTTTGTGTGAACACTGGTCCTGTGTGTCTCCCTACGGGCAGGCCGCTGCGGGGAACATCATCAACATGCTCTGGCAGCTGATGGAGAACGGTCTGGAAGAGCTGAAGCTGCTGCAGACGGTGCTGGTGCTGCTGACCACCAACACGGTCGTGCACGATGAGGTTCTCTCTAAGGTACGGCCACCGTCTGACCCACATGGTCGGAGGTTTCACCTTGAGGCTCCTGGTGATGCCGGTCCAGGTTAGAGCGCCATCTGTTGGCTGCAGAGGTGATGTTGATACTGTAGTTCTCATACATTAGATTCAGATTCAGAATACGTTTGATCCCTGAGGAAATTATGTGGGTACAGCTGCTCCTAAACAGTAAGAAGATAAGTAACAAGTTAAATACAATAGCAAATACAAAATTACAAATGGACAAATTTTACAATAGCCAAAATTACAAATTGGCCAAAATTACAAATGGAGCTCAAGATTCTGGGGTTGATGTTAGGAGGGTCACAGTGGCGCTGATACGTCTCCCTTATCTTCACTCCAGGCCATCGTCCTGTGTTTCCGCCTCCATTTCACTAAGGACAACATCACCAACAACACGGCGGCGGCCACTGTGCGGCAGGTCGTCACTGTGGTCTTCGAGAGGATGGTCGCGGAGGATAAGCAGTTCAAAGGTCAGGGCGATGCTGGTGTCTCCTGCAGCGGGGGTGAGGCCCAGCATACGGCAGACAGGCGCGAAAGCCTGCCAACTGGCCTCGCAGAGGATATTAAATGGGCAGAGCTTGATTGAATTGCAGCTCTTTGTATAATGTTTGAGAGTACTGTGTTGCTGTCCACTTAGGCAAAATTGAAACGCACTCTCTCACCCCTTTTGCTAGCCTGGGTGCATATAAACTATGCATTCAGTCACTTCAGCTTCTGCTTGAGCTTTCCCATATCGTTCTGATGGTTTTTTTTTTCTGGTGCACCCCCTGCAGGTGTGGAGGAACAACAACAGCCAGTACAGGGCAACGCCAGCCGCAGGTCCGTCAGTACGCTGAGGCCTAGCGCCAAGGATGCCTACATGCTGTTTCAGGTGCCATTTTCTACTCCCGTTGCCACCAGCCGCTGAAAGTTGGGGGGCTTGCATATTCCAGCTTTGTGTCCTATGCCAGTCCCATGGGAGTCCTTATGTTATTTTTTTTGTTTTTCCACGCGAAGGATCTGTGTCAGCTGGTGAATGCTGACGCCCCCTACTGGCTGGTGGGCATGACGGAGATGACGCGCACGTTTGGCCTGGAGCTGCTGGAATCCGTCCTGAATGACTTCCCGGACGTTTTTCTGCAGGTAAACTGCACTTCTCCTCCCTACCCAGAGGTGGCGCTGTGCTCCCAGATAAAAGTCTTGTAGCATTTTGAATCTGACCTCACACCTCCACTTCCTGCAGCAGCCCGAATTCTGCTTCCTGCTGAAGGAACGTGTGTGTCCGCTGGTCATCAAACTCTTCTCGCCCAACATCAAGTTCCGCCAGGGCGGGGGGAGCGCGGCCTCGCCCGCTGCCACAGAGAAGCCCTACTTCCCCATCTGCATGCGGCTGCTGCGCGTCGTCTCTGTCCTCATCAAGCACTACTACAGCCTGCTGGTGAGGCTTCGCCCATGACCCCTGCGAGGTGGAGCGCTGCTCTGCTGCTTCAGTATGAATAAAGCACAGTGTGAGGTGTATGCAGGGGCGGGGCCATGGGCGCACTGGCCCCATCTGAAAGCTGATTGGCCCCCGGAGCACCCCCTCCCCTGTTACTCACCAACTTAAAATCTGTCATCGGCTAATGATAAAGATCCCCCTTCTGTATAAATTATGGCCTCTCCACCTCTTAAGCAGTGCTGTTGAAATGGACTCTTCTGCGCGTCTGTGTGTGGCTCAGGTAACAGAGTGCGAGATCTTCCTGTCCCTGCTGGTGAAGTTCCTGGATGGGGAGAAGCCACAGTGGCTGAGGGCCGTGGCAGTGGAGTCTATCCACAGGCTGTGTGTGCAGCCCCACCTGCTACGGTACTGACTCTTGTGCCGCTGTGTGTGTGTCTGTGTGCTGGGTGGCGTGTTCAGCCATCAGAGGGCAGTCACAGAACATTCAAACAACATTCATGGAACGTTTACAGAGCATTGACATAAAATTCACACAACATGTACATTTATAGAAGATTTACAGAACATTCACATATTTACAGAACATTGACATGAAATTCACATATCCGTTGCAAACATTTACAGAACATCCACAAATCATTTATAGGACAAAGTAGTTCCTGCGCAGCTGTGTCTGCCTTTTCCGGACAGTTATCTGAGTTTCTGTCTGAGTGACACCTGGGCTTATGGCTCTGGTCCATGTGGGCTGGGTTGGACTGCGGCAGTTCCTGAGTCTTCTCCTCTCCTCCGCATCAGCTCCTTCTGCCAGTCCTATGACATGAAGCCACACTCCACCAAGGTCTTCCGGGACATTGTCAATGCTCTGGGCTCCTTCATCCAGTCGCTCTTCATCGCCCCCAGCACAGGAAGCCCCGCCCCTAGCGGTGCCTCGTCCGGTCAGTGCTCCGCCTCCATCCCGCCGTCTCTACTGAAGGGCAGCAGGGGGTGTAGTACTTGAGGATCTGAACCTGTGGGCAGGCTGTTTTGAAATCCGCTCTGTTTTTATGCTCTTACGTAATGAAGTGCTTTATAAAAGTGTCGGCAGATAAACCGACAAAGTAAAATGAGCTGTGTAAGCCGCTTTGGATAATAGCTTCTGCCGAAATTAAGTGGCTCATTAAGTGGGTTTGTCATCTTCTGCCTGCTTGAAGGACACACATTCAAGAATAATCAGTGAGGCCCACATTACTGTAATCACTTTTGAAATAGGAATGATAGAAATCGTGATGCATTCTGTGTTTGAGCGAGTATGAATATTCATGAGCTTAAACGCTGGGGGAGGTCTTTGATATACTTTTGTGCAGATTGTAATGCTTACGAGTGAATTGACATTCTGCTCTTCCAGGTGTGTCCGGCCTGGGGGGCCAGGCAGCCGCCCAGGGGGGCCCTGGAGTAGGGGCAGCCAGCGGGGCCCTAAGCCCACAGGCCGCCTTTGAGTACCGCGGTTCCTGGATCCCCCTGGTGACTGTGAGTGTGCAAGGGAGCACCAAGGCCACATAGTGAGTACCAGCGGCCTGTGTCCTTCACCTGGGGTAACGTGAACACAAAGGTGTGGCCTGTGTCCTTCACCTGGGGTAACGTGAACACAGAGGTGTGGCCTGTAGCCCTCATTTCATGATTATTACCATGGGGGGGTGGTTTGTTTCTCTCCTTGTATATTTTTTGCTGCATAGCGGAGTGGTCTGTTTCCCTTATTACATATCTGCCTTCATGAGGGGTGTGGCCTGTGTCCCTTATTGCATATCTGCCTTCATGAGGGATGTGGCCTCTGTCCCTTATTGCATATCTGCCTTCATGAGGGGTGTGGCCTGTGTCCCTTATTGCATATCTGCCTTCATGAGGGGTGTGGCCTGTGTCCCTTATTACATATCTAGCTTCATGAGGGGTGTGGCCTGTGTCCCTTATTCAAATTCAAAATAACTTTATTTGTCCCTGAGGGCCAATTAAAGGCACACAGGATAGTCATTATTATTTCAGTTCTCCCTTTGTTAGGGGGGTAGCTTGTTGTCCTCATTACATATTTGCCTACATAAGGGCTCAGACCGGCATCCTCCCCACATATTTGCCAGAACAGGTGTGGCATGTAGCCTACTTCACATATTTGCAACAATATGTGTGCCTTTTCTTTAGCCTTGTGTTTATCTGATTATAATAACTATACCTTAATGGGTTATACAGAAAGGTAGAATGGAAAGCCAGTGGGACAGTCCACCGTAGGCTGGTTTTCCTGTTCACCCATGTGTGAAGCTGCTGTCTGTCCAGGGGGTGCTGAGAACATCTGCTCGAGAACTTCCTGCACCTCACTTGTAATGAGGCTAATTATCACCTGAGCGTGTTTAATTAGGTGCAGATTGAGGCTGCACATGTGGTTGTGGGGAGTCGTCCCGGCAGTTCAGCTGCGAGAGAAGCTGCGGGTCCATTTAAGGAGAAAACAGAGAGACGAATGGTGACGAGGCAGAGTATGAAGGTGCCGGGCGCTGAGCACGTCTGACAGCTGGCTTTGCTGTGGGGTGCAGGCCAGTGTGGCCGAGGACTGATGCTGTTCTGGGGGGGGCGGCTCGAGCAATGGTGCAACCTGGGGAAAATCAGGCTCAGTTCCCATCTGTTCAGGCTATTTTGCGATTTGTTTGAGGACACTTGGGGAAACGGCAACAGGACAAAAAATCAAGGATCCTGATTGGCTGGCATTCGGACACTGATTGGCTGGCCTTCAGGAGACTATTAGGATATGAGCCAGGCACTTTCCCAGAGAAAGCTCAAGTCAGAAGACGTCTTCCTGGGAGGGGGGCTTTAGGGGGAGTGTGTGCTTAGGGCTGAACTTATAAACAAAAATGAAATGGCCTGCAGCTGGCGGAGTGGAAGCTGGGGCAGCGGATGTGGTTTCTCCAGCCGCACCAGTGTATGTGTCTTTGATGGTCCTCATGTGTCCACAGTTTGGAGATGTTGGACAAGGTGGAACCGCCCAGTATCCCAGAAGGTTACAGCCTCTCAGTGGCCTTCAGTGCTCTGCTAGACCTGGTGAGGGGTATCACCTCCATGATCGAGAGAGAGCTGGCCCAGGAGGAGAAGGAGAAGGAAGAGGATGAGGAGTATGAAGAGGCATCTCAGACGTGCTCCGAAGCTCCCCTCAGCCAGGAGACGGCCAACCAAACTCAGGACCTGACAGATGAACGAGAGCCAAGTGGGTGGAGCTGCTTGGACCAGATTCAACCATAAATCCAAGATGGATTCCTCTTGATCTTAAATGGAGGGCATCTTTATATAGGGAGCTGTGTACAGGTTGTAATTTGGGTGATTTTTTCCCCCAATTCTTCACTGGAATTGAGTGAGTTTTTCAGAAAAGCTTCTGACGCTGGATCACATGCTGATACTGATGTTCACAGTCATGGTTGCCTATTTGTAGGAAGCTCTTTGGCACCCTCTGGTGTCTCTTCTGTGTAGAGCTCAGAGTGTATTGTAATGTATCCAGAAAACCCACAGTCGTTACCAGGTCATCAGCAGGTTTCTCTCTGCCTCCAGCTTCTCGGCTGGTGTGGGAGGAGATGGTTAACACGTGCTGGTGTGGCCTACTGGCTGCCCTGTCCCTCCTGCTGGATGCCAGGTAAGTCCATCCCAAAGCTTAACCATGTCGGAGGCTGGTCTTACGGAACGCGGCCTGAGGCCTTCGACCTCCATGCCCTCAGCACGGATGAGTCTGCCACGGAGAGCATCCTGAAGGCAGAGCTGACGATGGCTGCGCTCTGCGGCCGCCTCGGCCTGGTCACCCCGCGCGACGCCTTCATCACGGCCATCTGCAAGGCCTCGCTGCCGCCACACTACGCCCTCACTGTCCTCAGCAGCTCCGCCACCAACCTCTCCAGCAAGGGTGTGTATTCTCACAGGGACTTGTCGCTGCCCCCTTCTGGCTGACTCTCGTTCTGCAAGCTGTGCCTCCTTCTCCCGGTATAATAGTCATGTGGTGAATAACTGAGGCTGCTCTGGATGTGTGAGCCTATAGTGTGCTCCACTAAAACCCGATGAAGGTGGAATATGCCTCAATCTGCGAACTGTAGGTGACATTTCACCATGGATAGTTTATTCCAGGGGGTTTAATCTGCCTAGGGAGCCCTGGACGTGACTGCTGCAGTATTACTGGACTTTATTCTTATTAATGTTTCTATAGCAGCTAATTTAGTTTTGTTACGGTGGAAGCTGAAGCCCCGTTAAAGGGACAGCACCCCCAAATTCACCAGTTAATGGTTGAGAAGTAAATTCTGCCTGAAATGCCTCCATAATTGTTCAGAGTATTATGTATTACGGTCCTCTTCTACCCCGTTGGCCTTCAGGGCACCCACATAGACAGGGGGGGTAGCCTGAGGCACCGAGGACACCATGTTCAAGCATGTTCTACATTCCTTAACCCTACCTGTGCTTATTTAAAATCGGGTGTAATTATCAGTTCCTCCCCCTGCCCTTGCAGTATCTTTTGTCCCCTCAATCGCTCCTACTTCTGCTACTCAGGAATAAATACCTCTCTGAGAACTCCTCCCTCTCTTCTTCTGGTGATTGGATGTATGTGGTCATGGCTGCCAAGTCCCTCCCTCATCACAAAGTTGAGCTGTGAGAGGTTGTTACCTGGCTGAGCGTGATCTGTGATTGGCTGGTGATCTCTGTGTGCCTTGTATCTACTCAGCGTACTCCATCCAGGGCCAGAGCGTTCAGATGATCAGCCCGTCCAGTGAGTCCCACCAGCAGGTGGTGGCTGTCGGACAGCCGCTGGCGGCCCAGCCTCAGGGCACTGTGGTGGTGAGGTTCCCTCTGTCGGACTGTCCTCCTTCACGGGCGTAACGTTTGGTTCTTTGTTCTGCGGCTGCTTAGGTCACACATAACCGAGTTCTTAATCCGCTGTTAAATCTGTGATTTGATGGTGAGATTGTCAGTGTTTTTCTGCTTGTTCTTCTCACATGTTCCCTTCTGTCCTGGTCCTCTCTGCCCCCCCCACTCCACCCCCCTCAGCTCACAGCCAAGAACATCCAGTGCATGCGCACACTGCTGAACCTGGCGCACTGCCATGGCACCATGCTGGGCACGTCATGGCAGCTGGTCCTGGCCACCCTGCAGGTACCTTTGCCCCCTCCCCACGCTACCAGTCTCAGCCTCCTCCGTCATGCTGCTCCCCAGGC
>JAODUD010000001.1:3945956-3961294 GCA_026784285.1 Stomatorhinus walkeri | reverse complement strand
CAGTGCTCATTTAGTAAATGCACAGCTAAACAATATGCTAATTGTGGCTGTTAATGTTAAGTTAACATTATGCCAAGGCGTCACAAATAGAACAATGCATGGGAAAGTTTTGGCGTGTTCGTTGCAGTGCACTATGCAACAAACTGAAGGGTAAGCCAAAAACATATGAACAATAGAAAATTTATGCAATATATAAATATTAGTGTTAAATCGTATTTGATAGAGTAAATGCATGTTATATCTTTAACATTAAGTAGTTATTTTTGACTGTGGAATTTTGAGTTTCTCTCAGTAACGTTTAAACTCTTCAGCACCAGTATTTTTAATAATGGATCTTCCGCCCCTAACCTTTGCAAATGTGAAGGGGTGACAGTACAATAAAAGAATGGAATGGAATGGAATAGAATAGAATAGAAATCTTCCAGAATAAATAATTGTGTAACATCAACAATACAACATAAATATAAAAAGTGTAGAAAATTGTTGGATTGTGTGTGTGTGCTGTGCGTAGAGCTCAAGTGTCAAGCGTGTGACTTAACATTTCCTTTCTGTGCACGCGTGTGCGTACGTGCACACACACGCACCGTAGGTGCTCTTCCACTTGCTTGACTGTGTGAGGAAGTCCTCCACCACTGCGGACAAGGAGAAGATCGAGTCTGGAGGCGGGAACATCCTGATCCACCACTCGCGGGACACGGCAGAGAAGCAGTGGGCAGAGACGTGGGTGATGACGCTGGCTGGAGTGGCTCGCATCTTCAACACCAGGAGATACCTGCTGCAGTCGCTGGGTGGGTTTGGGGACTTGGGGCCAGAACCTGCTGGCTGACATATTGCTGTCAGCTGTTCTCCAGTGCAGGATTAGTTAAGCTATTCATTAAGGTGCTCTGACTGGCATAATGAAATGCAGTGTGAATCGGAAGACAGCATGCCCAGTGAGCATAAGGGAAGGAAGGAAGGGAAAGTGATTAGCTGTCATACCACATCACACAACAATGAAGCATGTCGTCTGCTTTTAACCCATCTGTGACTAGCCGGGGACAGCTCATTCAGCACCCAGGGAGCAGTGCGTGGGGGGGGGGGACCTTGCTCAGGGTACCTCAGTGGTATTTTGCTGGTCAGGGATTAGAACCAGCAATCTTTTGATTACAAGTGCCCGTCCCTAACCATCAGGCCACCTCTGCCACATAAACCTAATGAAATGATCAGAATTATGCATAAGCAGATTAAAAAGTGATACGCTTGTGTGCTGAGAAGCGCACTCCATGTTTTCGATCCTTTGTACCAAAAAAAAGAATGTAGCTGCTAATTCATTTAGGTTAAACATG
This sequence comes from Stomatorhinus walkeri, assembly GCA_026784285.1. Taxonomy (NCBI): domain Eukaryota; kingdom Metazoa; phylum Chordata; class Actinopteri; order Osteoglossiformes; family Mormyridae; genus Stomatorhinus; species Stomatorhinus walkeri. The sequence continues at coordinate 3,959,969 of JAODUD010000001.1, read as the reverse complement.
TTCGTTAAACTTCTTAAATAGTTTGGTTTTGTGTTTTTGCGAGTTTTAGTTTTTAAAAATGCAGTTTGGGCACTGATTTCCACGACAATCCAAAATAGAGAAATCTACCAGTCTGGATTTATGTGTAGTATTTAGCACCATTCAAATGCATTATATTTTAGTCCATTAATTCTGTTTAATGGTCTGGGTCCAACCTTCTCACTAGCTAATGATACGTTTTGAATCGATGACTGACATGGGAGCAGGCACTCGCAGGCCAATCAGCTTTCAGCTATGGCCAGTGCCCCTGTGGCCCCGCGTGAGATTTTATTCTGATAAAGGCGGGGACTAGATCAGCAGCAGGTGGCTTGGCAGTAAGGGCGACTGACTGAAACGTGAAGATTTCCAGTTCGTGTGCCAGTTATGTAAATGTGCCTCACAGGAGACTTCTGCAAAGCCTGGGAGGTCTTGCTGGACCACATCCAGTCGGCTGCCCTCAGCAAGAACAACGAGGTCTCGCTGGCCGCACTCAAGAGCTTCCAGGAGATCCTGCAGATCGTCACGCCTGCCAAGGACCCAGAGAGACCTGACTCCCTAGCCGTCATGGGCGTATCTGTCCTCGCCGAAGCCATGGCGACCCCCATACCCGGCCGGCCATTGGCACAAGCCGACCTGGTGGCCGAGAGGCTGGCCCACCGCGAGGGGGCGGAGCCACAGCCACAGGCCCCACCCCCTGCCGACGAGCTGGAGGACTCGGCCCTGTGGTGGGCGGCCTGGAACACGTGGTACCGCACAGGCATGGAGAGCACGCGACCACCGGGCCCTGGCCACAAGCTGACCTTCATCCCCAGCCAGCCCTTCCTCACTGCCCTGGTGCAGATCTTTCCCACCCTCTACCAGCATATCAAGGCCAGCTTCAGCATGGAGGACTTGCAGAAACTGGGCATGATCCTGCACGGCGCAGTGTCGGTGCCCATCAGCTCGGACGCCTCGCCCTTCATCCTGCCGTCCTACACGGAGGCCGTGCTCACCAGCCTGCAGGACGTAGTTCTGGCCGCGCTGGACGTGCTGCAGAAGGTGGGGGCGAGCCCAGCGCTGGACACTGGCCATCCAGCATCTGTTTACGCCAGGATGTATTTACACGGCGCGCTCTCTATGTTTATGTTCGCTCCTTTATACTGTCAAACACTGGATGGGGTTGCAGTCTTACCCACAACGTGTGTGGCCTCTGGCCCTCCTCTCTGCTTTTTGTTGCTATATAAATGGGCTTAAAGCCCAGTATCTGTCTACTGATCATTAACATGTATCCTCTAAAACCCAGGAAGACTCAGATCGCCGCTTCTTCCTCAAACCAAATTGAATTGAATCAAATCAAAGCTTCACAGTATTAGATGCACGGCAGTACAGCAAACAGTGGTAGATGTAGCCAATGAAATGAGTTTCCGTGAGAACTGCCAACAGTAATACATATAAAATATAGAAACGAAACGATATATAAATAAATGAAGGAACAAACGAATGAATCTGTGTTAAGCTGGTGTGGTGGTTCTGATTTTAGTTCTGTGTAGAATCTATGCCATCAGTAGCCACGTATCCTACACCAAGGCCTGACACACACCTCCCCAGAAATGTAACTACAGGTGTCAGGCTACATCATAGGGTACAGCGTAGGGTACTGTGTAGATTCTACGCAGAAGTGTAAATCAGCTTCAAGGGTGACCTTGTGCATCTTACGCCCCCTGCAGGCCATTTGCGTGGGCCCAGAGAACATGCAGGCCATGTACCCTGCCGTCTTCGAGCAGCTGCTGCGGTTCGTTGAGTTCTCCTGCAAGCCCCCCCAGTTCGGCAAGCTGGAAACCAAGCATGTGGCCAACGCCAAGTACAACCAGGTGAGCTCTCCTCGTTGGTGCCAGGACCTGGTGCACTGCTGGTGACGGGAAGACGTGGAATCGGTGGGCCCACTACCAGCACTAGGTTCTCGGATAGTTCCTCCACCACTGGTCTTCTTTGGTTTTCCTGTCTCTCCATCTGTCCAGAACTAACTTGAATTTGTTCTTTGGTTTGGTACTATCAGTTCAAAAAAAGGTATCTGACATCTTTGTCTTGGGCAACAAAGTGAATAACACATTTTTATTATTTGTACTGTAGTTTTGAATCTCAGGGTTTTAGATAACCGGCGTACCAATGTGTCTGGACGCCGGCTTTTCAGTACTTATAGGAATGTTCCTTACACCGACAATTTGACAAGCAACTGCAGGTGTACGTGAACATTCACATAGTACCTTAAGGCTGACATCCAAACACATTGCTACATACAATATTTAAAGCCCTGAATTTTCAATAGAGTAGAAAATTAGCTGGACTGTACCGGGGCTGTACTGTACTGGACTGTACTGTACTGAAACATGCTGGAGTGCTGGTAAAGTACTCAGTACTTAGTTCTCAAATCAGTTTGGTGTGTGGGCATAAACTGATGATTTTGCTCTTAAATCTTAATGACTAAGTACTGGGCTGACTTCACATAGTGTTGTGGCTGTTAACACAACAGACACACAAAACGTGTTGCTTCAGGCAAGTTAGCTAACAGATGTATAATTCTCTCTTGTTCTGTTTTCTGACAACACAACGGATCGACTTTTTAGATCCAACTGTTTGCACCGGTGAGTTCCATTTCCTCTGGACAGTTCAGCTTAATAGCCTCCGAACTTGAATAATTATGGATGGATGGATGGATGGATGGGGGGAGAGTTAACTGCATGGTTGGGTCTTTCTCACAGTTTACACATCATGTCTGGTAACTGGTACTTCCCGTCATGGCTGTAGTGTTTCTTGTCTGTGATTGATTGTCTTTCCTCCCATTGATCTGAGTCTTGTTATGGACCGTCCGTGCATGATGGCGTCTTTGTGGAAATATTGGTCATGGTGATCCTCCAGGCTGTCTCCAAGGGAAGGGAGAGCATATTTGGCTGCTGTTTTGATGTCTGCTCTCTCTCTCTCTACCTCTCTGTGATTGGTCCGTAGGCTGAGTGGGTGGCCTTAAACTACGTCCCCTTTGCTGAGAGGTCCCTAGAGATCGTAGTGGAACTGTACCAGAAGACCGCTTGCCACAAGGCTGTTGTGAGTGAGAAGGTTCTGCAGAACATCATCAAGGTAAGGGCTTGAAGCTTTGACAGGCCAGTCCTAACACTCTTCGGAAGGAACTTTGTGGGTGCATTGAAGCGTGTATCCTCAGAGACTATAATGTTTCAGGCAATGCGTGACTGAATCTAGCAACGGTAAGCCACAACAGTCAAAATCATGTCTTCTGAGATGGTTGCTGGGATAATGTTTAGGAAAGAGTGGGTCTGCATTTTATGTCTGTGGACTATAGAATCGAGATGACAGTGCAGGTCTGGGTGTTGCTGTTGTTTCTAGCCTGTTTATCAGTGTTCCAACCCGAATTTCCATGTGACTGCCTTTGTAAGCATCATGAGCGCTTCAGTTGCTGTGGTTGGCCTCCATGAAACTCATGGGGCTCTTTTTGATCATTGTCTACGTTAAGTTCTGCTTCAGTAGGACCACAGAATCAGAAGGTTTCAAATCAGTGATCTGTGGTTGAATGAATAGATCTGGGTCTTGAATGAAGGAATACAGAAGTTAGGAGAGCAAGTGCCCCAGCGTCAGCGTGAGAAATGTTGAATGTTAATGTTAGAAACATTAGCGGGTAGTAGGGATAGCTGGGTCCTGCACTGCTAAACCCTATGGTGCTGTTGTGATTCTGAAGTACAGGGTACTCTGTTCTATAAATGTGGCCTGTATATTGTTTGAACTTGGTTGAAGTGTGGACTTCAGTCAAAACAGGTTCAGCCAGCTTCTCGGTAAAGATAGTTATAGCTACTGCTAATTTGGCTGTAATTTCCGGTCGGAATCACTATAGCGATGCTCCGTTTTCGGGTTCCGACACTTTGACTAGAGACGACAATTCCTGTGAATCCAGTGTCTCGCTGAAAAACCATAGAGCTTCAAATAGGATTAAACGAGCACCTTTCAGAAGTGGTGAGAAGTATGAGTTTCAAAGGTAAAGTCAGTATGAGGGCCATAAGGGTTTGGACTAATAAGGGTTTGAGTACAAGTTCTTTCCAGGGCTGGAAAATCTCATGTCCTACCTCTGCCATTGATCGTGCCACTCTGTAATCTCTTAGCAAGTCATTAAAATCTCACGCTAAAGAGACTTTGACTTCTGCTGTGTTTGCTGAAAAAAAGTTTTCTTCGCCAACTTCTGGACATTTTTTTCCTGTCTCGTGCACTCTCTCCCTCTCTGTCCCTTTTGCTTGTTAATCTTGGTGACTATCTCTTCCTGCAGACGCTAAGGATCCCCCTAGGCCTGAAGTACGCTTGCCCCTCGGAGAGCACCTGGAAGCTGGCGGTGTCCTCTTTGTTGAAGGTGCTGTCTGTGGGCCTTCCCGTCGCACGCCAGCATGCCTCTTCTAGCAAGTTTGATTCCATGTGGCCTGAACTGGCCGCTGCCTTCGAAGACTTCCTGTTCACGAAAAGGTACTGGGCCTACCTCACTACTTCAGGCTTCAATAACCTGCCTAAAATCAAAGTGTTCCCTCTGCATTGATGCTGTGAAGGCAGGCCATGCAGGATGTGGCTTGGAGTTGAATGGAAGCCAGTGTGTTTTCACGAAACAATAGAGTGTGGTACTATTTGTCCAAGCTCTGTGTATCATCCTTTATGTCTCAAGGTCAAATTATGAAACTGTGACCTCATGTTTACTTGTGCTTATCTTAAGGAAGTGTTTCCCAACCCAGTCCTTGGGGGACCTTGGCCAGTCCATGTTTTTGCTTTCTCTCAGCTCCCAGTGCACCTGTACCAGGTACTTGGTGTTCCTGATTGGCTGGGAGCTGGGAGGGAGCAAAAAACGTTCCCCGAGGACTCGGTTGGGAAACACTGTCAAAGCCAACATTATCATTGGTTTAAGCTGATGAGTTGGTCATTATTTTTCAAATAGCAGTCTGTGGACCTCGAACATTTGGCAGTAGGAGTTGAGATGCATAAATCAGTGTCATCTTTTTTTGCTGAGGAGATGCCCACTGACCCTGTTTAACTGGTTTATAGAATACATGTTGTCACAGATGCACCTGCATTCTTTACATTTCACAGCTCTCCGCCTGATAACTTATCAAGTCAGGAATTCCGGAAGAATGAAATGATAGATGTTGAGGTACAGGTTTTTTCTTTCTTTGACCCATCTGAACATTCCGATTCTTGTGCATTAACTGTTCAGACAAGGTATTTTATAATTGTGCAACAAATATTTCAGGTGGTCCAGTTGATCAGCACAGAGATCTTGCCTTTTGCAAGTTTCATCCCTAAAGATTTTGTTGGACAGATCATGGCGATGCTCAATAAAGGATCCATTCATTCACAGTCTTCCTCATTTACAGGTAAGGAGAGGCAGGAGGATGCATTTTAATTAGTACCCAAAAGGTCACATGAGGTCACATGCTGTCCAGTTAACACTTTCAATGAACCAATTAGAAGTTGAGGCCGACTGAAAGCCATCAAACACCTAGTTCTTGAGGATCACTGCCCATACCCCTAAGACGGTGTGGTAGAACATGTCATTTGGTCGTTCTGTCCTGCTTAATATCCTGCTCAGCTGAACATAGCCAGCATTCCTCTGAACCAATCCCATGACTGAATCTCTCACAGAGGCGGAGATTGACATCCGCTTGCGGGAAGACTTCTCCAAGGTGTGCTTCGAGACCCTGCTGCACTTCTCCTTCAGCGGCAAGGTGGGCACGCCCCAGGAGGGCTACATCTCTCGCGTGGCCCTATCCGTACTCCTCAAGAGGTCGCAGGATGTGTTGCGGCGCTACGTGGAGGATGAGCGTCTGAGCGGGCATTGCCCACTGCCCAGGTGAGTCTCTTGCAGCCCATGCCAAGGTTGGGCATTTTGCACTGGAACTTAACACATTGTTTTCCTCTGGGAATGATAAAAATGATGTGCACCTTAATCTAAATGCACCACACAGTGCTTAGAGAAAGTGTTGGGATGCTTGCTAATTCAATAAAAATATTTACTGGTTGTATAAGAAAAATCATTAGTTTTTTTGTTTACAATATTTATTTCACATTGCAAATAACCTGTAGTTTTAAGTAAAACATTAATTTCAAGATTAATAAATTAAAACTCAAACTGTACTCCAAAAAGAGCTGTTCTGAGTTAAAAATTTTATTGACAAGCAGTCTCATTGAGTGCCTTTTAATTAGTAACATCTTTGCAGTAACATAGAACACCAAATATTTGTGTTTAATATCCCTTTGGGAGCCATTGAATACAATTGCAATTAATAGCAAAATGGCTTAGAACAGAATTGGAGTCAGTTAAAAAATAATTGACACTTAAAAAGAAAATGTGCTGAAGATATGTCCAGGTATGTAAAACATTGCTTGTCAATGGAATTTTGCTATGAAACCAATAAATTTGCAACATTTTTACAGAATTAAGCAAATATCCTAAGACTTTCTGTGGGCACCTTATACTCAACAGCCGGATGTGGGTTTATTTCACCTCCAGGCAGCAAGTGACTGAAATCATCTTTGTCCTAAAAGCCATTAGCACCCTAATGGACTCACTCAGGAAGACCCAGCCAGAAAACAGTGAGTTGAGTAACATAAAAAGTAGCGACTCCTTTAATGCAGAGGAGTTTGGTTCCTGGTAGCTTGTGCCATGTATTTTTCTGTGTAGTTTTAATGCTGCGGTGCATCCTGTAATTCATAGAGAGTGAAGCCCAGAAAGAAATGTTGATGTTAAAGTAGAGGTGTGAAATCTCGTAACTCAGAACTTCTTTTTGCCCCCCCCCCCCCCCTGGTTATCCCTCCAGTTGATGAGAACACATGGGCTCAGGTGATTGCCCTCTATCCCACCCTGGTGGAGTGTATTACGTGTTCTTCATCCGAGGTCTGCTTGGCCTTGAAGGAGGCGCTGGGACCCTTCAAAGACTTCATGCAGCCTCCAGTGATGAAAGTGCAAAATGGGGAGTCGTGACAATCTGTGTCATTCGCAGTAGGTGCAGCAGGGGAGGGCAAGTGGGGCTGTGACCGTCCTAGCACTTATCACGCATGTGGACGTGTTTCACGTGAGTCCGGCCCACGCATTGTCACTGTGCACGAGAGTGGCCCCATTTGACCGTGAAACTGACCAGCATCAGTGACCATTCTTCTACAAGTCAGCTGAGTGTCACCTCTGCATTACCTGCTACAGTATAGCTCGAGTGTTTTTGGACGTGTACAGTGTGTGGTGACGGTGTTGATTATGTAATTAAGAATGAGGTATTACTTTTTTTTTTTACATATAAGCAAAAATCAACAAAGTCCTTTGTGCACTTTTTCAGAAGCAAGGGTTTTACGCAAGTGCGAGCTGGAACATTCCGTTTCATTTTCATCCAACCCAAGTTGGGATGTACTTGTGTGTAAAATAAATTAAAAGCTGTATAAATCTTGTCTGTGTTCATGGTATGTCTTTGTTGTATATGTACAAAAATATAAGAAAAGCAACATTATATGCTATAATTGTAGTTATTCCCTAAATTAGGCCCAGTATCGCTTCTTTAACCATCTGATGCAGATTTGCAAAACAATAAGGCTTGGTCACTAAGTATCTGAAGTTGGGTTCTAGTGAAGTGAATTGGTTTTTATTTAATATAGTAAAATAAGAATATTATGTATTTTGTGCAGAAATGGTATACGGATGTCTAGAAACATCAGATACACTCAATTGTCATGATTGGGTTGTGCGCAATGTGTTTGAATCTCTATTTTGGAAGGAGCTCCTCGTTAGCCCAATATATGCATAAAACTATGTTTCCCACTGTCCTCTCCGGATGTTGTGTACCACGTGATCTCGCACGCCAGGTCTGACGTTTCCCGCGAATTTTATTCAGGCTGGACTCAAAAAGCGCTGTCAGAAGAGCCGGGATGCGGGGCAGAGAGGACGCGCTAGGAAGGAGGAGGCGGTGTTTGTTGGGGGCACTGGGGGGAGGGGGACGCTCTTGGCGGCTGGGTGCCGACTGAAAAAAGACATCCCAAAGGGCGTTGGTGATCGGTCTGTGTGCCTACCGACGGGATGTAGAGCTCGGTCTGCAGTACTGCGAGGCGGATAGCCGAATAAGGATGGAAGGTGGTTAAGCTGTGGCGCCTTCGTGGGCAGGAATCATGCTGTTGGTCTCGGGCTCATTATGTTACATCGACGGCTCAGAAATATTTAAAACACCGCGGTGCTGTATTATTAAATTTGCGGATTTGCGTAATGGTTACCTTTTTCGTTTAGGAGTGGTAGATATCCAGACTCGTTGAAAGTCTAAGATAATTTCTGTCTCGTGGTTTGTTAAGTTTACTGATTTTTATAGGGTAAATGCTAGCTGCATGTCTGTCCAGCTAATTGCTCGTTATTGTGCTTCTAATATGCTTTTCACATGAAAATAACGGGAATCTGTTCTCGGATGCAGATTTGTTTAATATACGTGGAATGTTGTGTTTTTGTGATGGGGGCTTTGTGATTGGGGGGCTCTCACCCAGGGACCTTCGCCGGCTTTATGCGAGCCGGGCTGACACACGTGTCCGCTGCACAGGCAGCCGGACCATCGACGATCTCCCACAAATGTAACGTCTGCTGTTCGAATTAAAATAATTCTGTGCGGATATGTTCTTTGTCCACTGCATCACTGACCCGCGATTACTGGAAAGGTTGGATTGTCTGAGCCATGGCATTAGTCATCGCATCGATATTTAACAAGCTAATTGATCGAATATAGTATTCCTTGTTGTACCATCGGGTGTTTTCAGTATTCGGTCTGTATGTGTGTAAAATGCATGGGTTTGTATGGGCTTTCCCAATGTTTTTGTCTCGTTGCATTGTACTGCACAGAGGGTGTCCGGATAGATGAGTGGATGAATACTGGGGTTTGTGGGGTCAGACTGGAGGATCTGGTGGGCTTTCTTGTGGCACTTAAGAGGAGCGGGTCTGCTCGATGTGGAATGGAATTTAAAGATGGAGTCTCAAGGAGCGGGAAGTTACGGGTCCGATTTCGGGGCGGACGGATGAGGACCACGGAGCCGGACCCGCCAATCGCACCACGTCCTGGCTGAGGTAGTAGTTTGTGCTGTTGGTTGGGTTGTGACATTGCCCGCTACGGAGATGACTGCGCAAGCTACTGCCTTGCTAGGGCTGGTGAACTGCTGCGGACGGGTGGACCGTGACCAAGCTGCCTTTTGTTCTCTCTACACGGGGAGTTTTTCCTGGATTACATTTTGCCATCTACCTAATGATGCCTTTCTTTACACTTATGAATTAGCCTGCATTGTAAGAATATTTGTAATGCATTCAAACATTTGATCGACTACATATATAAATAATATAATACGTATACATACATATATAAATAACGTCAGAGTATTGTCACCGTTAATGTGTATGCACATCTTTGTTGTCAGAAATGTACATAAACTTTGTTGTCTTAACCCCTGAAATAAAGTGCAAACTGTTGTAGATTATTTTTTCTTCCCCTCGTGCTTGTATACCTTGACTTGGCTTGTTGTCCATAAGTTCAGTACTTATTCTCTCAGAAGGTATTTGGCTTAATAAGGTTCCTTCACACAAGGGAGAAGAAATGTGAGGAAAGTCATTAACTTTGCAGATATTTGATTTCGCCCCTGGGCAATATACTGGTGCCTTCAATACGACAAGCATGTAGGTCATGGGGCTGTTGGTATTAAGGGAGATGCGAAATAGTTACCCCCCCCCCCCTACATGCCACAATATATATACATTTTTAATGGCCCTGAGAGTTGCCTGGAAATTGCCAAATTTTCTGATGTTTGAATGTTGCCCATATTCCCGTAAGTAATTAAGGACCAGACGCATACGCAGAGAATGATGTTACATTAAAGCTGAATCACTGAAGTTGGCAGTCTTGGAAAATGGTAATCCCAGATCAGAAATGTGCGCAGTTTTTGAAATGGGAAAGTGTAATGGAAATGAATGTTGGGTGCTGTGTTAACACAGGACAGATTATTAATACGCTCTGCTTTCAGCGTGCCCCGCAGAGACCTGCGAGGCTATCTTGGTGACACTTAAGATGGTGTGTACTTGTGGAAGCGAGTTTTGGATGGCAGAGCAGGTTTTATGTCTGGATAAATTGTGAGTTATAATTTAGGATGAACGTTATCAAAGTGGTAAACTATGGGATCAGTGTGTGCTGTCAGAGATGAGTGCTTGGGTGGAGATCACTCGGTTTTATGTTACATGTAATGATAGAAGGCCTTTACAAGCTTGTAAATTTCCCAAAATGTTAAGTCAGCAAGGAATTTATTTTGCTGTATCTGCCCAAGTGAAAATGACTGTGCATGATTCACAGTCTGTTTAGTTGCTTTTTTTATTTGCTAGTGACTGGCCAGTATTTAAGGGTTCTTCGCTGTGCGACTGAGAGTAGTTCATGGAAGGGACAGCTGTCCTGGATCAAGTATGAAAGCGGGACCATGCTTTCGGGTGTGTGGTGTCACTTCTGCTGGAGCAAGGCTTGGGCTTTCCGGAGCTGAGCCATGTATCATGAAGGAGATGACTTGCTATTTTGTCATTTGTTTGCACAGCTGGTGTTGATTCAGTGATTGGATTCATTTACCGTAGGATAATCATCTAGGGCTTTTTGTGTCGCGACTTAAAAAAATCCCGGAAGGAAGTTTCTGTGGAAATGAGCTTAGTAAGGACAAAAATCTCTAGTAACAAGTGAAACAGACACACTTATACATATAGCAGAAGTAGGTTTTTCTTAGTTGTGTGTTGAAATTAACGGTATTCAGTCTTTGCTAAGAGGACAGATTATCCCATCCGGTTTGCATAAAGTGAAGAAAAAATGCCTTTATTTAATATGTGAGGCTGGGAGCATAAAGCTGTATTTCCTGGAATTAATACTGCCAAACTGGTCTGATCATATTATTCCACTGAATTCTAGTGGCAGAGTGGGGCGGTAGTAAAAGGTCAACACTGAACATCCCAACCATAACAGATTGACCGATGGAGAAACCTGCTTAGTGCCCATTTTGGATAAATTGTACTGGCCCAGATTTTTATTTTAGCTGTAAGTCAAACTTGCACACGTCTGACTTGACCATGCATGTAGCTTTTTTTATTTAAAAAAAATAAAATTTAAGATTGCCTAACTTAAGCAGTTCCAGTGATTTGCATTCACCAAAAGCGGTATGGAGGGTTTGGGGGAAGGGCATCGATTCCAGCTAATTAGTTTTGATTTCCCCCAGCTGTGCAACGTGCTATGAGGATGGAGGCTGCCTGATTCTGGCACGCCAGGTAGCCCACATCATGCTGATCCAGGAGACAGCATGAGCGCTGGGGGATGGATCGTTCCACTGGCTGCTAGAGCGGAAAACTCATTTTTATTCTGACACACCAAAGCATCCTCTCACTCAGGTCAAATGAGTGACGATTATGATGTGACTGGTCACGTGTCAGACTCCTGAAATTGCCACGTAGATGATTGTCTGCATCTGTTTTAGCCTTTAACTATACAGTCCTTTTTTGCCTCCATTAGCGTAGAGAACAGACCATTTGAAGCAAGAAAGAGCTGAAAGGGTTTACTTGGCCTATACTTCAGCAGCTAAAGTAAATAATTTGGTGAGAATGATGTTCCACATTGTGACAATGGGTCATGAAAATTATTCCTTCAATTTTTAGCTTTAAATTTTATGTGTGCTAATGTTTCTGTTTATCATTTATTATTATTTGCTAATTTTCCTTTGTTCCTACATTAACATCTCTGGAGAGTTCCTGAAGTCAGTGTAACTCCAGCTTTAATATTGATGCTTTAGAAGTTATTTGATTCCATAATTTATGGTTGACTTTTAATTTTGTATAATTTGAATAACCAGCTGAAGAGGTATGAATGAGCAGGGAGCTTTTTTCATAAATCAGTCTGCTTGCTTACTACGCTGTGATGGGCCTTTCAGTAGCATTCCATGAAAATGGAAGTGACATTTTCTACAGCAGTTGTCCCTTCCAGGTCTCTCCCTTTGATCACTCCTCCAGCAAGTACTTGGCGACCTTGATGAGCCTTCCACCCCCACACACTCACACTCAGACGCACACACCCTTGGTGTGGCTGCAGTATGTGTGCCAGCTCCATGTGATCTGGACCACAGGCGCGAACAGCGCAGAGCTTGGCCAGACCTGCCTGGCGTTGGGTTCCTGACCAGATGGCCCCCCCAGTCGGGCTGCGGTGCTGCGTTCTGAAGTTCCTTCTCATGTGCTGCAAGTGTGAGTGATACACACTCTGCCCTTCTCCACCAAGCCCAAACGAGAGAGAGCGAAACCGAGTTCCCTTCTATGGTTAACAGAAGGGCTGGGTGTTTCTCAATACCAAGGATGCAAGGATCGCACTTGTGGTCTTGGAAGACCGGTCTTGCTAACTTGCCTCTCAAGAATCAACTTGGGGTGCAATGAATTGTGGGATTGGTCTCATTTGGTGAGGATGCAACCAATGCTTCTTTGATATATGGGCAGGGCAAGGACGTCATCTGGGGATTCTCAGTGTCCTCTGTGTTTCTGTTCTTAGTATTATAATATGCGTATTGAAAAACACCCCTTGTCTTTTTGCAAGTATGTTAAATTTCTTCATCTATGTCTTCGAATACAGGCTGTCGGTATTGGCGATCAAGTAGTTCATGCATGTCTAAATTCTTGCAGTGATATTAGCGGATATTGATAGAAAACATATCAAAATCCTTTCATAAGAGTAACGTTTATAAAAATAAAAAAGAACTCGAATGCTTCTCAAGTCAACCAACTCTGACATTGAATGGGTTTGTCGAAATTTCAACCAAAAACTTGTATGGGTCGAGATACATTGAACTTCACCAATCTGGACTGAACGTTTTGGTCAAGAAAAATCTAGTTACAATTCGACCAAAAACAAACCCGGCCTGCTAAAATTTGTTCAGAATGAAATGCATCTCTGATTTTTTTCTGCTTCATCCACAGTATATTTAGTGATACAGTAATCATGGCCCCTAAGAAGGTTTGCAATGATAGCAGCGAACCAAAAAGAAAGCAGTGAGAGTAACTGTAGAACAAAAAAGGAAATTATAGTGAAACTTAAAGGTGGTGCATGTGTCTGCATCTCTTTGCAGTGTGAGATTGTCATTTATTTAATATTTATTGCTTCTGTATGTGTGCCTTTTCATGCATGTATTAGTCTGATATTGATTGTTAAAGCTTTTTATCATTAGGTAGGTAGATAAGCTTAAATTGGCAATCATTTGGAGGTTTGGAATGGATTTAATTCATTTGCATTATTTCTAGGGGAAATTCGACTTGGACCTTGACCAAATCGCGACTCGACCAGCCTTCTGGAAGGAATTAAGTTGGTGTTCGAAGGTACCACTGTCATTTTATATAATGGATCTCACGAAGATTAGAGCTGAGAGAGATATTTGGGGCATTTATGCTCACAAAGCTACAAGAAGATAGCTGCAGTAAGTGCCCCCCCTTGAGCCTCCTGACCTTGCAGTCCCTGAGGTGTCAAAGTGAAACGCTCCTCCATCAATACAGACAAAACAAAAAGCACTTTGGTGAGTGTAGGGGCAAACCATCTTAGAATGGAAGATTAAATATGATCCAAAGGTCACCTTGACTTTGTAAGGCCTCTCTTCTGGAAGGCAAATGAGATTGATTACTGTTGGAAGTCTACTGTACAAATCAGCTGAAAGCTGCCCGGTCTTCAGCGAGACATTTTCCAGTTACTGAAGGTGCAGCTTCTGGATACTTTGGTGAGTTCTGTTCATATGCAAGCTGAAGGAAAAATGTATTACAGTCAACACATCATCAATCTAATTAGCAAACAGGACGTTTATTCATGTTTGTTCTCCACCATAAGTATTTGGTGCACTGCAAACATGGGAATGGTTTGTGTGTTCTAATGAGACTTTAAAACAACTAAACTTTCATAAAATGGCTAGCTTTTTTGCAATTGCCAGCTA
>JAODUD010000001.1:3928918-3945701 GCA_026784285.1 Stomatorhinus walkeri | reverse complement strand
ATATAATATGAAAAATAGTAGCTTCATATATCTTGGGTCTTTTACTGTGACATTTGTGGAGATGGTGTTCAGCTTTGGCATTTTTTCCAGTGTCTGACTTGCAGTCAACCTTGAAAACCTGCTGTCTGTGCGGAGGGGTCGCATGCTCAGTAATGGCACCTGCAAATTTCAATCTGCTTCCTCTTGTGTTGGTCATTGATGGTCCACAAGTTTCAATTCTAAGGTTTTTTCTGAGGAAACTGAACTCACAAATCATGACCTTAACACATGAAGCGTGTCACCTATCATAAACTCACAATGACAGATTTTCAAGGAAATGCATTTATATTTTTTAAAAGGAAAATAAAATGACACTGAAAATGCTGGATTCTTTTTTCATTGCACTTAAATATTTTTTTCGAAAACACAAAAAATACCCTTTGACTTCATACGCTTCCTTTTGGTTATAAATTTTACATTACACATTAACACAGGAGAACTTGACTTTGATGCCAGTCAAAAAATTCATTTTCGGTATTCAAACATCTTTACAGCTCTTTACAGATCTTTAATCAATACATATAGGACACTTCAAGACAAAAAAATCAGCTTTGAAAGGTAGAGTAGGAACAATAATTTTTTGAAGGTAAAAATGGCAAAAAAGAAAGGGTGAGTTTGTGCTGCAGGAGAGTGGAGATGCTGCTGTTTTCTTGATTAATGCCCTCATGCAGCGTACTAAATCACTCACAGAGCATGACGATCACCCCCATCAGAGTGGAAAATGAGCTTTACAAATCTGCAGTCGAGATGGCAGAGGCATGACAGTTATAGGGACTCATCTGGAATTTAAAAGGACTCATGTTGTTGGGTGGAGCTAAGGCTTTGGGTGGGGTGGGGTGGGGTGGCGTTGATGGGCGTCACATGGTAATCCCTAAGCACCCTGGCACTCAAAGCCTCACTTCCTTCACTAACTGAGAGCTTCCTTAAAGTAGTGGGCTAAACTATTATCACAGTGTAAGGATACTGCACCTTAAACATTACAGGAATTATTCATGGCACAGCAATTATGATGGGGTTATTCAGGACAGACATGGACACACCAGCTGCTAAAAAAAAAACGACAGAAAAAGATGAGATGCCCAGAGGTTCCTAAACCGACCAGGAAGAAAACCGAAGACATCTGAGTTGTATGTATCAAGAAAAGGGCATATTTCAAAGGATCTTTTTAGCAGAATGTGGAGAACTGTGGGAGGGGAGTGGAGGCATCAAAATAGGGTCCAAACGGCTTGTGGTCCCCAGCCTTAACAGAGAACTTCTTGGAGAAGTTTCTGCTGGGCTTTTGCAATCAAAGAATTACAGTATCATGGACGGTATTACTTTCAGCAGTTGAAGACATACAATACACACTAAACACAAAACCAACATTAAAACAATACAGTGTTATTCAAATTCTCATGCATTAATTGTGTTTCTGGATTTTACTATCTGTAAATAAGTGAAAATATCTGATTTTCAGACTGAACTATAGGTTTTTCCTAAAATGTCAGTGCATTGCAATAAAGGAGTTTTCATGGACTTGGCACACTATCAGTTACAGAAGAGCCCTTCATTAAGGTCCTGCCCTACCAATACAGCTTAATGATGGCTACCTCCAGCTTACAAGCCATAAAAGCTTTATTTAGATAGTACCCCCACCCCATTGCTCAAAATAATTGTTTTGCTTGACGGTAGTGACCAAATCTCAGATGTTGTGCTCATGGCTTGAAGGGTTTTATTTTATATAAAGTCTCTATTTTAAAACTACTTCCATACAATCCTGAGTTTTTTTTTCTTTCATAACTTTAACTGTCAACTTTTTAAACTTTTTTTTTAAGATGAGGTACAATTCAAACATGTTCATCCTTGATTTAATACTTTGGGTTTTTTCAGGTCTGACTTGCAGTCGGCGTTCAGCAGGCTATGGCCTAATAAAAATGGCGATATGCATAGGGTATAGCCTGAGCTTTTCAGTCTGACTAGAAGCAGACAGCAGTAGGGCCATCCAGTACTATTTATTCATTTGGCTCAGTCACCAGCTTAGCGTGGAGCACTGTGCTGGGGAGTTAACGACTGTAGAAAATGTACCAAACAGGACAGATTTCACCTAAGCTCTACCATCTTCCTTAGTGATGGGAACGACCATGCAACAAAGTTAGCACATATTTCTTAAGACCTATCAAACAAGGTAATTTAGTGGTCCTTAGGTTCTAGCTACATAAGCAGGATAGGTAACATTCCTTGACGCGTTCCATTTTCAGTACTGACCTGTGATCTATGAACATTCCAGAAGATATCAAAACTTCCATGTGTCTGAGGTGCCTGCAGGGTGACTTAAAGGCGACTTACACCTAGAACCAATTTTTACAGCTATATTGATAAAGTTCCGATCGTAGGCTTTGGCCCAACAGCCTATAATTTCATTCTTTGGGCTGAGAGGGAAAAATGAATGAATAAAAGATGTGAGGTAGATGCAAGGGAGTTGAGAGAATTCAATAATTCAGAATTTAACTTTGGCGCCTCTTGTGATTGTTCATTATTTAAAAACTGTTCACAAATATTGGAAGAGGATTCTGATCAAACTATTTGGTCATCTGCCAAGAACTCTTCTAGGGACCAGCCATTTGTTTTCACCATAACCTCTAAAACATGCCACTTTATTTTATTAACTTCTGTCCGAAGAACCTCCCACAGGAAACCAGAAGACGATACTTGTGGAAAAACCACATCAGGATAGACTGGAGTTTTTTCTTTGATACCTAATATCAAATGCATTTTCAACTGTGAACTCCCAATCTGAATGCATCAACTACTGTAAGTTTAACTCCAAAACATCCATTTAAGACTTAAAATACCAGTCAAAAGTTTGGACTCGTCTATCCATAGAAAGATTCATTTGTAATATTCTCTACACTTTAGAACAAAGGCAACAAAACAACCAAATAAGGTAAATTCAGTCCTGCTACAATACGACAAGAAACTAATACTTGTGCAATGCAAGGATGTACAAACAGATTATTTTAGATTTGAAAACCGGTTTGACAGATTCACTGAGAAGAACCGCTTCAAATGAACGATCTGCTCATGAATTGGACATTACTATCATCTTGTTAGCTAATACATTGCCATTTTTGTGTGTGATTAGTGTTTCTTGCTAAGACCATATCAGATTGTAGTTTTAGTGCTTTTCTCTCCAAGTGAAAAACACACAAATACAAATGCTATTCCACATGGTATTGGACTTGGGTTTTAATATATCAGTGGTGTTAGAATATATTTGCGATATGATATCACACATATATGGGACCATATACTGACTGTATATGGGACTATTTACTGACCGAAAAAGTATTAAACAAAACAAAATGTTAGGGGGGGGGCAGAGGGGGACAGCTCTGTGGGTTGGGACTCAGAAGGTTGCCAGTTCAAATCTCTATGTCAGCAGACTGATCCCACCATCTAGCCCTTGAGCAAGGCCCCATAACCCCAACTGTTCCAGGGACTGGCTGGTCCTACTTTCTCCTGCAAGCCAGTTCCATGAAGTGGCCTTCTGGGATGCTTTTCCTACTGTCTCATTGACCACTTTTCCTTCATTCTCATGTCTAACTCCTTTAAATCCATTTCTACTGTGTTTAGGTCAGGTGGCCAGATCACATGATGCAAAACTGTATCACACTCCTTTGTAGGCGGCTTACCGGCTCCAAAATTTTGACTGGTACTGTATTTTGACACCACAATAACAAGACTGCATTGGAGAAAATCTTATGTTTTCTGAATGTTGTATCAAGAAAATGGCCAGACTAGTCATTTCCAGTGCAATATGTGTTGCAAAAAAAAAATAGTAACGCACAAACTAGAAGCAGGAGGTGCAGAAATGCCCATTTCCTTTCTTAATGTGTCCTCTCTCATGTCATGTGAATCTGTGACTCCCCAGCATTTGATGAAACTTGACAGAGCTGACCTTTCAGGACTGAAGAGCAAAGCTGGCAGGATTCTCTGAACACCTTCAGAAAAGCCCTGGATTAACAAAGCCAAATTCTGTGTGTAGATGACTGGAGCCATAGAGATGTTTACACTTGACTGTTGCCAGAAACGATGCACAAGGAGTCGGCTTTTCCTATCCAGGATTATTTCATGCATCATTTATACTGTATGTCAGACACCCTCGTTCACCAAGCCACACGAGGCAAAGCTTCGTGCCAAGCGTTTCCGAAGTGACATATCAACATATTTCAATTTTAGAAAATAAGCAATAAATTGGTGAGTATCAAAATATAAAAACTGAACTACATGCCATTTCAGCTTGTTCAGCTTCCTAGGATTCCCCAAACCCCATCTCGCCCCCTTCATCATTGTCTTAGTGCATCATAAAGTTACTAACCTTAAGAGGTACCTCCCTTTCAACATGAGAACAGCTGCAAGAATTCTTCACTTGCTCTGAAGCGAGCTAATGATTAAAATTAGATTTGATTAGCAGTGCCTCTAGAAATTATCCATTGTTTCTTTGTAGCATTGGGGAAAGGAAATCCCACAGCATTGGCCACTGCTGGTCTACTTGTGCGTACGATGGTCACACAATGAAGACGTCTGGAAATCCTGAGATCTTCCATTTGCAAATGAAGTATATTGATACACACATTCCAACAACCTGGATGAGTCTTCAAGCGCGTGACCCTATGGATGACGGTGGAAGGTTTGGGTTTTCAGAGTCAACATGATTATCACTTACAGTAGAGCACTGAGAGATGTGCAAGGGGAGTTTCAGGTTGAGGGAAGGGGTGGCGTGGGAATGCTTATCCCTGGAGGGAGTTCCCACATCTACTGATGCTGGTTCCCATAAAAGAGGGGGATAATGTATACGGAGATGTCGTCTCCAGATCCAAGTCTGTCATTTGAGATGCGCCAGCCCCTGTCCTTCAGCACTCCTCGGGCTCTCATCACTAAGTCCTGGGCAGCCATTGTGTACCTGGAAGAAGGGTACAAGTGTATGTCAAGAGATTAACATTTGATAGTGAAAGCAAGACTAGTCCTAAGTTATCTGAAGACAAGAAATGTGCACAGAACATCTGTCTTCTAATGACTGGTCCTGGTCAGGGTCTTGAAGCTCCCTACAGAGGATATGGTTGGGGTAAACTCTGGATGGGATGGCAGTCCATCACAAGGCCTCAAAATCCTGAACCTACAGACAACCTTGGGCTAGGTGGTGGAGTGCCTTGTGAAGAATGCTGCCGAAACTGGTGAGCACTGAATTTCAACCCCAGCTTTGGGCTTCAGCAGCTTCAAATGATCCCTTTGCTGAGCTGCGGTAAAACCTGTGGTTTAAGCTAAAAAAAAAATGACTGGATGTGACATATAATTGGAAAACACTGCTAGTGAAATCCATCACAGAGCTTCAGCAGATAAAACAAAACCCAGCTCTCAAGTCACTGAAGTGAGTGCTCATTCAGCAGTGTGCCAGGCCACTCCTGGTAGCTGTAGGGCACACGGGTTTCAAGCAGAATACATGCCTGTGTTGGTCATCCGGGTCACAATTGGCCAGGAAGCTGGTAACTGCTTCTGCTACTTCCTCATTGGAGAGCACATCCCACAGGCCATCTGTGCCCAGTACCAGGACATCGTCAGCTCCATGCTCATATTGCGTCAGTGGATACACTTTCACCTGGGGGAGATGGGATAGACACTTAACTTCTTTGTTCATTTTTTTTCTTTGGTAAAACTTTTGTATTTCATAATTTAAGTGTTATCGCTTATACTGCTCTATGTTTAATAAAGTTTAGAACCAGCTGAAGACGATGGACGCTTGTATTGTTTTTATCGGTTTCAGCTATTTATCCTCTGGGCAAACGGATGGAGAGGGTGACCCCTTAGGCTAGCAGTCCTGCTCATTCACAGCGTGGGACAAGAAGTCAGCATTAAATCTGGACCTCGCATCCAATCTGTGGTTCTGCTGCGTGGGTCTTAAGTGCTCTGGGTTGGCCAGTGGCACTGGTTCCATGAATAGTTGTGGCGAATGGAAACTTCAATTTATACAGCCATCTGTGAAATGAATGGTATCCTCTTTCAAACTGCTGACTGCACTGGATTTTCACTCAATCAGCAGCTACGCTGGTGAACCACTGTACGCAATGGGTTCCTTGCCATTACTGCAGAAGACAGGAGGGAGGCTGTGATATGACTTTTGTTCACGTTTCTTATAAGGCCCGTCTTCTTGCTCCCAGTGTCTGCATTATGCAGCCCTCGTACAAATTTCCCCAGACCCCCTCTTCCTGCCAGTACTGCCTCGGCTTGACTCGCAGCTTCAGAGAAATCGGAGATTACACCCTCTTTCTGACCTCCTTTCTGCTATGCTGGCAACGCTGGTTTGCGTGTGAGTAATGACTCTGGCTTGCGCCACAGCGCTCTCTAGTTTCTCTTCTGGAGGCCAACATTTTATGCGCGTCGCCTTCCCACAAATAACAGCATCATTTAACGGCGATAGCTGGAGCGCAGTGGAGCTCAAAGGCCATGAAAATGACCCAAATCTCCATAAGCTTATTGAGTGGGGGACCTGTGTGTGTGTATATGTGTGTGCGTATATTATATATATATATATATATATATATGTATATATATATTTATTTATTTTTTTTAATAGGTGGACATATGGATTTACATCCAAAATCAGATGCTGAAAAATCATGTACAAAAGTATTTTACAAACCCAGCTGGCCCTTTCTTCAACCCTAACCGCAGTCTGCATGCAGGGTGAACATCAAAAACGATGACTCTCCCTGGTTCCTCTTGACACAGATATATTCACTTTGGAGCACCGTCGTCTTATACGTGCAGCTACTTACATAATCTCTGGAGGCCAGACGGCCTTGTAAGAGGCAGAAAAGTATTCGAGGGGGAGAAGAAAAGCCGGTGCCCGGCCCTGACTGAACTAAAACTGCGATGAATTAGAGATCAAAAATGATCTTCAGCAGGCAGGACCCACTCGCAAAAGGAGAGTGAATCACTGGAGATCAGTGCAGCCCTGCATTTTTTTCCATTCTCTGGTGTGAGAAGCTATAATTTAGTCAGCTCAGCAGGCTCTCTTGCGTATCGTGAGGAAAGGTCATTCCTTACCTCCATCCTATCCCAACTCCTGCAGTGTCTCTTCTGTGATTCCTCTACATTTAATATTATTTTTTCCCCACAGGAGATTGTGTGAAGCTTTTACAATCACTACATGCATAATCTGTCTGGGGTATTGCAGGCCTAAGTTGGGGTGACACCACACGTTCTGCTTAAAGTCTAAACAGGTAGCAAGTAACTCCAAACATTGGTGGAAGTCAACTCAGTCATGTAACACGATATTACTGCCAAGTCATGTGCTCAGACTGTAAAGTTTACCCATTATTCAGGCATATGGACTCGGAAATAGGTTTGATGCAGTGGCAGAGTTCCTGTTCCACACCGAAAGTCACTGATTACAGTTCTCAGTTCTGGTCTCTAACAGGTCTGATTTCCCCAAGGGTTGGAAGGCTACAAAACCTGCATCCTGTGTACATTTCCCTGAATTTTATAGGTTCTGCCAGAGACTTTGGCATCACAGAGGGGATTGTGAGGCATCGGTGAATTGTGTTCTTATGGAGTCTAGCTGTAAACAGTAGTTGCTTGATATTTCTAAGGACCCAATACAGCAGTTCTGTGGTGCTCCATCCATATCTACCCATTGAACTCAAATGCAGAAGTCAGTTCACAAGCTTGACAATATATTATTTGTGTCGTAAATCTAAATTAAAGTCTTAAATGGGTCACCAATCTGTTATTCTGGATAACAATGGATAAGGATCATGAGATTAGATAATCATGCACTGAGGTGGGGGGTAATTGCTCCTGCCCTTTTTGTTGAATGAAAACAGAAAATATGTGAATATATTTTGCAAGTTATTATTTTAAGGCTGAACTGTGTTGTTTTTATTTTATAAATATGCGTCGCAACTTCGCTCCTGCCATAATCTTTGTAAAAGAAAGGATTGTGCAAAACACAGAGCTTAGCCAAACATACATTCAATGGGCCCCCTGTAGATAGACTGGGAGAGTCTCCGACCAATTAGACTGAATTTGATTGGATTGTACAAGTAATATGTGCAACTCAATTTAACCAATTGACAACATTGAATTTAACCAGTTGGATAAATGGTGCTCACTGAAAACTTAAAAGAAATCGTTTCTGAATAAACAAAGAACAAGTAAGATGCATCCTTTTGTGAATTATACAAGTGATTCTAATACAAAAGTTAACATTTTACATTAAATCTAAATTTCAGCAAATACACTGCATACAATTATCAATGTATTTGGAGCAACATAAGTTAAATGACATTTATGAAAGTCTTAAACTTGCAAAAAATCTCATCATGAAAAATGCTAAAAGTAGAATAAGCACCGAGCCAGTATATTAAACATGTTTATGAACCTGAAGCAGCTACTGTTTTCTAGGTTGATAACAAGAATAGATTTCATTAAATTGTGGATTCGGATACTATAATCAGACTGAATTTCTACTTCTGCTTCATGTTTATAGCATAAATGCACTTACAACAATGATGATATCCCTCATGTAAAACAAAAGTTAGAAAGTCTGCATCAAGTGTGAGGTAAAGGTGGTCATTTGAAATTACGCTTTTACGTAAAAAAATTTAACCTTTTGATGAATAAAGAATAGTTTAATATGAAGATTTTTGCATTAGCTCATTATTTTAATATTCACTCTTGCTTCTACATTGACCAGAATGACCAAATATGGGCAGAATTATTAGTCCAAAAAAAAAATTTTCTGGAATGTTCCTAAGAGTTTTTTTCCTGCCCCTCTATCAGTGTCTGCATGCCAGTGCGGTGAACCACATAAAAGTGTCAAGGAAATTCAAATTTTAACTTGTGATTGGTTAGAAGCATTTTCCAGCATTAACTTTGATGATGATGCCTTGAAGATCTGTTCCAAGAAGAAACTTAAATATACGACAAACATTTCTAGAATTAACGTAACGCCCTCGATCCACTGTGACGTTCTGATCCATAGTGACTTTCTGTTTTATAAGTTGCCGTTAGGGCTCTGCTAGGAAGGATTATACCTCTGGGCAGCAGGAGAGGAAGGGCTTGATGTAGATGTTAGAATCGTGAACCTTGAGCTCATGGTCTCCAAGGCCTCTGGTGACACCGATGGTGGCCATGACACGAGCCTGTGGAGAAGAGTCGCCAAAAATGTATTATCTGGTAGAACAGAGCTGTTGATGCTCAACTCTAATTTTCTACTCTAACACTCTGATTTCTTGTTACACCCACTCCCACACCCACTCCCCCCGACTTTCCATCTCCTATATACTCTGTAAAAATTGTTTAGATTTGTTAGGCCAACCATAAAGCAACCAAACGGGTGATGCCATTCAGCCCTAGGAATGAGGCTAATTGAAAATATATCAAATAAGAAACAAATGAGGTTTGAGAGCCGTTCTAAGCTTGAGGATCACATGTATGCATCTGGATGGGGGAGGTGGATTCAAAGAGCAGCAGTTCCTGGGGCAAAAATGGGGGGAGAGCATCCTGGGAGTAATTGTTCACTCGGAGGCCCGGCAGCCTCATTGCTGGGCTTTGAAGTGCTCCACCTCCTACTGCACAGCTCCACCGCCCACCCTCCTGTCTGTCTCCCCCTCGCTTCACAATAGGTCCCAGCAGTACCAGCCCAAACCCACACCCAGCCACTCCTCCTCACCTCAGTAAGGCCATATTACAGAATTAGTCAGCTGCCACTTTTATCCAGGTAGATTAATGGCTCGGTAATTTGTACGCCTTACCAGACGTCCGCACTGCAGAATTTCAGTATGTTTTTCAATACCTCTATAAGACGAGAACCTAAAACCTCCTTTCAGATCTTTATCTAAATGCTTATAGTAGTGAAGGTACAGAAGCATGGGCCAGCTTTGTCTATGGGGCTATAGCAGGGGGGTTTGGAGAGTGCACTCCCCCTCACAAAACAGCTCTCTGACACCAATCATTAGCTCTGTCCCGATGTCTATTTGTGGATTGGCCGTCTCTAACAGGATCACCTGATTTGCTTCTCATGTTATTTCACTTCATATTGCAGGTTATAATTCAGTTAAAGTCCTGTTTGCAAGCACACTTTCTTCTCAGTCAGCTGACTGAAACCGTGAAGGATGAGAACTGATGACAGATGTGTAGACGACAATGAGCTTGTGGCTCATGGTCGAAAGGCCCCTTGATGCCACGGAGACACTGTGCTTTTGCCGGCCAGCGCTTACAGGGCAGCCCTTTCCACTGCGGTGCTCCTATAGCACCCAAGATCAGAAACCCACTTTACATTAATGAATTTAGTAAATGCTCCCCTCCAAAATAGTACATTATAGCTGTCAAGGAACCCCCAATACTCTGAAGCACGAGTCCCCTGGAGGACAGCGTGTTTGGGTCTCCGTGTGGCAGGCGTATGTGTCCCCTACAGAGACCAGCGAGAGCAGGTCTACAGTCCCCTACCAAGACCGTGGGTGTCCAAGTCCTGTGATTTTGGTGGCCTTTTATTAATTATATTATATTATATTATATTATATTATATTATATTATATTATATTATTATCTTATATTATTATCTATCTGTCTGGCTATCATTTATTTATCTTAAACTGATTCTATTTAAATTTTTTTCTGTGCTTATTTTTATGCTTATTTTAATTCCTTTCTTTTCATTGTCTGTACAGCACTTTATAAACCCTGTCGTTAAAACACAGCTAGAGACGCACGGCACTGACTGCTCCCTGCTTCCCGACTCCTCCAGACGACTCTCACTGAATAGCTGTCTTATTAGTTTTTCTTACTTTGGCAGATTCGTAGCTCCTGCTCCAACAGCAGTAGCACTTGGGCTTGTGCTGGGCGCCAGTCGACTCCCTGACAGCCATAAGCTTGTGTTATTTGCTTCACTTGTGCGGCGCTTTGGAGAAAAGCAGCTACTAAATGAAATGACTAAAACAAATGCAAATGTAAACAAAGTCTGCCTAATAATATTCTCAGTGTTACTATTACGGTATCCATAGTCTTCCCTAACAACTGCTGTCTGGTGTGATTAAACTTGGCATAATGTGGGTTTCCCCTGCACCTGTACCTGGTGTGAGGCTGATTATCATTGTTCACCACCCCCCACCCCCCACACACACACACACACACACACCACAAGCTTGCTCCCAGGATGCTGAGCCATTGACTGTGGGGGTAAATGTGACCCCGCCCGCAGGTCCCTTTAGGGCTCAGATAAGTGACAGAGACAGTGGCTAACAGACTGCCATCCATAGGCATGTCGATCTCTGCCCGACGTGCACGGCCACGAGAGTAATTCTGCCATCCAGATTGCGCCCTTACCTTCTTGCCTTCACCATATATTAAAGGGAACTTCAGGTCATCGTCATCGATGGTTTTATACGCCCTGTGTGGAGAAAGGAGGAGACACTAATGGATTTTTGTTTTATGGCCCCACCAGCAAAATGACATTTTGCTCCCCCCCCCCTCTAAGACTTGCAGTTGAGTCTTTCCTATTGGCAGGGTGGGGGATGGGGGGACTCTGTAGAAACTTGTGTGAAACACTGCGGTTACCCTGGTGTGTCTAACGGCGTGGGACGTTCGCCGCACTTCTCCTCGCTACAGATTTGAAACCGAGATCCAGGCCGTCCCGTCACGCCGCTGGCAGCATACTGATTTCGCATGTGCCTTGTGGCTATACGTGCATCAGGACTCTTCTGAGACGGCTTTCCTGGGAGATCAATGCGAGAGCGCGGACGAGCGTGAATAATTCATGGAAACTAACAGGGTGAAGAATCTGAGATGGTGGTAGTACAGGCGGCTTCTGCGAGGAGACGTCGCCGTGGGAACCGCTTTGTCGATTCTGCTAAAAAACAGCATCACGGTCCTGACTGAGGCTACACGCCCTCTGCACACTGATGGAGATGTCAGGATACTAAGGCATGGTTTCCTGACATTGTTTTTGTTAACAACCAGCCAAAAGCCTGTAATCGTCGTGCCAATAATGACTTAATTCAAAGGAACAGCAATAGGGAGAATTTTGGATTAAACGGCATCGCTAATCTAGGTACCGAGATGTTCACGTTTGATCCGATTTCATTACTTTGTTTTGCTTTGCGTGAAGATTTTAAACAATGTCAGCCATGAAGGGTGGCCTACAGATCTGCTCTTGCTCACATGGGTGATTAATGAAGCGATCAGCCTTCCTGATCGCCTCTGATTAAGGATTAGACCTGGTGATGAAGGCTTCATGCATGAGAGTGGCACCAGCCTGGCAGTCATTAAGGAGCATCCATCTGCCCGCCTCCGGCTGTCCCAGAGGTAGGCAGGTGGGCGTTACCGCCCGCGTGTGAACCATCTTGGGATCACCGGTGTCTCACTATTCTCTCTGTGCCGTGATGCTCAGGAAGGATCTGAGCCACGTTCACAGCTACTTCCCATTACGCCACCTTCCCAGCGCCTATCGGACCAGCTATTGTACATCACTGGATATTTAGCTCAGGTTTTCAGTCTTTAGACCTTTGTCTGACTTCTGTTTTCTCAACATTCTGCCTTCTCTTCTAAAAATTCTTGATTGATTTTGATATGCGCGGGTGCAGTCACGTTTCTGGTGATCCAAAGGCACCGGTTCTTTGTAGGACATTCTCACGAGGCTTTGGCGCTACGTTAAAAATGGCGACTCATCACCTCATCTGTCTTTGCCGTCATTTTTCACAAGCTTTGGGATGAAAACGAGAGGGGAAAAAATAACAATGCGATCTTTATCCTTGCTGTTCTGGTCAGGCCACACAGAGAGGACCACTGAGCACATGGCTACTGGAGGAAGTCGAGGGGAACATATGCTTTCATGCTGTGCGTATTTCCAGCGTCAGCATTTTTACTCCGGCGGGTCAGGAGCTATTGGCTCTCCTTCGCGGCTTTCCACAGAAACACCGCCGATCTAGGGTCCCTCTCTTTTCATCCTTCCTCCATTAATAGAAGGTGCCCTGAAGCCGGAGACTCCCGTGGTACGATTTCAAAGGGCTTCCTTGTGGTCCCCCAGAGAGACCGCGACAGTGCTAAGAACACAGACGCACTTGCGATAGCTCCTCAGCTGCAGAGCCTGAAATTAACTTGCTTTGACAGCATGACTGAAGGAAATTAATCTCACTTTAATACCTGCTCCAGCAATCACCTCCAGGATGCCATCCCACCAGCATGCACGCAGACAGGCAGTCTTGGAAGTGTGTCGGCCTTGTATCATGTCTAATGGTCCTAATTTCCCAAATGTACAACGCTCTGAGGGCTATTTGTGGCTTGCGCAACATGAATGTGAAGCAGCAGCGGTGATGTGATTCCACATTACTCTCACTTCAGGTAAAACCAGCACCCTCCCATTTCACCACAGAGATGTTACCACCAGGCTTTACGTGAACTGCAGCTTCACAGCCATGCCCAGCTCTGCAGATGTGCAGTTAGCATGTTCTTCTATGTTCACGAAGGTTTCTGCCGGTGTCTCCTGGCCAAGCCCGCAGCCCGAAGATGTTCGCCTTACAGCAAATGGGACGCCGTTAACATTTCTTCTGATGGTGTGTACCCTGCGATGAAGCGGCATCTCTATGTTGGCACTGTGCCTTGGTGATACAACACCTAACACAGCTGCCCTTGAGGTCAATTCCCAGCCAACGCAGTCAAACTTATAGAGGCAATATGTGGCTTAGGGGATTTCGTGCCTTTAACCAAAAGGTCACTGGTTCAAATCCCTAAGTCAGCTGAGCGATGTCACCGTTGTCCCTTTGAGCAAGACTTTTAACCCCCACCAGGTCCAGGAATTGGAAGACCATGCTTCCTCAAAGATGTACATCCAGATAAAAACACCTGCTAAACACCTGCTAAATAAATAAAATGTATATATCACAGGTTCCCCAGGACCTCGCATTCCATAACTGATACTGGATGGATCCATCAGAATCCCGGCATGCATTAAAACCTCAAGCAACCAAGACAGGGTCAGATGTGTGCTTTGGTGGAAATCAGGAGATCATTCACCACTGAGAGCGACTCACATCCTTTGGGGGTGGGGGTGGGGGGGGCTGTTCAAAAGAAAACTGTGACAGACAACATCTTCAAGTCAGTCCCTCCTACACACGTGTGAGTCACCTCAGCGACTGTAAGCGACATCAAGACCCGCAGCTGAAGCTTCAGTCCAGGCAAGAGTGACTAACCCCATATCATGCCTAAACGGATTAAAACACTATATTTGGAGGCTTTGAGTATAATTAGGGTATTTTTTTAAATAGAATTGCGTTAACAAGGCATCCATTTGAAAACCACCAGGAAGCAGCATGCCGGTTGTCAGCTAAGAGGATGAGAGTCGTCACCTCTCTGCGTACAATGAGCTTCAGGAGTTAGCATAAGCGACAATGAAATATGTTCATTTCTGTATTTTAACAAAAAAAAGCCAGATGTGAGAAGCTGGAGGTAATTCATGTATGAAAAACAAGGGGCAGAACTACAGTAATACCATTTTATTTTTGATTTAATGATGCATAACAACTTCTTACATGTTGGGTGTTACCCTGCTGTACTTCTACTGTACATTATAAATTTCGGAGGTTAATAATCAATACAATCATGTCATACCACGGTCATCTTCTCATGTGCTCAGGCTGAGGTGCAGCTGAACGCTTCTACCTGGCCTTTCTTTCCGCAGTCAGAGACCTTCTCGAGGCGTGGAGACCTTACGTGACTTTCCTGCGTCTCCGTCGTGGGGGATGCCTGCACCAACGGAAGGCTGGTGTGTCACTGCACACACTGTCAGCTGCTTCAGATGAAGAACAGCCAGGATTTTGTTTTTGTTACATGCTGGAATATATAAAAGTCTGCTGTACAAACTGCCCCCTCCAGTTTATTTGGCATTATAAAGACAACTGCAGAGAACCATTACCCCAATGCAGGCTTGATGGATGAGTGGGTGTGGCCAAACTTAGGGGTGTGGCTATTTCAAGCATGTGTAAAGGGGGCTGTTAATCTGCACAGCACTAATGCTGCCATGCTGTTTATTCTCTGCTCCTTTGTTCCAGGAAGCTGGCAGGGGCCCCTGACAGAGTGAGAGCTGCCTTCAGGAACACCAGACAAGGAACCGTTGATCACTGTCACGGCGACGCATGGCCTGTCCTCGCCGCTCGCCCCAGGAGCGCTTGTGCATGCAGAATACACACACTGCAGCAAATCCATCACTGCGGTGCCCCCCCGAAGAGCTGTGGCAAATTCCATCCTGGAGCCAGGCAGTATAACTGGGACACCCGTACGTACACACACACACACACACACACACACGGGGATGCAGACACATCCTCAGTCTTTCCTGAGTTCCCAAAATGGAATGACATTCAAGTGTCCCTGCCATTCTCAGAACAAAAGATCTCACCACCAGAATACTGGTCAATTTAAATGCAGGTAGCAAAAAACAAAAAGAGTTTTATATATATATAAGAGAGAGATGTAAACAAATACACACACATATATGTGCACAGTTATACTTATACACACACACACACACACATATATATATATATATATACACACAGACACACACACACATATACATGTACACACAGTATATTATATATAGTCTTTTTTGGTTATTTCTTCTCCTTCCCACTTGTATACACTGTTCTTTTTTATATACATGGATCTCTGCTGCTCTTCTCTTAAGGGTGACCAGTTGAGCAGCGTGTTTAATTATACATCCCCCCTCCCCCCACCACTAATGAACCGTGAGGCCCCGTCTCCTCGGTATCGCGAGCCTCACTAACGAGCCACTCCGACCTACATCCTCACGTCTCAGCGGCACGCTCCTGCGCACCCCGCCGTCTGCCCACACCCACCGTCTGCTCCGGAGGCTCCATGATCCCACGCGATCCCCGGTGCTCCGTGCGGCTCCCGTCAGTGGCGCGCCACTCAATGAAAATTCATAAGCCGCCGTGATTACCGGCTCGCATCGCGGTCTGCACCATGTCAAGGCCGTCAGTGCCTTCCTGGTTGTTACAGACAAATTATAGCTTAAATTACTGAATGAGGAGCCTACTTTGTCAGGAAAGACTATGAACATATTTGGTGATGAACTGAACTAACGAGTTGTTTACAAAAAGAAAGTAAGGGTTTGCAGGAAGCTAGAAATGCATGCTATAAAATTATCCTGAAACACATCACTGTCCCGTTCTCGTGTCCATCCTGATACACATCACTGTCCTGTTCTCATGTCCATCCTGAAACACATCACTGTCCTGTTCTCGTGTCTATCCTGATACACATCACTGTCCTGTTCTCATGTCCATTCTGAAACACATCACTGTCCTGTTCTCATGTTCATTCTGAAACACATCACTGTCCTGTTCTCGTGTCCATCCTGAAACACATCACTGTCCTGTTCTCGTGTCTATCCTGAAACACATCACTGTCCTGTTCTCATGTCCATTATGAAACACATCACTGTCCTGTTCTCATGTCCATTCTGAAACACATCACTGTCCTATTCTCATTTCCATTCTGAAACACATCACTGTCCTATTCTCATGTCCATTCCAAAACGCATCGCTGTCCATCCC
Source organism: Stomatorhinus walkeri (assembly GCA_026784285.1). Taxonomy (NCBI): domain Eukaryota; kingdom Metazoa; phylum Chordata; class Actinopteri; order Osteoglossiformes; family Mormyridae; genus Stomatorhinus; species Stomatorhinus walkeri. The sequence continues at coordinate 3,929,052 of JAODUD010000001.1, read as the reverse complement.
GAAGCGCATTACTGTCCCGTACTCATGTGTGTCCCAAAACACATCGCTGTCCTGTTCTAGTGTCCCTGCCAAAACGCATCACTATCCTGTTCTCATGTTCGTCCCAAAACGCATCGCTGTCCTGTTCTCGTGTC
>JAODUD010000001.1:3913495-3928758 GCA_026784285.1 Stomatorhinus walkeri | reverse complement strand
AAACGCATCGCTGTCCATCCCGAAGCGCATTACTGTCCCGTACTCATGTGTGTCCCAAAACACATCGCTGTCCTGTTGTAGTGTCCCTGCCAAAACGCATCACTATCCTGTTCTCATGTTCGTCCCAAAACGCATCGCTGTCCTGTTCTCGTGTCTATCCTGAAACACATCACTGTCCTGTTCTCATGTCCATTCTGAAACACATCACTGTCCTGTTCTCATGTCCATTCTGAAACACATCACTGTCCTGTTCTCATGTCCATTCTGAAACACATCACTGTCCTATTCTCATGTCCATTCCAAAACACATCGCTGTCCATCCCGAAGCGCATTACTGTCCCGTACTCATGTGTGTCCCAAAACACATCACTGTCCTGTTGTAGTGTCCCTGCCAAAACGCATCACTATCCTGTTCTCATGTTCGTCCCAAAACGCATCGCTGTCCTTTTTTTATGTGCATTCCGAAATGCATCGCTCTCCTGTTCTTGTGTGCATTCCGAAATGCATCGCTCTCCTGTTCTTGTGTGCATTCCGAAACGCATCGCTCTCCGGTTCTCTTGTGCATTCCGAAACGCATCGCTCTCCGGTTCTCTTGTGCATTCCGAAACGCATCGCTCTCCTGTTCTCGTGTGCATTCCGAAACACATCGCTCTCCTGTTCTCGTGTGCATTCCGAAACACATCGCTCTCCTGTTCTTGTGTCCTGATGCACACACGTTTCTGCTCACAGGATTTTCTTTCCCTTCTCGTCTGTCACGGTGGAACCTCATCCATGTTCAATATTCGTGTCCAGTTTATACGATCCCCAGCCAGACCCTGTCGGTCCTGAAACAAGAAACGGTGTCCTCGACGTGTATTATACTCATGGCTTTCAGGTGTGACATGTTCGACGGACTGCAGATGGGGTATGAGTAGGAGGTGTTCCACTGACACACCCTCCCAGGACACGGCTATCCCGCACCCGCCAACATGCTAGACTAGTTAATTTCCCACTCTTCCACAGCGTACTGTCATCTGAAGCAGCTGTCAGTGTATGTGACGTATGGCATACCCTGGCCAATCAGACGATGGGGGCGGGGTCTGAGTAAGACATGTGATCAGACAGGCTAAAACACATGAAGGAGTCCAGACGGTATCACCCCCCCCATCACCCCCAAGCCTACTTTGTCTAATGCATGATTTTTCTGTTTAATCCGACAAATTAAAGCCATCCAATAAGAGAATACGTATAAAGGACATTTCACCCCCAGTCAGTCACACTGATTTAAACATAATATTTAAATGGTCGATCATTATTACAATGTAAATGTTTATCAAGAGAAGGGTTTCAGACCAGGCACTGCTGCATGGCCGTATCCTATAGTAATGAATGCAAAGTACATGGAAGTAGTAAAGACATGGAAAAGGGGCTGAGAGATGCAGAATTACTTGTTGATCCCTCTGAGTTTGCAGAGCGTGGGGTGAGACTAAGGTCTCACACTGGAAACTGCTTAGTCATCAGAGTACAGCTCCGGCACAAATGGCTTTCGCACGGAGGATGGTCCAGACAGCGGCCCCTTTCACAGCCTCACCGGGAGGTCCTGGGGTCCGAACACCAAGTAGAGAATGACGTCACGCTGCAATACCGCTGCTGCTTTGGCTATGATGTTGGAACCATGAACAACAAGTAACATACGTTTGATTCTGTGAAAAGGTCCGTTTGACGTCACACCCACGACGCTGATAACATGCTACATATTTGTAACATGTGAATCAATATATAAATTATGAAGATGGGCCCATATTCAGCCCAAGACGTTACATGAAAAGATATGCAAATCGATGGTTGATTCTAAGCCTGCCCGTGCTCCGAGACATTTTGTTGCCAATATGAGTGTCACATCCATAAAGCTGGAATTTGCTCAAATATGCATCAGTGTCTGATGGCTTAAGGAGAGCCGATCTGTCACAGCCATTCGAGCAGACGTGACGCACAGAAGTTAAGGGAGTGCCCAATGCATCGCGCAACACGGCTGAACCGCCCGCGGCTGCAATGCCACGAGTGGGAAGGGCCTATTGCCTTACATTATTTATAACACACCGCCCTAATTTATTTATAATGCTTCAGTATGGCGGGTGATTTTGGAAAGGACGGAAGGTTTCAGGTCGCTTACCACCCGTTCATGGTGAAGTCCCGGTACAACATCCTCTTGCCGATCTCCTTCCTCTGCACCCGTCGGGGGAACTCCAGGTGTGTGAACTCGTTTCCAAGCAAGTGGGGCTGCATGTAGGCCTTTATTTTGAAGGGGGGGGGGTGGGGGGGACAAGGTTGCGCCATGTGAGACTCCTCTCAGACATGCTTCTTCTTTGCACACCATCGGATGGTTTGTGATTCTGTGGGTCAGTTTTGTGCTCGTTATCCTGTCTGTGGCCGGTCATTACGCTGTTGAGCCTGACACTTACATGTGCTAACATGCTGAGGTCACTGTGACCAAGGCAAGGAGCGTGTCACCCCTCCCCGCTAGACCGCAAAAGGGACACCCTCGTCCCGCCCCCGCGCTGCCGGCAGTCTCACCAGAAACTGCAGCCTCTGTCGCTCCGATTCGGGCGTGAACTCTGTAGACATCGGGATTATCTCTCCGCCACGGATGATGATGGCCCTGCAACGCGACAGAAACCATTTAAGTCTGTGCTTGCAGATACGAGCCTCTGCCCATTTAGCATGTGTGATCCTGCAAGGCTGACAGAGCTGAATGCCTATTGACCTGCTAATTGTAGGCAGCTCTGAAATGCCACTCACTTCCAGGATGGGGGTGGCATTTAAAGGTGAGCAGCTGAACAAAAGCAAGGGAATTATTTACAAAAGAACAACCAGGGACATGGGTCACACCTTGTGCGTGACAACATTGGGGTCCAGCTCAGAAACCACTGCAGGCTGTGCTGTGCTGATTGGTTAAATTGGTCAGATCTATGGGGTCACCAAGACCATCAAGATTGGGGGCTCTGGTTTGGGTTATTGAACATGGTTGAGGTGGATTGTGTGTCCTGGGCAGGGGGAGTGGTGAGGTGTAGTGGCCCCGGGGGGGTGGATCATATATCTGTGGAGATCCAGGGTCTCGACGCCGCTGGTCAGGGCAGCTGGCCTGTGACCACACGGCCTCGGCGATGATACAGTCAAGCTCTCACATATGACAGCCTTTTTCATTATCCATCATTTGCAATAAACCTCAACTTCAGTACGGCATAGGAGGCTTTCTTTAAACCAAACAAAACCAACAAACGTTTTATCAAACTATGTAAAGCAGAGTTTGTTAGCTCAGTCCGCAGTGAGCCCCCAGACAGTCCACATTTTTGCTCCCTCCCAGCTCCCTGCCAGACAGTCCATGTTTTTGCTCCCTTCCAGCTCCCTGCCAAACAGTCCACATTTTTGCTCCCTCCCACTTCTAATACTCCAGTACCAGACATTCGGCGTTATTGGTCCAAAAAGCAAAACTGTGGACTGTCTGGGGGTTTGCTGAGGCCTGGACCGAGAAACACTGATTTAAACATATCATTATATTATTCAGTAACCGAAAGGAAGAAGACAGTCTGCTCTGGTGCCTTGAAGTGCTGCACCCATCAGTCAATGTAGCTCTAAACTGATTTGCCTGTGAAAGACAAGGGAGGATTATGGGTAACCTGTCCATTACCTGCTGTCTCCAGCATTGCCTACGTAGAGCTTGCCCAGAAGAAATATCACGACCAGCGCCGTGCAGCCGCCAGAGATGTTGTAAATGGCCTTCTCCCTCTCGATCTGCGTGTCCTGCAGCCATGTACACACAAACGTTCATGAACAAACACGCAAACAAGAGTACTAGGCGTGCAGATTTCTGCACTTTTAATGGTCCTGGTTATAATGTTTCATCATACTAAAGTCTGAAATAAATTAAAAAGGAAGTGGAAGAAATGATATTTAAAAAAAAACACACACACACAAAGACAAAATGTTATCAGGAGGCAAACAGAAAGACAAGGAGCCAGAGAAACTGTGCTAAGAAGTGTGGCAACCAATATCACGTTCTCTGTTTTAATTAAATAGATTAATTATGCTAATTAAACCAAGAAAAGATGAAAAATCCATTACATTAATTAACGGTATGCATTTTTAATGAATCTCTGAATTAATTATTCAGAAAAAATACAATTCAAATTTACTTTTTGTTGGTAACCTGAATATACTCCATAAGGCCAATCATATGATCTGACATGCGGTCCAGTTTCAGTGGTATGTAATTAGCGCGCATGTCACGGGTGTCATTTAACGTCACCTTAGGGAATCATCCTGAATGCATTTCAACTGGAGCTTGAACGCAAACCCGGGACCGAGCTGGGAGGGGGAGCGAGGATTAATGGATCCCGACTGTAATAGAATTGGCACCGAGATCCAGAGTCGGACCAGAGTCAGACCAGAGTCGGTCCAGTCCGCAAAGCCGAGCTGAGGCTGCTGCCCCTTTTCTCCAAAGAAGCCCCATCCCCGAGAGCCTGGTGGGGTGGCGGCAATTTGTGAGCAACGGTTGGGTGGAGCTTCTGCCGCTCGGTGACTGAATTAGTATTGGGGGGGGGAGGGGAGGGGGGCGCAGACTAGACTGCCACATCCCCCCAGGTCCCTCTAACCCCCCACCGTGATCGCCGTGCGAGACTAGGCATGAGAGAACAGATCTGTGGCCCCGGAGGGAAGACGCGTCTCTGACGGGGGGTGATCTGACAGCACCTCATAGGTTCGCTCATTCCCATCACCCCACTATAATGCAGGCCATTTGGGTGACTGATACCTCAGATATGACTCCCTTAGCATCCACTGTCCAAAATCTAAAATGAAGGTGCTGGAAGTTTCAATCCTGAGGAAAAACATCCTGTTAAATTTTTGAAGAAAAAAAAAACTAATTTAGATTTTTTTTTGTTGGTGCTTTGATGTGACATCGTGCTGTGGGTGTCACTGTGGGGGAACCACAGCTGGAAAAACATCTGTGTTCAGCTCCCTGCGTTTCATTCTCTGTGTTAAATCTGCTGCTCTTGAGCAAAAGCATTTTCACTGTTTGCTGAATCCGTGTGGTCGAAAAAACACTTTGATGGTCACTGTGCTTAAATCATTCTCTGCATATCAGTTTTAAAAAAAATTTTCAGTTGTGTCTCAGATAACCAGTTGTCTGAACCGAATGCTGCATGCAACAGTACCGGAGGGGGGAGGGGGGAGGTTGGAGGTTGGGGGCGCAACAGTATTTTTCAGATACGGATCCAAACCATCAATATGTCTTTAAAAATCTTACTGCATTCGCAGCAAATCAAAACTGGCCAGTGACTCATTACTCATTGCCTTTGGCATCTGGCCAACTCAATTATTGCAGCTGCCATTGTCCTGCATAAACTACATTTTGAATAATTTACAGTCGAACGGTACAGGTGACAAAAGGAGGGAAGATGGATGATTGCTGTTTGGAGCAAACGCCGAGAGTCTGCGCCTGGGCCGCCCTGGCGCGGATCCTCCGTGTATTCCGTTTGTCACGACTGCACGGTTCATGAATCATTAAAAACCAGCATGAGGCAAACGAGAATAAGAACATATGCCTCTGTTTATAAATATCCCCAGTCAGGGTAACCGATTTCCAACATGTTTGTGCGGTATTTCAGGAGATAACGTTTTGCAACCTGATACTAACATTTTATGTTGAGTCACACTGCCATCTAGTGGTCATTCCGGTTTATTATTATTATTAGTAGATTTTATTTCTGTATCCCTAATCGAAAACACATTGTTTCATGCTTATCTAAATAACATAGACTGATACAAGTTTCAGGACAGACGTCTCCAAGTCTAGTGGTTGTGTAGAAGAAAATGGAAATTCTTGTGCGTAGATGTCACCAGAATCACCTACAATAGCCGTAGTGACTTTATGGGTAAATGGGATGTACCCAGTAGGATTATGTGACATCATTATGGCCCATTATGGATGTGGACAGACACCGGCTCGACTGGCGAGAGACGGCATTTTCAAACATGTGATTTATGAGTCTTTAGACTGTAATTTCCCTGCAGTTGTCACCTCTACCCTCCAGGCTGCCTTGGGCATCCAGTCCAGATGGTAGGTCGTTAAACCCACACCAGATCCTGCATTCATTTATGTTAAATAAGGTGGGTATAAACTACGCAAGGGTCCCTCATTGGAGTCAGTAAGCCTTTGATGGCTGAGCCATAAGTTCTCTAGAATCACTGGGTCCGTAGTTTTCCGGGTCCCGGTACTGCGGCGGCACTGAGAGCAAAGCTTTCTCATTACATGAGTTCTAGGCAAAACTTAGCAGAACCGGCGGCATCACCGTGCTGCGTGCGACTGTCAGAGGACGGACTCACCATCTCCCTGAAGGCGTTTTCAATGGCTCCAATGACCAGGCTCTCGTGCTGGACTTTCTTCTCGGTGAAGAAGCGAGCGGGTGGGGTGTTGGGCGAGCCAGGGGCGCCAGCGGCCCCCCGGAGCGAGGCCGCACGCGTGAGGGTGCGGTGGGAGCTCGCCGTGCAATTGGGGGGCTCCTCACCCAGGCAGGTGGGTGGGGGCTGGGCCGAATTCCTTAGGATGTCCAGCACGTCGCGCAGCTGCTCGGTGATGTGGTGCTGAAGCAGACGCGCCGCCACCACAGCCGCGCCCGAGCCGGCGTGCCCATCGAACAGCGCCCAGTAGTGGAATGCCAGCCCCTCGGACTCCTGTGTGAACGTACACACAAATCAAATCAAAATCAGACCTACCGGACACATGGAGCGGACTCTGGCTCAGCAGGTTAGGACTCTGTGCCTGTGACTGGAAGGTTGCTGGTTCAAATCCTAGGAATAGGATTTTGACGTCGCTGTTGGTCCTTTAAGCAAGATCCATCCATCCTTTATCTATACTGCTTAATCCATCTGGGTCGTGGGGATCTGGAGCCAATCCCAGCATCATCAGACGAGAGGTGGGGTACACCCTGGGCAGGTCGCCAGTCCGCAGGGCCAACAGAGACAAACAGCCACACACACGGGCAATTTAGAGCAGCCAGTTGACCTAACCGGCATGTCTTTGGACTGTGGGAGGAAACGGGAGCAGCTGGAGGAAACCTACGCATGCACCGGAGGAACAAGCAAACTCCACACAGAAAGGCACCCTGGGTGACCCGAGGACCGAACCCAGGACCTCCTTGCTGTGAGGTGACAGTGCTAACCGCTGCACCACCATGCCGCCCAGCAAGATCCTTAACCTCCAATTACTCCAGGGACTGACTGACTCTGCATTTTCAACTGCACGTTGTTTTGGCGAAAAGCATCCGCTAGAATAAATTAAATGTGACGTAAATGATATATGGACAGTAGCTGGACAGATCTCCTCAAAATCTCCTCAAAGCCCTAAATGTATCCTCACCGCGGTGACAGTCAGCTTAGCCGTGATTATGTCACACTGTGGCTGCGGATGAATCACTCAATAGCAGACAGGGAAACCGGGAAACCCAGCATGCAGTTTCCAGGGTCGGCCCTGTCAAACCGTCAATGCTGCTCTCGCGTTTAAGGAAACGGGAAGCTGACTTCAACAGCGGCGATCGGAGTCACAGAAAAGTGAGAAAATTGGGCATAAGGCGTCAAAGAGTACGACCAGAGAACTCAGCTTAGCCACCATAATACGGCACCCTGCAGCCCACACAGCCCAGACCAAAACCCACAACCTTGGGGACAAGCGAAACGGTAAACAAGATAAATGAGTGTTTGCACAGCGAAGCAGCGCAGCGGGGAGGAACAACAGGCTCTTCTGTTACCGATCTTCACCCAGCGTGAGATGAGCAAACAAAAGACAGTCTCTCGCGATTAGATTAAGAGCCGCTTCAATTACCGAAATCAACACGCGGAATGAGGAAATCTCTCTCCACGGATATTCATGCTTAAATTATCGGTCACTCTCACCATCTCTGTATATGGAACGGCCTCATTTACATTTCATTTCTTTAGCAGACACATTTGTCAAAAGTGATGTGCATTTTTTTGTTGAGAAAGCAGGGTCATGCAGAGCTCAGCTCATGATAAATAACAATAAATTATATATATCGTGGCCACGTTTGACTAAATCGTTCCTTCGTTTTAGTTAAAAATGATAAATATTGTGGCCATTTATTCGTTCCCACAATGTAGTAAATCGTGGACATGTTTTGCTAATTTTTACCCTCGTTTTAGTTAAATCGTGCTGATATTTTATTAATTCATTCCTATGATATATTAAAAAGGTCACAGTATATATAATTCTTATCATAGTATCATGAGCAGGACTCTGGAGGGTCAGTCGGTCCCTGGAGCAATTGGGTTAAGGGCCTCGGTCAGGGGCCCGACAGCAAAGCACTCTGCCAGCCCTGGAATATGAACCAGAGACCTTACAATCACATGCACTGCATCCCAATCACCTAAGCCATCCACTTGGGGGGGGGGGGGGGGATAACCCCCCCCATAACCACCCTCACAATCTCTCCAAGCAAGACCCAGTATATCCACAAGACAAACTGGCCTGCAGTTTTCTCAGTATCCAAAGCAGCATATTTGGTTGTAAGGAGACGGAACACAGGGCTGGGCTGCATGTCTCTTTGTTCTTGCACCATAAGACAAATTCACATCTGGCAATAAACTACATAGACCAAAGCTTAGGCTAATTGCCCTTCTTGCTGATCTCCTGTGAAGCATATACCTCTTGATTTTACTCGGCTAAACATCATTCCATCGTGCCAAACCGCAGCAACAACAGCTGAACAGTTACTGTCACATAAAGAGAAATCCCCTCAGACCCAGGAGAAGCTTCAGACGGCTCTAATTCAGTGACCAATGGCCCCATAATCTCTCTTTCTGCCAATAACCTGAGCAACGTTAGATTTTACTCTCTGTCTGGCACAACACAAACATCCACACCCAGGTCACGGAGTCTGACTAGGATGAAATGACGCAAGACTGTGCGCCCTTTAAATGCTATTCCTGATGAATAACATTACTACTTATCTGTCGCAGTGGATGCAGGCTGAAGAAAGCAGCTAATGCACAGGAGATGACTCAGGATATCTGGCCAATGCGTGGGCTTCAGGAAGACCGAACCAATCGCAAAGCGATCTGTCTGACATGACTGCTGGTCTGGAACACGTCAGTGGGGGGTGAATCAGAGGTCACGGGAAGATCCAGAGAATGTGACAGCTGGAGTGTGTGGAAATTGGAGAAGGCAGGAATGAGGGCGTGCTGTAGGAAATGAGGGTCAGACTTCCAGAGCTGGAGACCATGGATTGACAGGCGTGAGGGTTATGGAATGTTGAGATAAGGTACAGAAAAATAAATGTGGGCTACTTACAGAGTTCTCCTTCAGCCCTAAACCCTCTCCGTTAGGCAGTGAGGACCTCCTTTTAGAAGTGGGCGTCTTGCTGGGAGTGTTGGACACACCTGGCTTCCTCTTCACCACCACCACCTCGCAACAGGCCTGGTCCTCGTTCAGGGTGCTCTTCCCTGCATTGATGACCCTATTGGCGACAATCACATACACCACGGATACTCACAGTGGCACTAGTGCAGTCTGTGCTGTGGCGATGGAAAAAACAATGCATTTTGAACCATTTGCTGTATTTTTTGACCCCACAAGATGGCGCTCTATATTTAAAAAAAGGCACAAAGCATGTCGCAAAGTAAACCACTGATCAGTAGAAATTAAGAATGTAAACAATATTATCATCATCATTGATAAACACTGTTAGTGACTGATTAATACTCAGTCAACAGGTATAAAGAGAAATGGTACTTCCTTTACCATTTGCACAAGTACAGTTACACTGGAGTGCTGCTTTTCACATATCCCATCATGCCCTTTGTGAAAGAAGAATGCCCAAGGACACGCGGCCTCTTTCCCTAGCAACCACTTGGAACAGGTCAAGTCTCAGATTGATAAAGGCCACCTGGTAGGCTGTCTGCGGGAACAACTGCTCCCCCCCCCCCCCGCCAATGTATCCTAGCAACCTGAATAATTTCAGAGAAGTTACAAAGTAAGGAGGAAGCTCACCTTCAGCCACTTTCTGGAAAACAACTCGGGTATAAAAAGGCCTGAGAAAAGGCTTGGGGAAGGAATATGCTGGTGTTGAACATTGGGCGAGTTTCCCTTCCACACCCATCAAATATTCATCAGCTGTATTAAAAATCATCCCCTGCCTCTGTGTTTGAGTTCTGTTACCACACAGGTCTCCCACAAACTTCATTCAAGTAAGTTACAGTTCTGAAAAAAATAATGCAACACTAATATCTTCAAATAAGCTTGATCTGTCACCAGAATTTCCCTGAATGAGATTTTTCACTTGTGCTCTCCCAGACTCTCCTAGGTCACAGTCATGCTGTCTCAGAGCCATCTTGGTTACATTTCAAAAGTAAAAGGCTTTTTTTTAAAAAAAACTCCTCTACTTACAGTATGTGCTCGCTGTTTGACGTTAATGCTGAAGCCGCCTGCTAAAACGAACCAGACAGACCCAGCTTCCATGGTCCTCCGTGCCAACTGGCTCCTGCCTGCCACAATCGTCGACAAAATCATATGAAACCGAGACCTGCGACTGACGGTGCCCAGGGCAGCGGCCGTCTCTCCTTGCAGACCTTCTGTGTGGAATTCGGCACAAGATTTTGGCCAGCTCATGAAACGAGAGGAGATCTTCCAGCTCCCTTAAGCCGCAGAGTGTCTAATCAGCTTCGGCTGCCAACCAGACACCCAGCAGACCTGCACCTCAAGGGGTTTGAACATGAAACATCAAGACAGAGCCAGAGCCAATGCAACAATCCTCTCCAGGGAAGCGAGGATCCCAGCCAATGGCGACTTGGGACTTACATTCGGTAATGAATAAGCAAATGGAGCCTTGTTTCATTTTTTAGTGTCTGATACAAACAGCCCACTGGACAGTGAAAACAAAAGAAGAACATCTGTCAGAATTTTACTTCTATAGCTAAGACTGCAGCTAATCTTGCTTAAAATGTTACACATTTGTCTCTTGTATTAGCAAGGTATTTAGTGATGGTAATCACAAGAATGCTTTTTATATAAGCTTACTGACCACCGCTACAGGTTCCCTGGGAGACAAAGGAGTGTGGCAAGAGAGTCACGCCCTCCTTCCCGCCGCATCAGCGCACGTGCGCAGCTGAACACCAACACTGCTGTCTAACACCAACACTAATTAGTGTTCACAGGCCGTCCCAGGTACCATTCTGTTCTGTGGTGGCCATGCACAATTCACACGACACAAACACAACCCAGGACCTGCCTGTAAGGGGAAGAGAGATGGGGGGAGGAGAGCTTGATATTGGGGGACACCGCTGCCCCCATTCTCCTTGGTTCCTACACCCCTACCTGGTTGTTTCTATGAATGGTTGGTCATCTTGACCACACAACCATCTAGGTCAACATGCGACCACACTGGACCCTCACTTTGTTATCTATCATTCTGAAGGGTATAAAATACCATTTGACTGCTCAGTGGTACATGATCACAAGACCAGCAGTAAGACTAGACAGGCATACATTATGCTGATCGGCTTGAGTTTCGCTGTAAGAACAGATAGAAAAGCAATCCTGTAACCCAGTAATACATTATGAACAACACTGGTGCAGTTTCTCAGCTCATTACGCATGGATACAGCTTGGCTCCAGTGTTTTTAGGAGTTTTTTGTAGCTCCTGTGTCTATTAGCTACAGTGCTACAGTGCTACTCCTACATGCCATTACGTGCTCTGCTCCCACATTTCTTAAGTACAGGTAGTTCTTCACTTTATGAGCTAAATTACTGCTCGTTAATCGAGAGCTCATAAGGCGGGAGGTATTATTTCCCATAGAAATGAAATAAAAAATATTACTTTGGTTCCAGACAAAAAAAAATATTATAAATGTTTGCCAAATAAACAAAGGAAACAGAAACACATTATTAGAATTAACAATTGACCAAAAAGAAACATACATTTAAACAAAAACAATTCTTTGCTAAAATGATAACATTCACAATGGGCCGTTCTTCCTTCATGTTTCCCATTCTGAGCTGTGGCTCAGTGAACCTGGTGTACAAGTGGTACAAATTGGGCACCATTGTAAAATATGCAGTAAAGACGTGCAAAGTACAAATCAGGCATACAGTCAGATATTTCACAAAGCAATGTTATCTGAAAACTTTGCCAGGCCACGAATGGCGGGTTGAATTATGTGCAATTTGTTAAAAAAATTATAAAAAATTAAATTTTTATATTTTTGCCGCAGACAATTCTCACAAACATGTAAACTTGTCAATTAGGAGCTCAGAGAGCAAGAGTTACCTGTACCGTGTCGGTACTGCATACGATGACTGTTTATTAATGAATTATTAATGGGAAATGGGATTGCTGGGCAAAATGTCAGCTCAACAAACATCTGGGTGAACCACTAGATTTTCTGCACAATTTGTGCACAAACAGAGCATACATGACCCTCTTCTGGTTTTAAATGTTTGTCCACAGTCCAGTGTATGAGGTGCTGTTACTTTACAGAGTGTAGAAGTACAGGTATGTAGGTTTCTGTAGCTGTCTGGTACCGTTTAACACACCAGGGATGGGACAGGGTGACAGAAGGTAAGGGAGAAAAATGAAAGATACGCTGATTATTTTTTTTTAAAGGGGAAAGGCCAGTTGAGACCAGTTACCTAAAATCTCATTCAAATTGCAGCAAAAAAAAACTCCAACACACATGAATTTTACTGTCACTCAGATTGGCAATCATGCAGAGCCTGAGGTCTGTAAGACACAGACAGAACACAATACACACCTATTTATTAACTGTCCCCTTTAAACATACAACTACAGCTTTATCTTCCCCATTAGAAGACTAGAGTTTTCTATTTGCAGGTATGCAATGAATTCATCCGTGACTGAGGAACACTCGCACAAATTAACAGAATTAAAGCTTAAATCACTTTTGAAATTACAGAGAAGGCAGTTTGGCATGTGGCCGCATCAGGGAAGTGCTACGCGGCTCAGTGGAAACGCGCTGCGTGCGGAGAAGGCATCTGCTGGACAGGCCACTCGGCCCACAGACGCCCGCCCCTGAAATCCTGATTCCTGAAATAGCCAGTGGTTCACTAACAGCAAATTTCCAAAATCCACTCAGTTGTAAATGGACTGCATTTATATAGCGCTTTTTCTACTCCTATGAGTACTCAAAGCGCTTTACATTATGCCTCACATTCACCCATCCACACACACATTCACACACCGGTAGCGGAGGCTGCCATACAAGGCGCCAACCTGCATACCGGGAGCAGTTGGGGGTTCAGTGTCTTGCTCAAAGACACTTTGATGGGGTCAGGAGGAACCAGGGCTCGAACCGGCAACCCTACAGTTGCCGAACGATAGTGCTACCTCCTGCGCCACCATCTTCCCCAGTTCACGGAATATGTTTGAAAAAAATTTCATCGTCAGATTACGAGGACTAAGTGAGTTTTGGTTCCTGACGTAATAACATACAGCTCTGGAAAAATTAACAGACCACTCTGTATTTTCTAACAAATCTACATTTTTAAATCCTGGTTTAATCCTGGTCCTGCTGGCAGAAGCATCCACGTTCAAATATATATATATATATATATATATATATATATTCAATCAGAAACATTGGTGGACATTTTAGGTTGTCCGATGCCTGACTGTGACTCAAACTACCACTGCATTTGATAGACTGGCTGAAAATGCCTGCCTACCACAGGTGCACATCTGCAAAAATGTTCCAGACACAGACGAATATTCACTTTTTAAAAAGAGCATGTTCCTAAATGTTGCTGTCAGAGGAAAATGCTCACATGTTAGAAACAGGGAGGGTATTTTGAGGGACGACTGACTGTCATGCACCTTTCCATAACATCAGCAGGCCCAGCTGCTGACACGGAGCTGAATCTATGGCCGGCTTCAAGGGGTTACGGGTGGAGGAGTGTTTCCAGGAAGAGACAGGAAGAGACTCCCAGGAACAGGAAGTGAAGAGGAAGACAGGGAGGGGAGGAGGGGCTGGAAGGCGTCTGGTTCAATTGCATTTTATTGAGCCAGCTAAACAGACTGTTGGAGGGGGGGCAGGTCAGGATTCCTGACCCACCTCATGGTTAAGAGGGGGCCACAGCACCAAGCATTCCTAACCACTGCTGTGCCCCCACGAGGCCTGTGAACATTACATAAGCATTTCAGCACAGCCAACGCGGAAGGGTGTAGCTGTTAGGGTCTGCCACAATGTCCCGCGACCTGTGGGACAGGGACACTTCTGGCGCTGAACAGGGACACGGCCAGCAAGCTGGCAGTCGACACCGCGGAGCGGCTGGGGCAGCCAGCTGGCATCAGTCGTCAGGAACCCTGACGGAGGGGGGGCGGGGGGAGCACAGACACACGACTGCTCTTGTTTTTACAAGAGTATCCAGCCTGGAGCTGTGCGGCCTTATGAGTGCATCCTTAGACACCTCTAGCCCCACCCCGTCTGCTCTTCTCTATTCTAGATGCACTGAAACTCTCAGTTCCCGTTTCTCTCCTGGAAGCTGCGACAGGAATCTCTCTGTGATAAATGCCTCGATTTTTTCTTCTACCAACCAAAGTGAGATTTTAGTGTGAAACTGGAGCATCAGAGGTAGGCATATGACACTCAAGTTCCCCTTTCCAAAATCTGGTCCAAATTCCACATTCAGATGAAGAAAAGTACATTTTCTCCTGTATTAATGACATTATCTGTTGATATTTGAATCCTGTTCCACACCACGGAGTCCAGTCCACACCTGAATCCCTTTTCAGTAGGCCAGAATTAGCTCACTCTTCACAACTGTTTTTCGCCAGTCCAAAATTGACTTGCAACGCACTTCGTTTCTCCCTCTCTTGCTCGAGGCAACATTAAATTTAATGACAGTAAGAATATACAGCAGTAAAAATATTCACGTTTGTGAATCTGCTCAGAACAGGCTAAAAATTACATCATTAGAATAACTGAACATGAGGAAAGGTACGTTTGTTGATAACGTAACTGATTCCTGTTTAAATTAACTTAAAACGAAGAAACCAGTGCCGGATAATCGTGTTCCAGCATAATGTACCTATTAGACCAGCAGCGGTGAATGGACACCTTACATATTTCTGCATGCAATACGCTACACACGCTGATGTCATGGCCCTGATTTTTCCTCGTGAATTAGTCATGTGACGTCATGAACCACGGATTTCAGGCACTTTTCACGCCGATTTGAGGTTATAAGACTTTCTGTC
>JAODUD010000001.1:3883617-3907695 GCA_026784285.1 Stomatorhinus walkeri | reverse complement strand
TACTACTGTATATTTAAAAACCCGCGAAGTCGTGAATCCGCGATAAGTGAACCACGAAGTAGCGAGGGATCACTGTATATGAAAGAAGTGTGGTAGTCTCTAAGGACTTTCTAAATCAACTTCATGGTGAAACTGGGTATGCTAATGGCCCCTTCTTGGGTAAGCGACTGTAGCAGAGCTCACACCAGGTGGGGTACTGGTTTGGGTAGGGACACCTCCCTGCCAATATTAAGGGAGTACTGTGTGTGTTTATTTGGGTGGTGGGGTGTGTTCTCTACCAGTGTTTAAATCCAGACCTACGCCTTTGGCACCAAGGAACCTAAATGTAATGGTGGGTTTAAAACTATTTAAAATTCATAAGCAAAACTGCCAGGCCTGCACATGAATTTGGCAGAATGAACGTATTTGGCAACGTGAATGTGCTTTTTTCAGTGCTAACATAGACAAGCTCTGACCACTCAAAATGAAAGCAAAAAAAAACTGCTTTAGACCCCCCTAAACACAACCCCCTAACATAAACCACTGCACTGACACCGCATGCTTCATCTCACACTTGCGTAAGAAATCACATTTACCTTGCATCATTGTTGAGATGATCAGAATTTCTCAACGAAATTTTGAATAAGTTCCAAGTAACATATGTTCTTTTCTGGTAATTTAGTCCAGTTTGGAAAGGAGACCATTGTAGCATCTCTGTTTTAGTAACTGTGCTCCATCAAAGCCTGACAGATTACTGCAGGTTTACAATGACGAGTCTGAATGGTAGAGAACAAGAACCTGGATTGGGGGGCCGAACAGCGGGTAACAGGACATAAATTCTGTCGTTCATCATAACGCCACAATTTTCTGGGAAAAAAAGATTGCCGTTCACCATGCAATATATATTTTAGCTCATGTTTAATTTATGAATGACTGCATTCTATTGCCGAGGCTATACATGGTAACGGGCCAATCTAAATAATTCATTTCTGAACATTGCTAAGTATGTGAACGTGATCTGCGTCTCTTCTTCAGAGTGCTATCTCCAAATTACAGTCCACGTCTGATCCACAGAGTACGGCAATATAAAGGAATTCAGTGGGTTGTTTGACCAAATGCTGGCAGATTTTGATTACAAAAACAAACTTCAGTGTGTGTTTCACTGTGTATGCCAAGAGTGCATTTGCTTAAGGCTTGCAGGACAGCCAAAAACAGTCATGGGGTAGGGGAACATGGTACATTACCTTTCTGGGAAGAAGGCTGGACTGGCGTTGCAGTAAGAGAAGTATGGCTTACATACGTTTAGCTGCACCTTCCTGCATGGAACTCAACTGCACGACTGGGGATCTAGTCAGATCTGTTGAACGAGATGTGCGACACCGTAGAATGATGGTAGTTGTTTTGTCAGATCCCATGCTTTAAAAATTGAAATGGAGCTTAAACACGAAAGTTATGTATGCATGATATAAGAACTAGCAGAAATTTGAAAATGATCACAAAAGATCACAAATCTCTGTGTTTGCGAAATTTTTTATGTTTATAGGCGCGCTGCCAGAGTGCAAATATGTGACGTCAGGTGTGATGTTGCTGGAGAATGACTGCTGTCTCTCTTCGCACGATGTTAACGTCTTTTTAAAAAGAAGATACAAAGAAAAAGGCGGCTCTTAGCCACAGAAATGTCATCCTAAATGTCGTCAAGATGCCCCCTGTCCCACCATTGCCTCTCTTGCGTGAGTAACTGCACTTTGCGTTTCGAGTGCAGCGGTAAAGTGCAAGAAGCGGAAATCACTAAACGTAGATGTCATTTTATTCCGATTACCACAGACATGGTATCTATTAAACTGAGTCTGTTTCAAAGCTCTCGGGACTTTTCTTGATGGTTTATATTACTCCCGTGGAAAATTTTAATCAACATTTCGAAATGGCCCGGCTCGCCGCGAAGCGTGTTGCGCATCTCCAGGACTCGCCGGAAATTTATAGCACAAGAGTTGAGGTCGTGGAGCTCAATGTCAGAAACCTTTTTGCCATTAAACAATTCTTCGGATGAATGATCTGTGTGACTCACATTCACCATGATGAGAGGGACTGCGGGACATGCAGCAGTGAAGTGGAATGGGCAAGATTCACCATGACAACCATATTAGCTGTTTACTTGAAGCTGGGGTGGGTGGCAGCGATAATAGTTTTGTCCAGGAAATGGGGATGCATTTCATTGAAAAGAAATCTTTTTTTAAGCAAAGCCCTTTTATCTTTGTGGGCCTGGTGCCTGTGGCATGGCTGCATCCCAGGAGTGACGGGCCGGGGGGGTTGGGGGGGGGGGGGGTCTAACTCAGTCACCAGGGAGTTTTAACCACTCTGATTCAACCTTTCCCACAATCAGGGCATCACCATTACAAGACGGCAGCTTCTGTGCCTTTCCTGTTAAAAATCCCCCATCCTTTTATGCAATTTTAAACACCATCCAACAGCACAGTAATTAATTGCTATTACATAGACTGCATGAAACTTTTTGTTGTAATTATGAATATATTACTACCTTTTCTTCTGGCAGTGTGTCCTTTTCCATGTGTGTGTTCATTTTCAAATGCCCGTTTCTGATGGGGCCAGTTCCTACTAGGATTCTGTACAAAACGGGCAGGATCAATGTCACATGAGATAAAATGTCAAGAACAGTAAGATAAGTGGGAGTGTCGCTGCAAGGAAACTTTGGCTGTACTGTATTACATCCTGCAATATGACGTACACAGGTTTTAAATGACTGTTTCTGAGGAGTTGATTTCTCTGTGTCAGGTGAGTTCTCAGGTCTTTTTCTGGAGATGTTCATGACATTATGATATAACTTAAGTAAATTGATCAATTGTAATATAGGTTTTTTGTTATTGAATTTTTAAAATTTTAATAGACTTGAGGTCTGATTACCTAATGTAATGCTTTGATAAAACTGATTCTTTGTAAAACTGATTGTTTGTGAAGTTTGCTAAATCTATTAGGTATCTGCAGAGAATGTATGTTGACAATTTTTTTCTTTCTCAAAAGAAGAGTTTTTTACTGTTTTTGAGTGCTGCTGCATTTATTAGCTATTTCTTTTATCCAAAGCAACTTACAGTAGAGGGAAGGGTTGCAATTGAAGTGCAGCTTGTGGGATCCGAACCCACAACCTTTATCTCTTTGTATAGTGTTCTACTTTGTTGAATTACAGAAGCTCTAGAGTTCAGTATGGAGTAAACTGATATAATCTCAGGGATTTCATTCCACAGGGTGTGTAATTCCTTTGTACAATTAGGAAGGGCATTCTTCCTGTGTGTATTTCCTGTTTGCATGTAAGATGTTTTTCAGTCTACATTTGAAAACCAGCACAAGCTGAGAGTGTGACCTTACTCAGACCCCACAGAAATGATGCTTTTTTTCAAATCTTGGCTGCTGAGCTGATTTTGGTGTCCAGTCAAAACAGGCAGGATAGATGCCTGTGCCGTTCCATTGACTGACTGAGCACAGACTGCTTTAGTCCTGCAGGGTATGACTGGTTGGCTTACAGCTTGTCATGTGATTGTGTGAGTTTGAGTGTATAAACTTTAAGCGTGGTTTGTGTAAATTTGCACAGTAGCTTGGTATACAAGTATATGTGTGTGTGTGTGTGTATATATATATATATATATAAACATTTCAGAATGGAAACTCAATTGGATATAGTGGTGCAAGCAGCAGATGCTGTACACTGGGAAGTTTGTGAAGACATCCCGGGATGTATTGGCTCCACTCATTACATTTGCTAGAAGAGTGGAAAAAGGCTTTTCCCCAGTCTTGGTCACTATACTCCAGTGTTCTCATCCTGTGGATCATCCTAAAGTTTATGTCCCTTTTTATATTGGTACAAACTGAAGAAATTTCCTGTGTGAGGAAGGTGCCAGACGTTTTGTTTGGTGCCGTCTCTGCCACATTCACTCTGTCCTGGTCTGGCTTCAGGACAAACACTTTCCATCATATTAATTTCTTTTTCTGAAATCTTCAAATAACAAACTGTTCCCACTTTTTCTGCCGCCTGGTTTTGTCCATTCCCGTCTGACCCCGTCACGTTAAACATGCATCGATAACCAAAACAGGCTCCACCTGTGTGCAAACACTTTTTGCTGTGTGTGGCCTACTGGTGTATTTTCAGGCAGTGTGAATGTGTCTGCGCCCTGCTGTCCTTGCATTCCTTGGTTTCTGGGTTAGGCCCGGGACCCCCGCCACCCTGTGCGGGACAGATGGGACAGAAGGTGGAAGAATTAACATTCCAGTTTAAGAGGATAT
Organism: Stomatorhinus walkeri; assembly: GCA_026784285.1. Taxonomy (NCBI): domain Eukaryota; kingdom Metazoa; phylum Chordata; class Actinopteri; order Osteoglossiformes; family Mormyridae; genus Stomatorhinus; species Stomatorhinus walkeri. The sequence continues at coordinate 3,903,426 of JAODUD010000001.1, read as the reverse complement.
CCAGATATAGAATTGGGGGAAGGGGGGACAACTAATAGGATATTACACCTTAGTTCCAAATCCGCTCAGCTCTTCCGCACATCCTGATTTTGCCAAGTTCGACGTGTCCCTGGGTCAACAAGGGAGGGCCTTGCATTTCGCATCTTTAACCAGTCGCATTCGTCATTGTATGACATCACCACATTAATTAGCTGCCACCTGCTATGTCACGATGTCACATATGGGTTAAATGCAGAGGACACATTTCATTGTTGTGCACTGTGTGCTGTGGTGTATCAACAATGACCACTGATTACCAAATTCCAAATTAAAGCCTTTTCTGCAAGGTGTTGTCATGCTCGTCCGATCCTCCCATGTGCCACACCTCCTCACTACCTCGTATGGAATCCCCATGTTTACCAGCTGTTTCTTTTTGTTGTTGATTAGTCCAATATATTTAAGTCTGCTTTAGGTATGTTTTCCCAGTCCAGTGATTAACGTTGTAACGTCTGCCGTCTTATGTTCCTGAGTGTGGTTCCCTTCAATAAATTCCTCGTTCCCCAATTCTTCGACTCCCTGCTCCTGCTCCCCTGGTCTAAGCCACGACAGGTGCACCAATTTGTAAAATACCCATTTTATCGCATATGTCTTTTGTCAAGGGACATTTCATAGATACAAAACATAGAAATATGCTCACCTGCAAAGGCTGTACTGAGTAATGCATGGTTGAGTCTTTATTTCATGATTATGATGATAATATCAAGTGGCAACTTTGCTATCACAGACACAGAGGCTCAGCCTGCTGAGTCACTCACAGGCCCCCGGCTTCATGGCTGGAAGCCTTGAGTCTGAAATTGAGAAAAAAACAGACCAATGTGGTGATGTCATACAATAAAAACTGTGATTGGTTGAAGAAGTGAAATGCAAGCCCATCCCTTGTTGACTAGGGGGCAAGTCGAACTCGGTAAAATCAGGTTTTCCAGGTAGGTCCTACCACTCAGACAGGCAGAGCCATTTTCATAAAGATAGAGAAAAATATCATTTGATATCACTTTCATAAGACTAGGACCAAGGAACATCCCACATCCTGCTTTGTGAACTTACTGGGTAGATTTCAGTACTGGCTGATTGGACCAAGTTTTTTTCTCCCTTATTGCAGCCAATTTTTTTTAAAGTGGTTATGGGCACGCTGCCACTTATTAGCTGCCAGGTCTTCCAGTTAGAACCTTCTACATTATCTGAAAGTTTACTGGTAGGATTGGGCCGAAAGAGCTTCCATGGCAATGGCACTGGTGCAGATGTGTGGGGCCTGCACAGCATTTCCTCGGCCTCGCTCTCTGGCACGGAACGTCGGACAGATGTCCTGTGTGCTTCTTTCCCGGGTGCCACTGTCTCCCTCCTCCTGGGGCATGACCAACTTGGAGCTGAGGGTGTTTATTTTTGCAGTGGGAGGATTGCGCTGTGTATTTATCTTTGTGTTTGAGGAGGGTTTTATCATTCCAGAGGGGCTTTTCTCTGCCCTCTATGATGTATGGTTTCAGAATTCCTCAGTTTTGCTTTTTTGAGTTTGCATACTATTTCCAGAAAAGCCGCCGCCTCCCCTGCGCATGTCGCCGCGGTGAGCTGCTGGTGTCCGTGTCTTCCATACTGATTTTCATGTCCTTTTTCAGCATACTACATTTCTTACTGTTTTGGTTCTGGTTGTAATATGTGCATTTAACTTTAAAAGCTGTTGGCGATTGGGCCATAACTAGCAATTAGTGTGGTTCAATCTGCCCAGTTGCTTTTTACGCATTTTATACATATCGAGGTGTCCGTGCGTATATTTCTTCCAAACTTTTCGGTACCATGGTGTCGGCATTGTCCACTTACCTCTTCGTTATCCTCTCATTCAAGTCAGAAAACTAGTTAAAAACAAAATGCAACTCTGTAGTAAAATATACAAATGTTGTCTAAATGTACAATTGTAAATTCCAAGTCATGCACTGAGATGAAATTCCATTCTTCATTTGTGAAGAAAGTAACATAATTTAATTATATGACATAAATATGAAACTTTAATAAATATGATAGCAAATATTCTGATGTGAAAGTATATAAACATCTGATTAGGTGGGAATGATTGTGCAAATGGGCAATGGAATGTTGTTGTAACTGTTAGAAAGCAGTCATAATCCAAAAGTAGGTATCATATCTGCAATTATGAAGCACTGTGTTCAGTATGATTTTACGGGAGGGGTTCGAACGTGCCTCCACTCTTTCCGTTCGAACTTCTCCCACCATCCAGCGATTATCTAACAGGCATTTCTAAATGAGCCGAAATGAACTGGCATCCAATCCACGGTGTACCCCTGTTATGAGCCCAGTGCAGTCTGGGAAAGGCTCCAGCTGCCCCTGTGACCCCATCCAGGATAAGTGGCTGAGTTACATGATTTGGCTAGAGAAATCATATATACATCATATATGTATGGAAATTAGCAACTAAAATACGCAATTTTTTATTGGAATTATATAAATATTGAAGTTCTATTTTAAAATACATATTCAGACACACCCATACAGGAAGGATGGTATTGAATTCACGGCTGTATAATTTTTTTAATTATTTTTGAAATGATTTAATAAATGTAATTGTCTCCGCTGAGAAAATCATAATTAGTATTATGCTCTTAAATTTTGTCTATTTTTACTGCACAGAAGCCATTTTCCCTTACAGAATTGGACACAGGAGGTATTGTTTAATCATTTTATTGTATAGTCATTTCATTTGCACGTTATTTACAAGTTTACAAGAAAAAAAACAGATCACATAGTATTACAAAGTATTCATAACTTATGACGTATACCAACACACTATAAAGATCCGTTTCGTGTAGAGTATATACAGTTTTGGAAATTTGTCTTTCACTGTAATACATATTTGAGGAATTTAAGTGGTTTAACGCAGGAATTTAAATATGAGTCGCGACACGTTAATTTTACTATGACGTATCTGATTTATCCCGAAGAACGGGTGGTTCGTAAAGTATATGCATGACAAAAAGCCCGCCTGCTTAATAACGCACTATTGTTATTGCAAGATTGTTAATAGGACTAAACCAGTAAAGCACAGACCCACGTACACAAAGTAAGTCAAGCAGTAAGTAAATACGACTAATAACAATAGCAGCTATGTATTGCATTTTGTTCCATAATCGGTAGGCCTACTGGAAATGTTTAAACGTTGTATAAGGATTAAGCGTAGAAGTTTACCTAATCTTATACATTCTTATCCCCTTACAATTAAAAGTGTATTACTAGGTCTGTTGAGAGTTTAGTGCAATAATTTACTGCAATACTTGCAAATTCGGGTAGAGGAATGTTGGGTGTTAGATTTACGGCCAGGTGAATTGTGATATAATTATTTTGTTCTAAGTGAAAATCACTTTTTAAGTGCTTTAAACTTATTTCATTAAAACAAGTTGTCAGTTACTAATTCATGTCAGTTTGACCTAAATCAAATGTTAACGGCGTTAATTAATGTTGTCGGTCAATATTGCAAAGAACTTTCGTGGGTGGAGCAGTAGCCCTACTCATTTAATTTTAATCTAAAAGGCAATGTTTATGTGTATGAAGTATGTTTCTATATGGCACCTTGTATGTTGGTGAAAGACTGCTGTATATTAAGTAGCCTATATATTAAAATTGCACCCATGGAACATTATAAAAACACAAAACACGATACCGTATTGTCAATGCATTCGTAAATGTGTTTTCGACCCCATGTCGATTCGATTATTATGCATTTGAAATAAATAAACACGGATGGTCAGTCACCTATGAGGCCAGCGGGACTGACCTACTCGATCTGGGTATAACGTCGAAGTCTTTGCAGGTGGCCGAACTGCACGTCGGGCTTCTGTTGGGGATCCTGGTTAGGATCGTAGTTCTCCGGATGCTGCTGTCCGAATCCTCTTTTTTGTAATTGTGTTGTGATTTGCTGGAGCACGGAAAACAGTGCGCGAAGTCCTGCAAGAGGTGGCCGCTGAAGATCATGTAAATCCAGGGGTTGCAGCAGCTGTTCAGACTGGCGAGCAGCGCCGATAACGTAACCGCGGTGTTCTCGGAGTCTGCAAAATTACACAAGGAGAAAACACAGCCTAAGTGGGATATACTAATGCATCAGTACGCTATTGCAAATTATTCTAACATAAGCTATGCATATGTACATTTATATGGCTTATTTATGTATGTGGAACATCATTTAATTATTTTACTGAAACGCATTTGCGGAATGATGCAGAGTGGGGCAGCTGAGATTTAATCTTGCATCTTTAGGATACACCACGTCTGAAACCGATATCATCGGACTTGTTGAACTTGCAAGTGGCTCTTATTTTAATTTACCACAATTAACTAACGTAAATGCTACGCTATGTATTCTAATACAGTTTGATGGAGTTTGATGGAAAACAAAATTTAATAGTGCATACGAAGTACTTCATCTCTCTACAGATAAGTGTTATATAAGCTATTTTTTGTACTGCTTAGTATTTTACTTTACGGTCGTCTTCCCCCGAAATGCCTGTAGTTGTAAGATTTAAGCTATTCACTCGTTAATTAACCATTATAAAAACGAAGTATGAAGACCTTAAGCGCATCTCGTTGTTTCCCGTCAGAAACGTGGCTATTTGCTAGTTCTGATACGTACCGTCCCATAAAAAATTCACATCCCAAACCGACCACATCTGGACGATGAAAAAAGGAGCCCAGCAGACCACGTAAGCCAGAACGATGACAAAAGTCATCTTCACTGTCCTCAGCTTGGCCCTGGATATAGTGGTGACGCTGCTGACGGAAGACCTCCCGATAACGCCTTTGGAGCATGTTTCCAGTCTTTTCTTTTTAGTTTTGTATTTGATGTTTTTCCAAATGCTGTGGCAGATGAACCCATAACAGATCACCAGGATGGATACCGGTATGAGAAAGATGCCTATTGTAATCCATGTAATATACGCCTTGACACCCCAGGGTTCAATGAAGTGACCCCAGCAATCGTATACTTCAGAACCGTTTTTGATTTCGCTTAAAGAGAATATGAAGTATTGAGGAGTGCTGAGGACAAGACTGCATATCCATGTGCTGACGATCATGATGTTGGACCTTCGAGTGGGCTGCTGGAGGGTCTTAAGAGGGTGACATATCGCGATGTAGCGGTCCAGGGTCATCATGACCATCATGTAAGTGGAGGCGAACATGCCGAGAACCTGCAAGTGTTTGACGATTCTGCATAGGAAGTCTGGTCCATAAAACCGAAAGGTGATCTCCCAACAGAGCTGGGGTAAGACCTGAAAAAAGGCAACCACCAAATCGGCCAGACTTAGGTGTTTGATAAAGAGGTGCATCCGTGACATCTTCTTCTTTGTGTTGTACATGGCTAACAAGACGCTTACATTCCCTATAACTGTAACGACGAAAGTAACTGACAGCACCATGATCTCTATTTTGGCCACTTCTTCGTTTCTCCCAAACGGGTCACTCTCGTTTCTCGGGATACTGCCGTTACCGGGATTTCCCATGACTGGGCTTGGCGTTGCTCCGAGACTCAGAGTCCGGTTTTGATCCATGAAGTTCAGCGTGGAGCCTGAGTGGTCGGCATGGAACATGGCAGAGTCTCTCTGGGGGCGCCGTGTTCGCGGTGGCAGCGTGGAGCCGCTCCTTTCACAAGCTGCGCTGCACGCAAACCCACCGTACGGAACAGCGGCTGCATTGTGAGCCTGCACAGCTTCAAAAGACGAAATAGCGCCTAACAAGCATTTGCAGAGAGGTAGCCAAACCCACTCTGTCCACGCCCGCGAATAATGTCATATTGCATAACGGACTATAGCGCTTCAGACTCCTAAAACTGAGAAAAGAAGTTCCTATACCCTTATACATAAGATATAAATCGATCCTGGAGACTATGTGCCACATCCTTATTAGGCTATACACGTTTATAAAAAAATAATATTTAACTATAAAATTTGTGCCACATCTTCATGCCTAATGCCTTTTATCACATATAAATAGTGGCGAATGTTTTTCTCTGTTACTCCCTGTTGCAATATTTAATAAACTACCAAGTATTTTAAGTATATTATTTGTGCGAGTGAAAGTCGACTTTTTGAAATTATACAATTTAGCGTGTTTCTTTACTTCACCGTAATTCGTATAGCTTTAGTAGCCTATATACTGTTTATATTCGTCGTATTTATTTATTATTTTAAACTATTTGGTAAACTGCTTTACTCAGAGGTTAACAGATTGTATTTATATACTTGTTACGAATATATTTTTTTGCTTTCTGAGAAAACTCGGAGAGAAGGTGATGTCATGTGTGATTAACAGACACCGAATCGTAGGCTTACTCTGTCTGTCGGAATGGGAGTCTGTTTTAAGGATGAATAACCGGAACGGAAATAGGCGCATAGAAGTCGGCGTCTTAAGTCTGGAGGGGATACAGTGATGCATAGTAACACATAAACTACTATACTCCAGACATTTACATTATTCTTATGCAACAGCATTTTCACTCTAAACAGGAGCACATCGAGGTCTATTTTTGTAGTTGGGGCTTATTTATCACTGAATTGAAGCACATATATCTTCGGAAACTGGACACTCTAGGTTAAATATTGTGCTCAAGGGTGCTATTCTTGGGGGTACATCTGTCTGTCTACGCCGTGATTTAAATAAAATATTGCCACGCCACTTTATACACGGCAGATTTCCGGTAATACGCGCCGTTTTCACATTAACGGCAGGAGGAGCAGAGCAAAAACGAGCATATCTATAGCTGCCATCATGCAGTGTGTAGGAAAGCGCACCGTGGGAATTTAAGTAAAGAGCCTAACTCATTCAGGTACGTCCTACAGAGCTATTTCAGAAGGTATCCTTTCCAACCTCTGTAACTATTTAATGTTACGTATTCAAGGGCCCCTGTCATGGGCTGGGCCCCCAGAATCTGCCAGGGTATCCTTGCCCCTCCGACGCCCGCGAGGGGAATTGAGAAAGACTTCATTTTTTGTCCGGTAAAAGCCGTGCGACTTAAGAATTAAGTTAGAATCGTTTTACACATGTATTAACCAACCCACGTAAATAGGATACATTTTGTAAACGGAAATTTCATTATAGATGCAATTGATGCTGGAACACGTGGTTCCAGACCGCAGAATGACTCTGCTCTTAGCGTTAATTGAATGTACAGTGACTCCTTCTTACTAAATTAATTCGGAGATATTTATAATGGCTTCCTCCAAAGCATCAACCCCGTAATTCGGAAAAAACAGGAAAAGAGTGTTTTTTAAATTTGTTTTGAAACCGGTGGTCACTCTGCTCTGTAGATGCTGTGAATTTCCCAGATCTCCCAGTGGCTCTGTGCCAGTGGTTACTCTGTAACAAAACGTCAGGAAAGATTTACAAATTCCACTAGATTTTTTCAAAAGTACTGGAATCATAAAGATATTTTCCCCGTACAGAATTAACTTCATTTCTGCCATAAAGAAGGTGTCATGAACAGCGGAGTCTCATCCAAGTATCATCGAACATCAGGATTCCAGTGGAAGTTTGTTTTTTGCTGGGATGCTAAATCACTTTGGTCTAAATTACTAAAAAGATACACATGCTAGAAAAATGCAACGAATGTATAGATTTATGGATAACATTACTTGACAGAGCACAAATACTTAGTAACAACATCAATTAATGATGAATTAACATGAGATCAGTATGTAACTAAGACTCAGTTTGTGGTTAATTAATACATAAGTAATGGTATAATAGGCCTACTACATTATTTGTGCCCGGTGAAGTAAACTGTTACCTATTTATGTTTCTGAAGTTAACAAACCTTTTTTGTAATTTTTTATGTTATTCTCAGCTTTATTTTACAGCCACGAGTGACTTAATCAGTTTTGTCCTTGAGTCCGTCATTAGATTCTCCGAGTCAGTATTCATGAGTCATTGCCTTTTCCTTTATTTCCAAGACGCAGGTTACCAGGGTTTACCAAACAGTTTCCCTGTACACTTTTTAATGAGCTTTAATGTTCAATTTGTATGCAACAAGCTCCAAGCGAAATATGTTAAAATTGATTGTGTTCATAATGTAATGTCAGGGCTTAGCCTGCTAAAGATTTGGTGTAAATGATTGTGTAGAGCTGCATAATGAGATAAAAAAAAAAAATCAATCTGCTGCTTTTAGATTTTTTTCTCTAAACTTAAAGCTGGAACCAACCCGTGATTAAATGGCTGTTTTATCTATATGGCTAGCTTTGCTGTCATTCCTTCCTCCAACTTAGGGTTATCGTTGTTGTCTTCTCACGACGTTTCTCACATTTATGCCCAGCTGAGGGTGTAGTGTGCGCCACTGATTGTGAAATAGCTGCTGTATCACACTACTAAAATCTACTGCGAGGTAGTCATCCACACTTATCAGGATTGTTTAAGTTTTATCTTTAGTCAGTTTGACGTATGATCACACCAGATGAATAGCCTGATTCCCGTTTTCTATGCACCTTTCGTTATTTATTTGTTTGGGGGAGAGGGAGCATACAAGGACGGAACAGGAGGGGACCAGAAGGAAGACACGGAACCAGGACGAGGGACAGATGGAGAAGGAGCGGAGGGAGCTAGAGGGGGAACCAGGAGGAGAAGAGGGAGCCAGAGGCGAGGCCGAGGAAGGGAGGAAGGGAGGCGAAGCCGCGGCAGGCGGCAGCGCCAGCCCAGCCAGCCCAGGAGCAGCCGACCGTGGGACCACCGGAGGGGGAGCCGCAGGGGACCGATGAACTGACCTTGGGGAACCCGCCGGCGACTGACGAGACGCCGGAGGCGGGACTGAGGCCAGGAGACGGGGCGACGCAGGGGGACCCGCAGGCGACCGACGAGGCCGCGACCCAGGACCCGCAGGTGACCCCCGAGCCCCAGCCCGGAGGACCAAGGGCGAACCAGGGGGCAGGGCAGGCGGGACCGGGACCCCACGCCTGTGCCCCCGTCCCTTGCGGGACACTGATAGACTGGGCAGCCATCGGGGGGTCCTGGCCGAGCCGTGGGTGTGCCCATCAATGATGTCCCCGAGGGGTCCCACTCAAGCTCCCCCTCTAAGAAGGAGGGAGTGGTGGTGACATCGTCGGGGACCTCCTCGGGGTTTGGGTTCAGGGTAAGAGTCTCTGGGGGAAGAGTCTCTGGGGTAGCCAAAACAGGGGCGGCTGCGGCCATGGCAGCCGGAGCAGACGGCGATGCGGCCGTGGCAGCCGGCGCAGACGTGCAGGCGGGCTCCGCAGCTGGATCCGGAGTACATGCGGGCGGCTCTGTCGGCGAGCAGGCGGGCGGCTCCTTCTGTCTTTTCTTCTTCTTCCGGGTCTTCTGAGACAGAGGAAGGGTCGCTCCCTGGAGCGGAAACTCCCAGTCCTCGGGGAGCTCCAGGGAGCGCAGGTCGGCAAGCCCGACGGAGATAATGAGCTCCGTCTCCGGATCATCTCCATTTTCCAGCATGATCTGCAGCGCCCGGTTCGCGGTGCGTCGCTGGAGTAGCGCCTGGAGGTTGTCGCGTACCTCCTGAAGGGGGTACGCCATCCCAGAAGGGGGATCTTGTAGTAAGAGGTCCGCGCTCTAGCAAGCAATCATCCGAGCCAGCGGGTCCTCTTGGATCTCCGGCTCCTTGCTCCAATACAGCACCTCTTGCAGCAAGCCGAGGCAATCGCTCTCGGCTTGCCGCAATGCTTTTTCGGGCGAGAGAAGTCATTCTGTCACGTCGGGGTTAGCTTGCTGATGGCGGGAGGTAGGCAGACAAACGACCAGGCAGGAATTTGTGGGGAAAACATGGTTTATTCCGGACATAAAGGAGGCACAGCACATAACACTACGTGTAACACCACAATGACTTCTCTGGGGAGACGGACTCAGACGCAGACTAAATACACAGGACAGGCAAGAACTGATAAATGACAGGTGAATACAATCAGGCACGAATAGATAACAGGTGGTTTCCATCGGGATCAGACACGAGGTAACGAGGGGGGCATGGCACACAGGAGGTTCGTACGGGCGGAACATGACAGGTATTATGCATGGGAAGTATTTATTTAATATTGTGGACAGCAAAAATCCCCCCTAGGTTCTGTCTTATCATGATTTGTTTAACCGACTGTGCTGATTCAGCGGTGGGTCTTTGCTAACCGCAGAACTTTTGCTAACCGTAGGGTTATGAATCTGCCCCCACATAGACCTTGCATCTGGTAAAAGATGCGCCACCCTCAACCGAACATTGTCGTTTTCTACTACAGCCTGTATTGTCCCAGCACATTAGTATATCCAGGGGCATAGAAATTTAATACTAAAATGTCAGTTTGTGAACATAAGAAAAATGAGAGGAAGCTAAAATAAAATCCAAATGTAATAAGGCATTTTTAGCCCGTACAGGGTAAATCTCGCCTTCATTCAGGCCAAAGATTGCTGTGAACGTAATTACAGATTCCCTGAAACACATACTGGTTTCTATGGTTTCCATATATGGGGAGTTTGCTTATGAGCGGTGGTAAACATGACCTATGTTTGATGATGTGGTTTTGCCCTGGGCAGGCTGCATAAATCACCGACGAATGAGTATTACTCAAGAACACCAATAAGTGGCGAGCTGGAAGTCCTGTCCACCATTGAAAAGCAGAGTAATTTCTGTGCGAATGAAAAGACATGCAGAGGAGCCGCCTGCAGACCTGTGTGGGGACAACTCTGTTCCTTGGTGTGTTTTTGGGGAAAACATGTGGGTGTCGAAGCCTTTGATTATAACACATTGATTCAGGCAAAAGGCACTGTGACATTTGCAAAATAAGCATCAAATAATTTTTTATTGCAGTCTGATTTTCAATTTCATGTGAGTTTTGACTGAGAAATCATGTAACCTTGATTATGTATCTAAGTATATACCCAACCAAATGGCAAAGCGATTATATACAGATTGACCCAACTAAACTAGATTACACAATGACCAATCCTTTGCCCTATATCTTAATTATATAAATATAGAAGCAGACTATCTTATTTTATCTTTTGATGTGATAATTGTCTCTGTCATGATTTCTACTGGTTGTGCCATTTTCATTTAGTAGCCAGTCATTTCAATCAGCTACAAACAGATTTTTCTGCTGTAGTAAATGTGGATGAAACCAGCAGAAAAATACATTGTAAATGTAAGTGTCTGGTCTAATTTTTTTTCCCAAAAAACTGAAAAGCGTTTGTGACATCGAGGGTCTACAGCCAACGCTAAAAGACCATAAGGTCAAGCCTCAGAGGAAGCCTTTCCATCCAAACCGTGAGGAAGACATGTTCAGCTGGTCACGCAAACTTATAATCTAAAGTCGATGTTCCCAACAGCATGATGTTTGCCTACCGGTGTACGATGTACAAAAATCACGGACCTGTTTGGGAGGGGGGGGGGCGCCAGTGGATCTGTCAGTGGTTTCATACGTTTAACTGTTTCCATTTTTTTCCAATGCACAAATGGGAGGAGTCATACAAACTTAAAAATGTGTAGTTTATTTAGTGAAGTTGACCAACCTCTCTGCAAAACCCTACTGGTTACAGCCTGGAAGCGGGGGATGGGAACCTCTGCTTTACCCCTCACTTTCAGTAAACAAGCCCGGGGGGACACCCAGTTGACTTTGGATCCCCAGAGATTTCCTTTCTCCCTTCTTGGCAGTTTTTCCTCTATTGTCATCTGGCTCTTTTTTTGTTTGTTTGTTTGTTTCTTTCTTTCTTTCTTTTTTTGTCCCCCATTTTCCCTGTTTTGTATTATTCTGCCCTAAAGATGTAATGTATTACATTACACTCACGTAAAGTGCTTTGGGGCGACTCTATTGTGAAAGGCGCTATATAAAAATACATTGAATTGAATTGAGCATGTAAGATACTGAAAATGTCCACAAAGAACCTAAAGTTAAAACATCCATCCATCCGTCCATCCATCTATCTTTTAACTACTTATCCTGGTCAAGGTCACTGGGTTGGGGAGGATATGCACCCTTCATGGGACACCAGTCTGTCACAGGACGCATCCGTCTACACAGTCATGAACGCAATTGCATGCAATGGGCAGTTCATACAAGCCTGTTAACCTAATGATTAACAAGGAACACTAAAGACAGACCATTGCTGTGGGGTTTCAGAGTGAAGCGTTGACTTGAGAAGGCCTTCCAGAAGGATTTGTGTGGCGTGTGAAGCTATGCTTAAGTCGGGACACAGGAGGGATCCGCTATCGCTGTGGGCTTTCCCTCGTCTCAGATCACTTTAAACATTCTCCTTCCATCCCCCAAGCCCTTCAGTTGTCTGACCGCGCTGCTGTAAACTGAGATGGATGTAGGCGGCCTGCAGGACTGAAACTCGGGCTGCAGGATCCCTGCTTGTTTACATTCTTTCCGTGGCGACTGATAGGCGAGTGCACATCTGCAGACTGATGCAAGGGCTTGGTGTATGTTCTAAGTGGACCAGAGGGCCCTTCTGCTGCAGTGGTAGTAACTGGACCATAACAGATGTCAGTCACCAAGACTCTTTCCAAACGTGAGAGTTTCGTGCATCCGACCTGACCTTTAATTGTAAGTGCAGTTGACAGACGACTCCCTGGCTTTTGTTCTCTGCCAGTTCAATCCTTGGGTTTCACATGGGCTGTAAACACACCAGCACATTGTGATCACTGCTGTTTCATATGTCTTCCCTGATTTATGACTGAGTGAGAGCTGCAGCATCACCTGAGAGCTTAACACGTGTGCACATATTAGAGATGCTGTTGACCTCTGCGCGCGTTCCTGACGTCTCACTACGGAGTGCAGCATGAAATCAGTCATGCAAAAGATCGTTTCGGTGTAGCTTTAGGGCTAAAGCTTGAACTTCGGCTTGTCCAGATGTTCCAGTTGTGTACAATCAGGTGTTATGAGTCTTGGGAATATAGTATTTTTTGTTTTAAATAAAGCTATATTGTGGCAAACACAAGAGTTCTTCCATATTTCATCTTGCTGTAGTAACGCAGAGATTGCATGAGAAATTCCTAAAAGTCAAAAATTTCTCTGAATTTCTAAGTAGAATCAAGGAAAGGCCATAATTAAAAAATCTCTTTTTAAACTTATTGTACTGTGATAGTGTAGAAGCAAACAATTTTTTTTCTTTTTTTAGAATTGATTTTCATTTAATTCTCCATGTCATTTGTGTACCTTAAAAAGGGTAGCAGTGAAACCTTTGATGCCTATTCAGATTTAATGGAGGGTTTGTCTATTTGGATCTGAAACCATAAACTTTAACCTTTTTTTTTTGTCTGCCATTTTGCACCAAATCTATAGGAATGTTACTGCATGAATCTTGTCAAGAACTGTAAAGTAAAGCATGTAGGTAGAGGGATAGTGGTCAGGAGTTAGTGCTGAGCACATGTCTCCTGCTTCTGCTGTCCTCATCCATGCCAAAGAACAGTCTGCTGCCACAAGGTTTCTGCGTGTCACTTAAGGAAACGTCTGAGGGCGCCATTTCTCAGCACGCCATCCTCCATGTGACTGTCTGTTTGACTGTGGCCATGCCCCCCCCAGTCTCAAACATGGGGGGGATGGGGGCAGTAGAGTGGAATGTCTAATGGCTCCACTTTCCAACAGAGCCTGTCCAGTGTCATCATCATTATCATACCAACGTGTCTCGGGTATGTCACTTATTTACCGTGTGTGGCTGCCAAATTACTGCATGTTTCTTTCAGAATATATCTGGTTGAAAACTGAATTTTACTGTTTAACCTATAGGGCAAGTTGCAAGTGACAGAATACATTTTAAAATAATTAACACTTGCTTGTTAATGCAAATTGCCTACTACTCTGACCAGTGAATTATCAGGTTGTAACTGAATGCATATAGCACGCTGACAAGGTCACTTTGTGCTTAGCATTAGAACAGCTAAGATGTCTCATCTTAAAATCAGTGGTTTTGAATGTGGTCCCGGCAATGATGCAAACTTCCTAAGACTTTCACGCACTAGAATGTCAGGAATATAAAGAAATTGTCATGATTTTAAAAATCCAGTTGGGGTCATTTAAATGCCTAAAATACCCTGTGAGATGTCAGAGGAGAGTGGCCAGGCTCATTAAGCAAAATTACAGCTCAACACTAAATGGCGTCTTCGAACTTGAACCTGGAGGCAACAGCGGTCCCTAACTAGGGGAATCTAAAGTAGTGCTTGCTGATTGTTTCAGCTCTCGGTCATTGGAGGGAGGGCGGATTATGATGAGCTGTACTGTATGTGTGCCAGGTGTGGTGGTTCTACATTGTATTTTTGTGCTTCAAAGCACATTAAGCCTTTGTACGTTTACCATACTGATTCATAAGGCTCATCATCAGCTGGCTCTGGATTAATTTGTGATTCTGCCCACATCTAGTCTTTGAGGACCATTTATCTGCACAATAACACTTTTACCATGTTTTCACCCACTCATCCACCCATTTTCTGTAACCACTTGTCCAATCCTGGAGCCTATGGGAGCAAGGCAGGGCACCAACCCATTGCAGGGCAGACATACCTGTACACACAATACACACGCGCAGCATTCACTCACACAGGCACACTTATGGGCAGTCTGGTAACTCCAGTTAACCTCAGTATGTTTTTTGGGGGGGCCTGGAACACTCAAAGGGCACCCCATGATGACATGAGGAAAACATGCGAAGGTAAAGTGTGACGATTCAGCATATGTGGTTAGGGATTATATGTGTAAGTCTTTACAGCTAAATGTCACCCGCAAAGCAGTGTTACACATGACTTCCTGTTTCTGAACAAATGTGTGTTTGTGCATCATTAGGGCAACGCTGTGATGTTCTCCGTCGGCAAAATTGCCAAGTATTATATGGGCTGAAAAGCCTGACAGTACGGCAATGAATAATACAAGCTTAAAAGCATACGTGAGAAGTTTGTGCCATTGTCTGCCTGACAGCAGCCCTGGATGACAAAGTGATAAGTTCCATCAGAACGGACACTGCTGTTCCTGCTGCCTCTACTATACATTCTTAGTCTGCATCAACACAAGGACATCTGCCCCCTTACAAGAGGAAGGTCAGTAATGGCAGTGAACCCTGAATACAAATTCCCACCCACTTCTAATGTTTAATGCTCCCTGCACTGACTGCTGCTGCATTTGAGCTATAAGCTCTGAAGACCTTTTGTTCATTTGATCTGAAGAAATATGTGGGAATTTAAGTGTGTTTCCTCCTAAATATTCCATATATTCTATTTATGTCATAGTGGGAGATTTGTTTATACTTCATTGCATGAAATCTGCTTGGTTGTACGTGCACTTGTACAACAGCGTGTAAACACAGGATGATATATTAAACAAATAAACTTAATGATCCTTATTTCCATCTTGCATAACTGGTTATCTTGTTCAGGGTCACATATAGTACTCTTCCACTGTCACCGAGAACTGAGCCATATCCGAGCTGTACCGTGAAGTGACGGTTTTCCATTGTGAATTATTGGCGCTGTAACGGAGCTCTACCCATGCTATCAGGGTTGAAAGCACGACCAAAGCAAGCTGGCTGTGTCACCACCATCTGATTGGTCAAAATGCACAGAGATGCTGGTGATCTGTGTCAATATGCATGGAGTATCTGAAGGAAAAAAGGCCATATTCTGTATATTATTCATTATTATTAGTATTGCATATCACCTTGTATTGATGCATTTCTAATAACTTGGAACTTGAACATTTCCAACTTCCTACTTAAGAAGAACTATAGAACAGCTGAACAGAATGGATTTTTAGTGCAAATTGACGTAAGTGAATGCTAATTCTTCTAGTGTTTGATGCAAACGATTCTCCCAGATGCGCTGGTGGAAATTAGCGCACAGTAAATCACGAT
Organism: Stomatorhinus walkeri; assembly: GCA_026784285.1. Lineage (NCBI taxonomy): Eukaryota > Metazoa > Chordata > Actinopteri > Osteoglossiformes > Mormyridae > Stomatorhinus > Stomatorhinus walkeri. Next base: position 3,887,553 of record JAODUD010000001.1, on the reverse strand, counting down.
GTGCACCATGTGAACAGTAAATCAGTGTCTCTTCTGTTTTACGTCACTGTTGTTCCCCAAACCTAGCAATGCCTTTACAGAGCCGACCCTTCAGCAGTGGAAAACCAAAGTGAGCTGGAACTGCAGTGTAATTGCGCTGTAACTAGTTTCTGTTCAGGGTACCGCTCGGGTACGGTTCGGTTCCTGTATGCCTGTAAAATAGCACCAACAATGACACTGGAGGTGTAACCCAGGCAGAAAGCAGGAAGCACCCTGGCTGGGGTGCCAGTTCACAAATCTAACTAATTTCTTGTTTGTTTGTTTGTTTGTTTGTTTATTCTGCATATTTAACTAGCCCTCCCTCCCCCCCGGCAAACAGCAGGACAGTGGCTGGTGTGTCCATCTTACCTGTTGTTTTTAGTTAATCTTCCTGGTCTCAAAAATGACTTTTGCTCAGAAATATAAATGCAGTGGTTAGCCATGCGGGGTCATTCTGTATGACCTCGCTGGCCATTTCTAACTGAGTGAACTGCTTCCTCAAAAAAGGAAATGAAAGAGAATTCAGATGAAGCAAGAAAATTGCATAAATCTTTATTATTCAGCTTTTGATGGCATAAATGGTGCTTTTATAGTGTTTTCAGAGAAGTTCAGTCCAATGTTAAAAGAATTTGAAATCACAAATGAGGACAGCAGGCAGGACGGGACGTAGTTATGGGTTTTCTTGAGTTTTTGCCTCGGAAAATTCTTTGGATACCTTGGGGTATCCCTTTTAGGTAGGACGCTATACTTGAATCTGATGAATAAAAGAGCGTAAGCTCTGCCTGCCTTATTTCTATTGTCTCTTTTTAATGTGTCTGCTGTTTGCTCTTCACATTTATCTATTACATTATTTTGTCAGACACTCGGTTTGAGAGAGAAAAATGCCATTGAAAGAATTTTAAAAATGACTGATGTTGCAAGAAGAACATGACATAACCATTGTATGTAGATCTGTTACATGACAGCATACAGCATTCATATTTTTCTAGCTAAAACACTTTGCAAGCTATTATAAAAGAGAAAAACAGATGGCAGAGAGAGGTTAGCGATTTGTGGAATTACTTCCCTGGACTATTAATGTACACTTGCTATGATATATTAAATATAACTGTTTGTAGTTGTGATATGTCACATAATTTGCTAGGTTTAGTCAAAGTCCCAGTTGAATGATGTCTGTCACAATTGTTACTCTGAGATACAATGAGAGTGACAGGTCAGGCTTTTTTGACACTTCTATTAGTAAAACTAGATTTATTTAAAAAAAAGTAATATGAACTCATAATTCTTTTGAGTGATGGATGGTCATGACATTAAACACCCACTGTGGTAATTATGCAGTTTTAAACCCTTTCAAACAGGCTTTATGGGGAAATGTATTACTTTTGACGTCCTGCACACAGCTTAGATCAGACCACCGGGTGCTGGGAGGCGTATTTTGAATTCACTATGCTGTATCACAATGACATTACTTGTCTGAAGCACTGACCTCTTTGCTGACCTTGGTGCAGAAGCTGCAGGTCTCAAACCATTACAGCTGGAACTTTAATAAATACCAACAAATCTGTTTTTGTCATAACCTACGGAGGAGGGAGAATAGGGAAACATCATGAATGTCTATCAATCCGACATCTAAATCTGAACACTCTGGCAACTTACTGTTATTCATGTGGCCGCGATCTTGGGCTAATCGATGATCTAGTTAGCAGGCACAGTGTTAAGTTCCCGCAGTCACCCACTGGGATGCTCACTGCGCCTGTGGTACGTCAGGTGAACGAGAGCCAGATGGAGCTCAGTCTGTACCTGAGCTAGGCTTGGGACGTTCTGTAACGTTTCCGTGACGACATCTTAGCTGTAAACTGTGGAGTGAGTACCAAGGAGAGCAGTACAGTATCCAGCTGGGAGCAGTAACCTGAGCAGAATTGAACAGAAGAACATGCGGAAGTTCCTGTGTGCAGTCAAGTTCCTCCAGTTTATTTTTTTCCGTTCAGCAAATGAATAAAATGAAAGCTGCAAAATTGTCAGCAAGCATTCTCAGATACCCAGGGATTATGTCATGTATCATTTTTGAATTTACAGACGCAGTCAGGCAGAAAAGTTTGATACTGAATTACTGGACAGGAGGGACAGAACAGCACCTCATATTTTAACTTATATTCAAAAAAGAACTGTATTCTGCAGTCAGAGTTTTCTCTGACGTTTCAGAGTGGCTAATGCTATATGTAACCAACTACACACAAAAATTTACAATAAAAACTGGAGAAAAAGAAAAAAAATCTATAAATTTGAGGGGATCAGCTTTGAGTGCCTTTCCTAAGTGGGGCAGTGTGATAGAGACAGAGGTTGGTCATTTGCACCAGCTTCTCTGCCGGTCCTGAATGAGCATCACGCCGGCCTCGATCGATATGCAAAGCGGCAGCAAGCCGCCGTGTTCTTACACTGATGGTGCCACCTATTAGATCAGCAGGCGATATATGAGGCAGTCGGAAATGTTTACGCGCATCGTTCTCCACAATGGTTGCCTGTTCCCAGAAAGCGAGCAGCCTTGATTTTCTTAAGGTTTTGTGCCAATTAAAGATACTGATCAATTAACACTCGAGAACAACAGCATGCTTTAAAAATAAATAAATAAATAATAAAAATTTGAGTTATATACCCCTGTGACCCTGCATAGGAAAAGCAGGTATATAGATGGATGGATGAATGGATGGATGGTTTATTTGTGAAATAATTCAGAGTAAAATCCCATCCATCCATTATCTTCATTCTGCCAGTTAATGTTAAACTCGTAGTAGTAGTAGTAGTAGTAGTAGTAAATTTCTGTTAAAATAAAGAAATAAAGTTTTGGGACTTTATGAAAAACACCTTTTTAGCTGCATTGTATGTTGAATGTCTGTACAAAAACCGGCATTCAGGCAGGTACAGTCAGCCTTCTGTCATGGGCATGTCTCAGAAGAAGGACAGAGGCTTGTCTGAGCACAGTGACCAAGCAACATGGTATTCTGAAAAACAAACAGAATGGTGTTGCTTTTCCAAGAGTACCGAGCAGGTACAGCACTGACATGGGTGATTAGGATTTTAAGCTGGCTAATAATTCATGCACTGGGACCAACTTTATCATTTGCCAATAACAACATTTTAAGTTGGTCAGTGACAGGGCACTCCAGGGCCAATCAGCTTTCAGCTGGGCCCAGTTTCCCTGTGGTCCCACCCATCTACACACTATTAGCATTGAGCACATTAGTTAAAACGCCTCCTATGTCTGTTCTGCAGTAGCACCATTACAATTGCCAGTGACTTCATTCTGTTCTGCATCTGCTCATTTGACACTAAACTAGATGGTAACTGGAGAAATTTCTTGGTGCTACAACAGTGCCATGTGACCCTGATCAGGGATTAATTGCTATAGCCAATAATCACTAGTCTGTGTCACCAAATGTCTTTGTTGAACTGCCTTTGATTTATACAAACTAGCCTGTTAAAGGCAGGGGTGTCAGAGGGGCACGGACACCCTTTCATATTCTGGGGAAATGACACTTGACCGAGGTTCTTGGATACGTAAAATTGGGTGGTTGGGGGGGGGGGGGAGCTGAATTTCTACCTATGCCCTGGTTAGAGGCTTTTATAGCGAGCCAGCTGGGAGACATGGGAAGTTGGGGGGCGGACCTTGTCTGAGATGATTTCTTTGATGTACCTTATTTCCTAAAATAGTAGCCAGGGCCTTTATTCTCTTATTTACCAAAGCTGCAGAATTAACTGGCCTTTATTTGAGGCAGACTTGTGTTAGATACCAGCGTTTATTTGTTTCAGATTTGTATTAGATGTAAGTCTTTATTTGAGGCATACTTGTATTAGATGCAGGTCTTTATTTGAGGCAGACTAGTATTAGATGCAGGTCTTTATTTGAGGCAGACTTGTATT
>JAODUD010000001.1:3853262-3866979 GCA_026784285.1 Stomatorhinus walkeri | reverse complement strand
ACCGCATCCACCCCCCCCCCCCCCCCCCATCTGTGGCACAAGCAGGTGAGCCTTAGCAAAACATGCATTATTTAATTACCGAACTGACCATCAGTAGGAAAAACTCAGTTTTCTGGTGACGTGAGCCAGACAAAATGCACAGCGGGTCCAATTCTGACTGCGCTCCATCCAAGCAAGATGCTTATAAATGTGGTCTTTCACACACTTTATTGTGCTGTAGGGATTCTGGGCACATTGGATTGTTGAAATCACAGTAATTATGGTCTTTGTGTTGCCAGTCTCAGAGTTTATAGTCATATTCTCATACTTAAACATCTGGAGCCAGTTCACGCTCTTGAACGTCACCGTCACCCTACATAGATCTATTCTTTGAGTCTAGCAGCAGATATTTTAGGATCCTTAGAAACCTGAAAATATGGACCAAAGCAGAAAATGTTGTGATGTTAACGTGGGCATCTCCGTTTTTACCTAGGGAACCAAAAACAAGGTGGTGATTTTTTCCCTTTTCTCCGTGGCTGCTGATGGGCGCCAAGGCCGCTAATGATTAACAGGTTGTTTGAATCACTACTGACAGCTGTGAACTGATCCTCCCCTCTGCAAGGCCTCCTGCGCGTTTACAATATCTGGCAGGAACTGCAGAGTTTCCGCTGGTTTAACGTGGAAGTTGGATATTGGACAGCACGTGGACGATGCTGGATTCTTCTACAGTGGCTACGGTGAAACCAGTATGAATGCTCATTCCGGTAGGACCAGTAACAACGTGTCCTGCAAAATATTAACTTTTCTTATGATGTTTACAAAAAAAGTCAGTTATTTTTACTGGTTGGAGGACTCGTTGAGAATAGTTGAATAGAGGTTGAGATGCTTCCGGAATCTGCTTTAAGGTAGCACACACAACTTGTGTGACACTTTACTGAAGGTTGACACACAACCTTGACCCCGCTTTATAAGTCGCAGATTCTGGTTTCCTTGGAGACTCATCATCTTGGGAGATGCGTGTACCTACGAGTATTGGCTTCTGGTGAGGTATCGTGTTATTCTTCTCCTCCACTGAGCCAAAGTCTGAAAACTTTAAACTGCAGCAAACCTATGATCCCAGCGATCAGTATCTCCATCCCCATATTAATGTAAAGTGAGAGCCGTTTGAGTTTTCCCTCTTAAAAATTTAACACGGCTTAAGTTGGCTTAAAAATAATATCGTTGTAATGTATGATACGCTCCCATCCAAGCAAGGGCTTGGAAAAGAGAGAAACAGAACGATACCAGCGGAAGAGTAGACCAAACCGTGGATGACTTGAAAACTCCCAAGAGAAACCTTCTTGGCCAGAGATTTTTGGCCTGTGACAAATTTCCATGGAGAAACTCGAATTTGACACAGTTCGTATTATTAAGGACACAATGTCCATAATTCACAACATATCAGCCTGAAAAACACAGTCTTATCTGAATCTTCTCAGTTTTTGATGCTTGGTTTTGTGTCGCAACACCAAGGAAGCTTAAACTGGAGCTGCCAGAGAAGGCAGAGAATGGAAGCTTCTGGCAGAGGAAGTGACATCAGAGTGAAAGGAAATCCACTGAAGATGCTCCAGCACTCTTGGCTGATGATTTGATTACTGACACTGATAGCAAATCATGACCATGAGAGAACGAGGGCTTCAGCTACTGCCATTAAGATGATAAGGAATGATTGAGCTAGCTCTTTCCCAGGGAAGTGATTGATTTAGCATTTGTTTTGAAAGCTGATCAATAGTTTTTGCAGCCACGAATGCAGGAACTAGACATCGACCAATACGGATTTTTCAGTCGCCAGTGCCGTTTTTTTGGGGGGGTGAGGGCTGATATTAAGCTATTTTTAAGTAGAAAAATAATAAGTAACACAACTGCTTAACTTTAAATATTTATTTTGCATAAATAACATACAAGTAGAATAATCATTTAACCCTAAATATTAAGGATTTAATCAAGGGCACGCAGCATTTTAAAAGTAATAGAAAATGATAACAGTAACAATCTAACCACACTCAGTTCTGTCTCTTTAATGTTTCGTGATTCAATTTATGACAAAGGTAACAAAACAATATGTTTAAAAACTGAGATAGTTCCAGCCTTGTGGTGATGTTATTCATCGAGTAAAACTGATGTAAGTATCAGGAATTTCGTTGTCACACCGGTTCACTACTGTAGTCCTGATAAACCACTTCCATGCACACACAGCCATCACTATACCGGCAATGTAGCCTGATTAATCGGCAGATGACAATTGCCATAAAATGCTTAAAAGTCGGTCATTTTTTATCCTGCCCAATCAATCGGGCGACCTCTAGTAGAGGTGGTAGGCAGACGTCTAAGGCACTCTAGCTGGTCTAGTGGCGGTGCAGCAGGTGAATGCTTTGGAGATAAACTCCTGCCTCATGAAAGAGGTATTGATGGAGACATTTTTGAGACGTATATAGTGATCCAAAATGGTTTTTTTTTTATGGTTATGTAACATTTACTGAGCGATGAAGTCATTAATCTTCATTTATGCATAATGAAAGACACATTAATAACATAATTATACATCACTATTATAATTTTAATTATGTTATGACAAAGATCACATTTGCATGCAATTATAGCAAATGACACATCGGATTAGACAAAGACCCAATCTCTGCGAGGCATAAGGTTCTAAAATTGTCAAAGGTAGTCCTGCAAATGCGATTAATAGTGTATACTTTAAAAAGGTAAGCGTTAGTTGGATAATCACTGTAGTTTTTTGAGGTGTTGCCCAATCAGGGGCATTTGACTCCAGCACTGTCTCCATAATCATGCCAAATTGTTCTTTGATGGCTGAAAGGGCGACTTAATTCACTCATGTGACAATTAACAGGTGTACAGTCAAGAGAAAGAAAAGCCGTGATTAGTCTGAAAAGGTTAGAGATGCAGCTGTTGTCTTTAATTGTAGCCGCAGTGGGAGCCAGCAGAGCTGGTTCTGAAAAGGCCAATGTGAACAGCTTTGGGTGAAGATCCAAACACCGGGTCAGTTAAACTGATGGGTGCTGGGGTTCCTACAGTCCTCTAGGGGGAGCTGTTTTGATTTTCTTATTTTTTAGTGGTTTTATACTAGCCTGTCCAAACTAGGAAATCATTGTGTGTATCATAAGGACTGCAAGACACACACACACACACACACTGCATGACATTTTAGTTTGATTTGATGCTTATCTGGATATAGTTGTCTTGCTGATGACGGTGACAGCATGGAAACGGATGATTTTTGTATAGGTGTAACTTGCTTCATTGTTCCTGAATGTCTCCTGCTGTTTTGCTGGTCTCCTGTATTAATTCTGTTCCCCTAGAGTGCTCTGTCCACACAGTGGGTCATTGGGACAGTATTTGATAGTTTGATTTGATGCTTATCTGGATATAGTTGTCTTGCTGATGACGGTGACAGCATGGAAACGGATGATTTTTGTATAGGTGTAACTTGCTTCATTGTTCCTGAATGTCTCCTGCTGTTTTGCTGGTCTCCTGTATTAATTCTGTTCCCCTAGAGTGCTCTGTCCACACAGTGGGTCATTGGGACAGTATTTGATAGTTTGTTGTCTTGTTTGGTTTTTATATTTAAAATTTCTTCTGCTTAAGGTTGTTCCTGTTAATGACACTCATCAGACTTCAGGGAAATTAAATCAATGAGGAATGACCAGGGTTTAAAAACGTGGTTTTATTGCAGATTGTGAAGATCCTTTTAGAGGAATCCTGTGGGTCACATGAGGCCACTTACAGCCGCATGACCGCCCCCTGGTGGACGGGGGTGGGCACTGTTTATTTAACATAAAGCTAGATCCAGACACAATCTAAACAAAATGAGAGACTCTATGCTTTGGTGGAGTGCTACTGTTGTGCACAATGCGGGAAAAAACAGTGATATTTAGCATCTCTGCCCAAGGCATGCGTAAAAGGTTTGTCCGCTCTCTATGTTTTCTGGTAGTCATGGTTAGGGCATTTAATGGCTGACTGTAGTCCAGGGAGCAACAAAGTTACCAGCACATGAGAACCAGCTCTTGTACAACCTCCCTAAACTTTATTAATCTCTCTCTACCACAGGGGGTATAATGCTTCATCTACAGGGTAATAGGTTTTCACACTCATACAGGGTCTCCCTCATCGCCCTGTCTATCTGTTACAGCTCCCGTTTCATTCTCAGATACTCGCACACTCTTAGCGGGTGACTAATACAGAGAGTTTTGCACAAAGTGTGTCTCCGAGAAGCAGAGGCAGTGTCAGCATCAAAGGTTACTGAGTCACCCAGAGTTCGGTCTTATGCACCCTTACAGGCAGTTTCATCATCTTTGACTGATGAGGAGGAACATGCATGTTTCCTGCATCATGTCCGTCTGTACTTCCATCTTCTGCGTATCTATCCAGGTCAGCTTCCTGAATTATCTGGGCCCTGTTCCAGGCGGCACAGGGCACAAGGCTGGGATTCACTCCGCATGCAGTGCCAGTCCCGATCATATGTTCCTGCTTTCTACAATGCTGATTTACTGCAATTTGTCATTTTGCTTTTTTGAATAAAGTTTTCAGCAGATTTCCTAATCTATATTGATTTAATTGCTTGTCCTCTGTTAAGTATTCATATTTCCAGGGGGGCAATATTGACCTGAAAAGGTAGTAGACTAACTATACATTTATACCTTAATCAGGTTCATACAACAGGGGTAGCTAAAGAGGTAAGAGAAAAATGATCGTTTTAGTTCATTCATGTTCTCATTGGTAACTGATTTACATCTTAATGGCTGATTATACCTGATTGGCTCCTAGTGGAATCAATCTATTCATCTGAGACAAAAGGGGACAAAGAACATAATTACCCACTTCTGCTTGTCAATAAAGAGTAAATAAAAGATGAAAATGAAAAAAGTAAAATATATACACGCACTTTGTGTGATTTGTTGTTCAGCCTTATTGGAGATATCGAAGTCTTGTCTTTATTACTGACTTTTTTAGCTGAGCGCAGACTAATAAAACGCAGCAGATACGTGAGATGGCGCCGAGAGACAGAGCCGCTGGAGAAACGCAAGGTTGATGCTGACTTTGATGTGCAGATGCTGGAATGTTCTCTGGGATTAGGCTGCATTCTCAGCCTGTAGATGATTTTGTCCTTTTTCCATTAGTCTGGGTGCATATTTAAATTTCTCTTTCACTTTCACTCAGTCTTATTCAGAAATCGCTGTCGTTTGACACCTCGGAAGTTAGCCATCAAACGGAAGGTTCACCATTTAGCTCACATTAACTAAAGTGTCATGGTCTAGTTATTTATTTGGCATTCCTTTTATCCAAAGTGACATACTTTTGTTTGCTTTTATGAAAGCAAGATCAGGCTGACTCTAGAGCGTGTGAAGATTATGGACCTTGCTCAAGGGCTCCACACTGAAATCACAAGTAGGGTTTGATTGCCTTCTGATTTCAACCCCAGCATTTTAACCTACTGAGCCACATGCTGCCAAAATAGATCAACCCAAGCCATGAGCCATACTAGAATCTAAATTACTGTCTCCAGGTCCTTTCCCAGTACAATTGTGCTAATATGTAAATAAATTTAATTTGGTTCATTTACTCCCAATCAAACAATCTATCCAATAAATATTCACTCTGATTAATATTTATTTCAATATTCACTCTGATCAGTCTTTAATTACTTACTCATTTAGCGGCTTGGAACAATAATGAAAGCATTAATTACTAACAATGAAATATTTAATGGATTCAATAAAAATGCGATAAATAAAGTCTGTTCTCTTACCTCTTAATCAAATGCCTAAAAACTCATTGTAACTTCTGATAATTCTGATTTCACTGTGAAATCTATGAGTTCAGCACATGCTGACCGTTTAACAGCTAAGCACACGGATCACAGAAGGATCCTGATCTGCTCAGTAGGCCAGCTGATGTATTCCGGCCATAAGCGCGTGTCTGGATTGCCTTACATTATCATCAGCGTTTGCATTTGTCTCAAAATGGTTCTCATTATCTTTTCAGTCTTAAGCGCCGACAGACTAATTACCTTAATTGTGGAAATGGCTCTTTCCTGAATTAGTTACGAGCTTCCTCAAAGACTGGACTGCGTGTATGGATGTGTGGACTGAGCAGGAACACTTTGGGGAAATCACTGCCCACCCTGTAGAAGGTTCATGCTTCCTCTCCGTTCCTCTGATTAAGTGCCATTATGACCCTGTGTTTCCATCGCCTCTAGACACTAGCTTCCCAAAGGATTCTGGGAAACGGTCATGGTGACCCCCACGAGTCAGGGGACAGTATGTACATTTGACCAGCACTGTAGTTAAAATGCCTGAGCAGCAGCATTTCCTGTGAAAAACGGTGACCCTGGGGTATTCATAACAACAATTTCAGACCAGACATTTTATGCTATTCCCTCGTCCTCAGGTATTCCCACTGTGGAGTATTCCTGTTTGGTTATGTTCTTTTGCTTACTGTATGTCATCATGAGGCATCAGCATAATTTGAAGTTTTATGCAACTTTCATTTACGGAAAAGCCAGTGGTGTTTTTAGTGGGTTTTACCGATAAGAACTGGTGTCTCATTGAGGGTGTACACTGCTTTGTGCACTGTGCTTATTGTGCAGTGTAGATAAATAAGCAGCATAAGGAAAAGCCAAGAATTAAATCAGTTGAAGAAGCAACTTCAGGATGCTCTGAAGTAGAGCTCTGAAATCCACCCAGTAAGACCTGTGCTTCCAGATCCAGAACAGCCTTTGGTGGGAATTTCAAAGATTGTTTAGTGGGTCAGAGCAGTGTCATAGTTTTCCTGTAGGGAGACTGTAATTGTCCAGGAAGAAAAAAAAACATAGAAAACTTACTGGAAAATAACTAAAATAACTTAAGTGTATAATTAGTAACCAAGTGCCAACCGGCAGTGATCTTAAGTTGACTTATTTCTTCTTTCCCTGCAGCATGTTACATGTACAGTGATCGTTCATCATCTGCACTGCACCACAAGATCTCCATGTAAATGGCTTAATTGGAAACAGACACTTTTTTGAATATTTCCCTCAGAGATACTTGCCAGCTCCGGTCTCCAGTCCAGCAGACGGGGTACATTCCTGAATACTATCCCATGATTCCCCAAGCTGCTCTCCATAATGGGTGATTGCTTAAATGGATTGAGACCTTGGCTTTGAATCACAGACACAAGCATGAAAACCAGATTCTGCATTTACGTATTTGGTGTTTATTCAGCCTGGAAAATGTTCTTTTAGATAGAAGATCACTGTACCACCTTTGGATGTCTTGTGAAGGAAAGACACTGAGCTTGGGCTCAAGCACCTGTCTCCGGTGGTTGTCCTGTTGCTCTCAAGGTGTAAATCAGTTTTATCTCTACTTTTCTGAAGATTTCTATTCTTTCTCTGCCCCTTTTGGGATCAAGTCGCCCCCTTTTGGGGGGAGTGGGGTTGTTCTTTCAGGGGCCCTACTCAAAAATTTACTTTGGGGCCTCCATTCCCCCCCTTAGATGTTTCAAGAACTAGTCAGAAGATCGTAGCTAACTAGCTGGTTAGCAGAACATGCTTCAGCATCTCCTAAATGAGTGTAGTGACTGTTTGTTTCCAACAGGGGGCCCCCAAACCTTGGGGTGCAAATGTGTGGTTGGAGTGGTGGTAAACCCCTCCGCTGCATTTGGCAGGGAGGGGGGTGCCGATAAGGGATGGGGCAGTGTTTAAGAACCAAGGAGGAGGCATGGAGCGGGAACTGATACCAAAATCATCAACACAAGCAATGTGAAGGCTGGGCCTGCAAAACGATGTGGCAGAGGGTCTCATGACGGGGAAGCAGCACTCTCATTTCTCCAGATTCCGGTTGCCCTCTGCCCTCCCCTTATCCCTGGACACACCCACGTGACATCACTACAGTAACAGGACCCGGTTTGGATGTGGAGATGAAAGTGATAACAGCGACCTCATCAGTCTTTCTGCAGTCAGGTGGCGGGTGTCTGCAGGGGTGGATTAGTGAAGCAAAAAGTGACATGTGCCAGATCGGTATGGAAGACGATTATCGCCTCATAAGTCATAATGAAAATGTTGACAGTCGAATGGATACTTTGCTTACAGATGCAATGTGAAAGTGATGATATATCGGCCTGCCTTTCTGTCTCATCTTCAGCTGACGCCTTGAATTATTTCAAATGAAGAATTCGCATTGAAAGCTTTGGGTGATGCTTAGAATAGCATGAAGTAAAAAGCCTGTATTTTTGGCAGATTTGGAACATATTTCAGATTTAGTGCATTTTTGGCATCGTGCTGTTTCCACCTGCAAAGGAGACCGTGTGTCAGTAGCTGAATACCAGGGTCTCCTGACTCCCCTCCACATCCAGAACAGAAGCACTTTGTTGAGGGTCTCTGCTTGTCTGAAAGTCGTTTATTCTTGCATAACCCCCCTTGGAGTTTCCTGAGAGCCTCCCTAGCTACATTTTCTAAAGCGGCACCTTAAGCCTCGCATTTCCATTTCTCTATGTCACTGTAAGTTTCATGGAAAATTCAAATTCTTTAAAGTTGTCTTCCAACTAAACTCATTCTCCATTTTTTTGTCTTCTGGTATGTTTATCTCCATTTACTTAGAGGCTCCACCTTAACAAACACACTGTCTATGCCTGTCTATGCTTTTTAATCTGTATTTCAACATTCAGCCCTTAATGAGATTATTTATTCCAGATGTTGGTGTCCATGCCTTCCATTTAGTGATGGCAGTTTCTGAAACTACGAACATTTGATTGCAGACTTAATAGTGAGTATTGCATCAAGATTGTCTGTTTCTGATTTTATGATGAGTGATTTGCTCCTAACAAGAACGGCCTCGCAGGACCATTTTATGTGTCACCAAAAACAAAAGTGATACAACATTATATCAAATATTACATCAAAATCTGCTTCATTTGGGATTGGTGGCAGGCAGAGGAACAAGCACTAGTTTCAGAGTGAGATAATGTAGATGTACAGCAAAGTAATTTGTCTGACTTTCATCGTGGTTTCCTAGGATACCTGTAAGGTGCAAAAGCACAGCATATCACATAAGAACAAAAAGGAAAAGAAACCGCTTTGATGATTGCAAGCATGGAAAGTATTTTCGGCTTTTCCAGAAGAGAAAAAGCAAAGAGTTTGGTTTGCTAAGTAAAAGCATATTGTGAGTGTTTCTCAGGTGCTTGGAAATGTTGTAAAATTTCATTGCATTCTTCAGATTTGACAGTCTCAGGGAGCTTGGAGTAAATCAGCACTTGGAATCAAGTGCCAAGCACGGATCACAGATAAGTAAGAAGCTAGGTACGACCTAGAGTTCACCTCGTCATTCCCAAATGACCGAGCCAGCAGCGCTAGTTACGGTAGCTGCTGCAGACAGTTCACCACCTTATGCTCTCTACATTTTTTAACAGCAACATTTATAATAGCAAACTCACGTGCACCGGCAAGATGGCGGAAATATCAAGTAACGTAATGACCATGGCTAAGTGCAAACTGTTATGACCTGCGCGTCCAGTCCTCGTGTATGCCACGCCCTCCTCGTTAACCCTGTGTCAATTCCCATCGTATTAGCTGTCTTGCGTTTATTCTGAGGTCATGTCCTGTATTTAGTCCGGGTTCAAGTCTGTTTTCCCAGGTCTATCATTGACGTTTGTGGAAGTCTGTACCCTGTCTATCCGTCTGCCCTCAATAAATCCCTCTGCCTTGGATTTACGGTTCCCGGACTCTGCTTCACTGCGCCCTGCTCGTTCGCCCTTCTCCCGAGTCACGACACAAACAGGATCCAGAAAGTAACAACTGAACAAAATCCGAGAATATTTCACATGAATCATGTTTTCCTTCTCTTGTGATTTTACCAGCAGCTCTGAGTGAGTTTTTTGTGTTAATACCAATAATTTTTCTTCATGCATGCAGGTCTGAGGGCTCTCGAACGAGTCCCTACATCTGCTCCTTCTGAATGACGCAGGCCGTTTACTGTCCATCTCTCCAGTTGAATTTGGATGTCTATCGCTTCCAGGGCTCTGAGGTAGGAGGGACTGAGACAGCTGGCACTCATGCATAAATGGCACGAACAGCATCATTCATGTAGCATTACGAAGCATCACTAAAAACATTTTTGTTTGCAAGCTTTAACTCATACGAAATACTGAATTTTTCTGTATAATAGCAGAACTAATGACCAATTATGTGTTTTTTCTGTATTGCCTGTATATACTGGTGCAGATGCTCCGAAGACAAAGCTGGTTTCAGACCCAGATCCAACTGACCAGACAGACCCGATTATTACAATAAGACAATTATTATTTAAGAGTTGATACTTGAGGCTGCTTGTCATGATCCGCCTGTCAGAGCCTCCTGTGTGCCACGCCCCCTTGCTCCCTGTGTTCAATCCTGATGGAAACCACCTGTTGTTAATACGTCTGATCACCCGTTTCAGTCTTGTGTTATGTATTTAGTCCACGTCTGAGTCCGTCTCCCCAGATCCGTCATTTTGTTTGTTTGCCACCCCGTTTGTCCGTCCCGACCCTGTTTTGCTCACCCTGTACTCCGTTTCCACAGAGAATAAAGACCCGTTTACACGACTACGCTGCCTCCGACCTGCTTACTCACCCAACCGGCAGCGCGGTCGTCACACTGCTAATAATTAATTTACTTAAATAAATTACTATAATTCAATTATTTGTTTTAAGTAGAGTCCCATCCAACAATTTGCCCAGAGCAATTAATTTAAATATTTGATTGTGAAGCAGGAAACCTTAGAAATGGTGGTATATAATGGAAGACATGACAGTGACTGGTGTTCTGCAGCCCTAAAGATAAAGGCATCCACTGCCACCCAAATTAAAGCAAGTCAAATCAAATAAGTGTTTTTAGTGTCACTATAATGGCAGCAATAATGGGTAATTTCTTAATTGCTTCTGCTCATTTCTGATTTTAATAATAATAATGACACTTTATTGATACTTATGGGTAAATGGTCTTTTTGCCTGCCACCTCTTGCCTTCCATGACAGACATGCAAATGAGAGCGAGCTTGGAGGTGAAGGGCAGTGACCTGCAGCAGCGCCCATGGGACTGGGGCTTAGGGCCCAGAGACATGACTCTTCCGCTGAAGCCAGGCTCAAACCAGCAACCTTCCGGCCTCTGGCACTGAGACTGAGCCCACTGAGCCACACACTGCTTCTGCTTGTGCTGATGGATACTGTTTCTTGCATAGTTGTGTGGCAATTTAAATTTTATGGGGTGTTTTCAATACAAATTCATATCTATCTGTCTTCCAGTCTCAGCCTGGAGTCTGTCACAGAAAGCACAGGGTATAAAAGAGGAGGACAACCTCGATTGGGTGCCAGTATCAATTCATAGCAATAAAAATCATTATTGCACTTAGAAAAACGTCAAAATAAACTAGGTGATGCATAATATCATAGAATATTAAAGTAGTGTTGGATTAACTTTTCAACCTCTTTTAAGGTGACCAGCTCCAAATGTACATGGCTACATTGTGTATCCGACAGTCTTCTTTGGATCAAAGCTGAATTTTCCCACATCATCTGTCATTTGGTCTAACAATACAGCTGTCTTGTTAGCAAAATGAAATATTTCCATACACAATGAATAAAAACTATATTAAAGAAAAACAGTTTTAGATATTGAGTAAAAACTCGCCAAAGCTTAACTCAAATGCTGAATCAGCGATAAACTGAGTTCGATTAAAATTATGGTGATCATGAGACAAAGACCACACCGAACAATTACACTGTCATCTCTGACACGGCTCTGCACTGTGCCCGGCGTCACTCTGTCACACAACTGGACCATCGATCGACAACTAAATATCATAAAACATAAGAAGTAAGGAGCCCTCTTTTAACTCAGATAGCCCCAGGGCCTTGGACTGTATTAATGCGGCTCTGGTAACCAAGGGAGTGTGACGCCCCCCACCCCCCACCCTGCTCCCCCATCGTCACCTGAACTTGACTGCACTAAAAATCAATATACTGGACTTGTTCACCGTTCCACCGTACCATGTGGATCGGCTGTTAGAAACTCATTTCACAGGTCAGAGCGTCCTTACTGTAGCATAGAACCTGCTGTGTGATTTACACTAATCATTTAAACAAGAAACCTCTTGCAGCTAAAACACTTCTGGAATTATTCTCTGCTGAGCGCCCACTGTCTGCTGCTGTAATTTTCCCCAGGCAGTGCCCTGTATTCCCACTGATAGATGTGGCGGTTAGTTTTAATATCGCAACCAGGAAAATGGCCGTAAAAGCAAAAAGAACTGGTGATTCACTCTTGAATTTTGTGCAGGCGGATACAATTAAGGGTAAAGGAGTTGTTCTGTATATTTACTAGGTTGAGTGTTGGCGGCAGAGGCTGTTGTTCAATCTTGTGAATATTCACTTTACAAAACAAAAAAGTAACTTGGAATAAACAAAACTAAAAGCTTATGAACTACAATGGCACAAATAATGCTCAATCATAAGTGATTTGTCCTATGAAAAGCAAAACTAATTTAACGGGATTAGCAGGCGACAGCTTGCACTGGTAATGTATATAAAAGGTCTTCTGTAGTTCATTCAATCATGCTTAATGGCATGCAAAATCCGGAGCGTGAAGTGTATGGGTGCATCATGACTCAATTCACACATCAGCTTTTAGTATTTATGAACAGTAAATCAGCAAAGTGCTGTATGAGTGAGTTGCCAGGCCGTTGGACATTTCGGAATGGCAATGTCATTAAAACGCTGTCCCAGACGTGCCATGATCATCTATCCATATGTGATTAGGTTTAATAAGAATTTCTAATAGGCTTGCACTCTATAACGAACACCATGGTAATATGCAAAACAGCAAATACTGGAGCATCACATACAAGTTTTACAGCTGAAAAGACACCGTGGCCCAATCCCAATGGCCCCCTGAGGCCTAAGCCCTGAACCCTCACAGGCTTAACTGATAACACCCGTTAAGGGATTGAGTGCAAAAGGCTTCAAAAGCTCAAAATGGCATTAATAGGAACAGGACATCACGCTGTGACAGATAACGTTACCTTCACAATGCCAAAACATGTTCCTTATTATTGTGGTTTTGGGACTTTTTATTTTAAGATTTACACTTTCTTCACAGCCAAGATACTTAAGGGACCGACTGCCCAATTTGAACGTGTTCCAGGTTCTTGCTTTTTGTCAAAGCATCTTTAAGCAATAATTAAAAGAAATGAACTAATTTCTGTTCCCCTGGTAACCCCATGTTTCAGGTCACAGTACTATGATTTCCTTAGGCAAAGTCTCCGAAATGCAGACATACTGTAAGTGTGCATAAACAGCTGAAAATGCCTGTGACAGAGTCCTCGTGTACTTTGAGTACAATTTAAAAATGGGGAAGCCCTAAGCCCTCCAGGACTAAGCAGGAATGTGCCTTAAAGTTCATGGGCCCTATTTTCTACTGGTGTAAAATGCGACGCAAACTGGTTTTGCTAGGTTTGTATCAGCGAATTACTCATTAACACGTCATGGGCCACGTAGTTAAAATAGCAAATTTTTTTTGTACCTGCTATCCACTTGTAGGACTGGGCTTTTTTAATGAGGCGTGGCTGGGCGCATTGTCAGCGCATACCTTTTTAAATGCAGTGTAAGCACTTTGCACTTTTGACCAACCAACAATTATTCGAGATATTGAAATACATCAGGTGGAACATTACAAT
>JAODUD010000001.1:3829929-3840848 GCA_026784285.1 Stomatorhinus walkeri | reverse complement strand
TTTCAGCACCTTGTTGAATCAATGCCACATAGAATTAAGGCAGTTCTGAAGGCGAAAGGGGGTCAAACACCATATTAATATGGTATTCCTAATAATCTTTTAGGTGAGTGTATTTTGCGAAGTTCTTTTTATGTTAAAGTGGCATCATCTGCACTCAATTTTGTTCGAGAAACAACAAAAAATTAAACCTAGCATAACCTA
The DNA here is from genome assembly GCA_026784285.1 of Stomatorhinus walkeri. NCBI lineage: Eukaryota > Metazoa > Chordata > Actinopteri > Osteoglossiformes > Mormyridae > Stomatorhinus > Stomatorhinus walkeri. Next base: position 3,840,647 of record JAODUD010000001.1, on the reverse strand, counting down.
AACCTGCTATTATGTATTAATATATTATCTAAATAATACTAGCTCTTAGTTTATTATATAGGCCTATAATTCAATTAGGCTGTTACTTACCACAATCCTTGTTATTTGTATTAACCTGATGCTTAAGAAATGCATATGTTCCTACAGGTATGACGCTTTCTTTGACTGACAGCTTTATCTACAAGCAAAGCTGCGGCAGTTTATAAGCTTAACGGCAGAAATTCCTCTGCAGTTTGCTTGCTGTGGATGATTCACCTCCCTAAGGCACTCAAAGTAACTTTTTTTCACCCCCCTTTCTTTAATATTAACTTGCCATACATCCCGTAACGATGTTGTTAACCTGCTCTAGGCCTCGGGCTGAGCTCTGACACAAATACAGCAATGTGACGTCTATCTCGGTGAAGACAACCACGTCTGCCCATCCATCCATCTATCTATCCATCCATCATCTGCAGCTTATTCGGGGTCAGGTTGCTGGGGCAGCAGTTTAAGCAGAGATGCCCAGACCTTCCCCTCACCAGCCACCTCCTCTAGTTCCTCTGGGGGAGTACCAAGGCTTTCCCAGACAACAGCTGACATTGCACTGTGGACCCACTTCCTGCAGGAGGGGTCATGGGGGTCGGGTGCAGTGTAGATCGGGTGACTCAAAGGCAGCCACACATAACAAAGATAAAAAATGTAATTAAATTACAGTTAAAATGTTGGTTACATTACATTGCAAAGGGGTTTTATTCAAATGTATTATTTTAGGTAAAAAGATTATATATAGACTATAACACTGATTTTGTTACTTTGTATTTTGTGACTGTCCAGAAATGCTGCCTTTTGGCATAATTCCAGACAACATAAGTCAGCAAAGCCATTGGGAACTTTCAGCTCTATTGGCCAGTTGAAAACATTTGTTGGAAAAGTAATTAAAAACTATGATGGAGTAATGAAAATAGTTACTTATTACATTTTAACTGGGTAACTAGTTGTCATGATCCGTCCGTCCGAGCCTCGTGTGTGCCACGCCCCCCTCGTTACCCCGTGTTCTACCCTGATGGGATCACCTGTTGTTAATTCGTCTGATCATGATCATCTGTTTCCTGTTTGTTCCTGCTAGTCTTCCATATTTAGTCCGCGTCTCAGTGCATGTTGTCAGATCTGTCGTTGTGGTGTTTACCTCATTTGTCTACAGAATAAACCCGTATTTCCCTGAGTTACCTGCCTTTTCGTCATGCCTGCTTCACTCCGCCGACACCCAGGCACAGCTTCCCCCGTGAACTGTGACATAATGACGGATCTCGGCGAAGAAGCATCGCGGCAGGTTGAGGTGGATCGCCCCTCCCTGCTGCAGGAGGTGCTTCACTGGGGTAAGAATCCGGAGGTCCAGACGGACCCGCAAGCGAAGCAGCTCGTCTGTAAAAGCGTGGACCTTTTACTGCGGGATCCTCCTCCCGGCAGCGGCTGCCCACTGACCAAGGTGAGGGATAACCTTTGGGCACTAGCCCGGCGTGTCTCCCTGCTGCGCGATCAGTGAGACGCACTGGATCGCGAAGAAAGGGAGAAAGCGGTTTCTATTCCGGTCGGGCGCGCCTACCTCTGTCCCCTGGGGTTTCCAGAAGAAGACCCGGAGACGGAGGTGATAATCGCCGTCGGGCTCGCTGATCTCCGCTCCCGGGAATGCCCAGGGGAGGGAGAGTCCCCGATCCAGGGAGCGGTCCTGCCTCCAGAACCGATGGCAACGCGGAAGAAAAAGAAAAGGTGGAAGGGTGAGGAAGTGCCTCCCCGCTCACTTGCAGAGTCGCCCCCCTGTATGTCCGCCGAGCCGACATCCCCCAGCATTCCGGACGAGTCACCCACTGGGCGGAAGGGTGAGGCCATGCCTCCCCGCTCTACTGCCGAGTCGCCCGCTTGCTCGCCGGCTTCACTGGCAGCCACGCCCGCAAGGCCAATGCCCCCCAGCATTCCGACCGAGTCGCCCTCCAGGCGGAAGGGTGAGTCCACGCCTCCCCGCGCTACGGCTGAGTTGTCTGCCTGCACTTTAGCAGAGCCGACGCCCGTCTGCTCCCCTGCTAAGCCGACGCCCGCCTGCACTCCGGATGAGTCGCCCTCCAGGCGGAAGGGTGTGACCACGCCTTCCTGCTCGACTGCGGAGTTGCCCGCCTGCCTGCGTTCCTGCTGAGCCAACGCCCCCCCCACACGCCAGCTTCGCCGGCTGCCACGCCCGCTGAGCCGACGCACCCCTGCATGCCAGCTTCCCCGGCTGCCACGCCCGCTGAACCGACACCCACCTGTACTCCGGACGAGTCGCCCTCCAGGCGGAAGGGTGAGGCCACGCCTCCCCGCTCGACTGCGGAGTTGCCCGCCTGCTCCCCTGCCACGGCCGCATCGCCGGCAGCCACGCCCGCTACCACGGCCGCCATAGAGACTCCTGCCCCGGCCCCAGAAACTCATGCCCCCGAGACTCTTGCCCCCGTGACTAGTGCTCCTTTGACTCTTGCCCCAAAGGCCCCTGTGCCTATTGCCCCCGTGACTATTGATCCAGTGACTTTTGTCCCTGTGATTCCAACCCTGGACCCAAGCCCCGAGGTGGTCCCTGACGACATCCTCGCCTCCTCCTCCTTGGGCTCGAGTGGGACCCCTCGGGGATATCCTTGTTGGGGCCGCCCCAACCACGACCCGGATCACGCCATAGGCTGCCCCGCCTGTCAGTGTCCTGTAAGGGGCGAGGGCACAGGCGTAGGGTCCGGGTCCCGCCCACCCTCCCCCCTGGCTCGCCCTCGGTTGCCCTGGCTGGGGCTCGGGGGTCGCCTCCGTCGCCAGGGGCTTCGGCCCTTAAGTCGCCTGCGGGTCCCCCAGCGGTGTCCAGTCGCTCGTCCTTGGGCCGGCTGCCCTCGGCCCTGCGGTTGCCTTCGGGTGCCCCGAGGTCGGCTCCTCGGGTCCCTGTGGTTCCTTCGTTCACCCCTGGCCCTTCTGTTTCGCCTCTTGTTCCCCCTCTGTCTCCGTTCCTTGTCTGCCTGTCCGCGTTCCCTGACCTTTGTAGTCTGTTGTCCTGGTTGATACCCCTTTGTCAGTTTTGTCTTTCGGTCCTGTTCCCAGTTCCTCGTTAACCGGTCTTTTTGGTTTTGTTTTCCAGGTCCAGTCTGCCCTCGTCTCGTCCGTCCCTTCCCTGAGGCGCGCCCAAAGTTCGCGCCTTAGGGGGAGGGGTTCTGTCATGATCCGTCCATCCGAGCCTCGTGTGTGCCATGCCCCCCTCGTTACCCCGTGTTCTACCCTGATGGGATCACCTGTTGTTAATTCGTCGAAATGTGATCAACTGTTTCCTGTTTATTTCTGCTAGTCTTCCGTATTTAGTCCGCGTCTCAGTGAATGTTGTCAGATCTGTCATTGTGGTGTCTCGTGGCGTTTACCTCGTTTGTCTACAGAATAAACCTGTATTTCCCTGAGTTACCTGCCTTTTCGTCATGCCTGCTTCACGTCGCCGACACCCAGGCACAGCTTCCCCCGTGAACTGTGACACAAGTGTTCTATAATAATACTTTTTTAAAGTAACCTTCCCAAAACTTAAAAAAATTCAAATAAAAACACACATATTTATGTGTGCTAGTATGTATATTACCTGTACACACTCAGGAGAAATGGTCTTAATGACAAATCATGGGTCAGAAAATAAGCAAGAACTAAACCAAAAAAAAGAAAAGGCAATCCTGAGAGCCGTGTCCCCGTTTACTCGTCACTGCTCCTTGCTGGGGGAGAATGACAAAAACAGGAAAATTCACTGACAACGTCGTCTTGTATGCAAGGATAAAATCATGCAAAGATTGAAATGTCTGATGTAAAATTCAATCCAACAGATGTCTGGGTGTTCAAAATTCAATATTCTGGCTGTTTGCTGTTGAGACCATTAAAAGCATAGAAAAATACACACGTGCACACACACATACACAAATGATTGTATTCATATCTTTATGGGGACTGTTCATTCATTTCTATGAACATAACCCTAATCCCAGCAATGACAACCTTAACCCCCTAACCCAACAAAATACAAAATTTTTGACATTTTTAGTGTTTTGATTGCAGTAAAAGATTTTTATAAAATTGAGTTTCCCCCAGTGGGGTTTGAAAAAATGGTCCTCATAATGTCAAATAACAGGTTTTTATCACATTGTGGAAAAATCTGGCCTTCAAAATGTAAAAATTACAAAGACACACCTGCATGCACACAGACATGGTTTGTTAGGACCGTTTTAGCATCATACATATTCGGAACATGTCGGTCCCGTAGTCGTGGTGAGGCCAGATAAGAGTCACCAGATGTCACACTGGACAGGCATATAGATAATACACAGACACACACATACACACACACACACACAGATGTGTATATAGTATATAGATGCATTAACCAAGTCATAAGGATAAAGTGTAATTATTCATTGATTTCTCCAAATACCAGGAAAAACTCTAGAAAGTTCATCTACTGCATTTAATGAAATCTTTCTGTGGTCAGAACAGAAACTTAAGACCGGTAGCGGATGAAACAGTCTATTTAACTGATTTAATCTTTTTAAACATACTAAAATACAATGAAAGCCAATATAAGATTGTATTTGATTTGTTTTGTTTTGTAATGGAATGAAATTTATTTAGAGGTTTTTCTGATCACTTAGAATGTCCATTCGCCAGTCTGAATACTGTGCAGGTCATTTTTCGTAAAAAATGGTTTACTGTTTGTTTATTTGCCGTTTGTTTGCTGTGCCCCAGTCAAGAATTTGACGGTGTCACATAATGTTAGTTTCATACTTATAGATAGAGAGATTTGTGAATCTCTATTTACTCAAGAATAGAGATCATTCTAAGGAGCTGAAGTCCTCTCTCTTTCACTTGTATGTCCCAGGCCTGCTACAACAATAGAAGAAATTGCCAGAAAAGCAATGTCTTTGTAAACAACATAAAAACTAATTTGAAGAACAAGTGCTTTTGCTGTTGAAATAGTATTAAATTACTTCTTTCTTACGCATAAGAACACAGTGCCTAGGATCGTAACTCTGACCCTGATGTTGTTAATAAATCCCAATGGCTTCCACTGCATAAGGAGTCCTGTGTGTAATTGTTATCATCCCCTAAACAAAATGGCCAAGCTAATCCTAACCTGAGCCTCGCTCTAAATGACAACCCTAACCTCCAACCCCTAACCTGTGTGCAGTCCTAATGCCAGCTCTAACACTGATTCTGCATCAGCCACTCACAACATCACCCCTTTACCTTATCTCCATTGCTCGTCACATTTAGCATGTGTTCCACTGGAAATCCAACCCTATCCTCCCAATGGTCACATGTGCTTCCAGATCCTAGTCTGTAGACGTATCGTCCCTCTACCAGTTCAGTTGAAGGACCTTCTTTTGCCAAGATGTGATTGATTCAGTTGTCTGTAGTTTTCCTATCTGTAAAACTAACCTTAAGAATCTTAAGTGACTCTTCAACATTTGAAAATTGCTTAGTTCCAGGATCCAACAGCAGGAACATGAGACCGGCATGTAGTTGGGGAAGGGTGGGTTGGGCACGAGTTTGTATCTGAAACATTCTGCAGATTATTAGGAATCATCTTTTCCACCTCCAGTTCTTGGCCTGCAAGGACAACCTAATAAGAAAGCAGGTAAAATATATAAAAATCTAAGGTAATAGTGCTATGAACCTGAGGACCAAATCCCTTAGGGCAGTCAGATAAATCCATCTTACAAGTGCCCTTTGGGGTATTGCAGCTTCATCCCTAAGTTTACCTGCTCATGCATATAGCATAAGCTCCAGTGTTCAGCCTTTAAAAACATAATCTATCCTTCTACAGCGCCCCATGGAAGCATCCAACTTATGGGAGTGTTACTTGCACAAAAATGTTCTGAGGGCAGAACAAAAAATTGTTGGTGAGGTGGGTCCAAGCAACTAGAGGGAGCTGGATGTTGACATCTTATTTTTTTTTTTTTTAATTCATCTTATTGGTTGGCCTCACTTCCTGTTGTTGCTTGTATCCACCTCCTCTTCAATCTGATTGGTTATCTCTGTGGACCAATCATTTTTCATTCTGCCCTCAGAACATTGTTGCATAAGTAAATCTCTCATGAGCAAGACCTCTCCGTGGCTTTGATGAGAGCCATTCAGAAAAATGACCCCTCAGAGCTGAAGCAGCCGCATCACCTGTTTCAGCTTCACTTCCCTCTTTTCATCATTATATGCTTCTACTTGATACCCTGTATGGTTAGCAAGCAACATCAAACCACTGCGACAGCTATTGGGATCACCTTTTCCAAACACTCATCAGTCATCTGTGAATGGCTGTAGCCTGCATGGCTTTGTGGCACTACATTTGGAGCCAGGTGAAGTTTTTCATTACTTGCTTATCCCCAATCTTGATTGTGCATTAAATATACGGTACAACCTTGTGTTTGTTACATGCCGCTGTTAGTTTTCATGTTTAGGTTCAGCTCCGCCCACAGCCCTCGTCTTCTCAGCTGGCGCTCCATTCGCTGCTCGCTCCACCTCCACATCCAGACCCCACCCATGACTCGCCATATGCGCCACTCATCACTTCCATTTCCAGGAGTTGAAAAGCCGCCAGCAAGAAACCTCGACAGCTCTGCTCATTGCTTATTGTCGTTGGTTTGCTCTTCTCGGATTGTAATTACTGTGTATGATTTGTTTGGTTTGTTGGCTTTCTGATTTTCGCTTTGCCCTTTTCTGTCCCTTTGGCCTGGCTGATTGTGCTATTTGGTTTCAAAGTTTCGCTCAGTTTTTGGTTTACATACTCACGTGCGCCTCAGACTTTGACACCTTGATCTGTGCATATGTTCAGTGTGTGTTTCAGTTGCATTTTTATTTCACGAAGGTGTGTTGTATGTTGTTATTTGGATAGGGAGTTAGGTATAGAATTTGTCGTTTTGTGTTCTTTGCACTTAAGTAAGGTAAGTTTAGCTGTGTGCTGTGTTTGGAAGCTGGGTTTTGTTTTTCGTTTTGGCCTTAGTCAATCCTGAGTCCTTTTGCAGGTGTATTTGTTCAGTGTCTATGGCGTGTCAATGAAAAACAGAAAAATACAAAGAAATACCCCTTTGTCCACTTGTGTCCCCTTGTCCATCACACCCTGTCCTTGCCTTACTCCACGTCCCCATTCCCATTCATTCTCTTAAGCCGCAACCCTAGGCTGGATCTGGGATACCCTGGAACTTGAATACCTCTTAACTCGATCAATTCAGACGTGGAACACATCTGCTTCTACCTCAACTTAAGTCTTGGAACTCAACCGATCCTGCTAAAACTTGAATGGGTCGAGATGCGTTCAACTCTACCAATTCAGAACTTAAATGGATTGGTCGAGAAAAATCTGGCCGCAACCAAAAACCTGGAAAAAGGTAGAACAAGACAGACCTGCTATAACTGACTAAATGACTTAAGACGCGTCTCCCCTTCCAAACAATAGCGCCTCCATCCCTCCTCTCCACCTGCCACTTCCAATTTGCCATCAGCTCACCTCAATACAGGCAAAGTGTTCATAAATTGTCATCTATATCATGTTCATTGCTTTTGTATGTGTGCTTTTTCAGGTGTGTATTTTATATTGATTGTCAATGTTTTTTATCATTACTTAGGAAGGTAGATAATTATATAATAAATATGCAATCATTTGGGGGTCTGAAATAGTTTAAATTCATTTACATTATTTCTTATGGGGAAATTCGACTTGGAACTCTATCAAATCACAACTCGACCTGCCTTCTGGAACGAATTAAGTTTGTGTTCCAAGGTACCACTGTACAGTATATGTGAGAATTTACAAAAAAAAAACATTTAAAAAAATGTTTTATGTCTCTTCAGTACCACCTAGTGAAGATAACTGGAAATACGCTCAAAGAATACTGCCAAGTCCCTGACCGTCATGATGGATGGATGGCAATAAATTCTACTGTATTTTATGATTGGATAAGGATATTTTAAACATTGAGGATCATCATGGAAGGTAGTGAGGCTCCTGGTGCAAAATAAATTAATTTATTCTACAGCATAGCTTTAAAAAATATTTTTACCTGAGAATTTCAGAAGCTATAGGCAGGACAAAATGACTGCACAGAAAAAGATTTTAATGATTTTATTTGACATGGTTCTAAAAGGTGAACAGAACATGTTACATATTACATTATGTCTGTTTGTCTATTTTCCCTCAAGCAAAAATGGAAAAGTCTTGTGCCACTGTCACGCCCCCAGGGGCTGGACCTACCAGGTGCTGCAGGACGTCCCGGTGACAGACCGGCAAATATAAACCCGACTACGGGATCAGCACACTGCGAAGTATTGCGCTAATGATTAAGGCCTATACCGAGTATTACTCTGTCCCTCGTCTTCCCGCTTGCCTGTACCCTGTCTGTTTGCCTAGTGTGAGTACCTTGACTCTCTCCCTTTCCTCCCCAGCTCTCCCTCGCTGCCTGCCCCGGCCGTGTACGTTTCCCCCTCCCCTGTGTGGTCGTGTCCTGTGGCTGCACGTCGGACTGACTTCCCCGGAACTGACCCTTGGAAAGGACCACGACTTCGAAACACGCCTGCCCCTCCCAACCCGAACGCCTCGACTCATCTCTCCGGAGAACCAGTCGCCATCTGGGGATCGAATCCCAACTGCCTTGCCCCCCTGTTCCCCTGGCTCTGACCGCAGTCCATTAAAGCTCGGCTTTAACCCCGCATACCTGGATCCGTGTGTCCTTGTGGTGTCCGCAGTCGCCCCGGTGACAGCCACCATAAAGCATCTAATGAATATTCCTGCATATTAAATATGCTGACAGTGGTTTTGCGATTCAGACATATTTTCATTGCTTCCAAATAAATGTAAAAGTGAGAGTTTAAGATCTAAAGCCGCCTAAACTCATCCCCATTTCTTTTTGATACACTTCAATAGCTGATGAAATGATGGTCCTTATAGAGCAGGTCTGTGGCCTTGGGGGGTGTTCGTGCGTGTGTGAATGTCACTGGTGTTCCATCCAAAGCTTACACAACCTTACGACCTCAGCCTTGCAAGTTTGGCTGCATGGAGCTTTATGTTCCAGCTCTTCTCAAAGCAGTAATAAGGGACCACAGCTGTGTGCAAGGTGGGCTACAGGGCCAGCCAGTGTGCGAGCTCAGTGACATCTGGATTTTTTGGAAACGCTGCATCTTGAAAGCCCCAGGGTGCCATCTTTCGACAAAGCCGGATGCTCAGATGAATTCTCTTCATGAAAAGATAGAAAGAAATTCTTAAGCTTGCTTAGGTGCAAAAACGGCACCCTGGCTTGCTGATGGCATTAGTTGCCTCACTGACATAAGCACATGCTCAGCAAAGCTTTGACTGCCTTTCTGATATGCCCCGGCATGGATAAATGAGCACAGCCAAAATGAAACTCCATGCTGGTGGGACGCTAACTGACCAGTCATTGATGATCACAGAGAAAGTGATCTCTTTGAGGTGCCTTTTGACAGACATCCAAGTTATTGAACAACTATGGGCAGTAAACTCAGTCTTACTCATTTTCTGGACACTAATCTGTGAACCTCAGCACAGGCTGCCATCCAGATTTTCTTGGAAACTTTTTATCTGGGGCCCAAGATCAATGCAGGAAGATTTATACCCAGGCAACCCAGCTCTGAAACACCACCACAAGAAGAAAGTAATGACTAACAGGACTTAATGTAACAGTCCCGTAATTATAAAAATGTTGTGGCCAGTAGAGTGAAGATGCTGTTGGGTCTGTAGCCTCAATTGCTCCAGGGGTGCTATACGCTGGCTAATTCTGTGCTGACACCTCCACCCCCCTCCTCCTCCCCAGACAAATTCCCATCTTTCATGGGGTGCATACACACATAGGCTTCATCCCACTTGCCCCACTTAAGGGCGAGCACCCTGAGATTTTCCAAACTTTGGTGACGTGTGATGACATAAGACGCAAAGTGTGAAAATGTATGTGAAGTGTGCAAGGATTTCTTGAATACAATGGGACACACTTCATATCTGATGAGCTAAACAAGAAACACACTACAACTATGTGTGGTTGCGTTTGGTGTTGTCCTTCACTGCAGCCCAGGCTATGTGAGCAATCATTATACAACTTTGCACACATAAAATTCAAACTTCTTCCAAGACATGTTGGACTATGATTAGTTGGCACATTTCCTCGTACTTGATGTCAACATTATTCATCACTGATGCAGTGCATTGTGATCTATATACTTAGCTGTAGACTGCTTCCAATCTGAATTTGCCAAGGTGTGGATAAACTGCATTTCATGCACGCTTGGCTTATTTGTAGGACAAGACACCCTTGAATACTTGCAGTAAGTGTGAGAACATGCTCACCAAGTGTGGTAATGTGTAAGTGTGGACTTAATGGGGCAATTGGGACAAAGCCACCTTTCAGAGATTCAGATTAACCTAAGTGCAAATCCTTGACCTGCAGGAGGAACATCTGCAGAAAAGAACATCTAAACATCATGCATAAAGAGTAGAGGAGCGATTCGAACCCAAACCCCTGGTGGCCAGGGGTGTAGCAGACAATTTAAAAGTGGGGGGACAGTATGGTGATGTGACCCAAGGGTGTTCATACAGTATAATAAATTCTAAATAGAAGAACAATGGGCATTTTACAACACCAAAGTGGCAATTTGAGGAACATGCCAGGATAACTTACATGAACCTATTTCTGTGAAATCATACTCATAAAAAT
>JAODUD010000001.1:3797293-3811265 GCA_026784285.1 Stomatorhinus walkeri | reverse complement strand
CCCCCCCCCCCCCCCCCCCCCCCCCCCCCCCCCCCCCCCCCCCCCCCCCCCCCCCCCCCCCCCCCCCCCCCCACATTTCTGCTGTGTGCACAACTTCCTGGAGAATTTGTTTTTCTCATTTGTGCAGAAACAAACTTCAGACCAGAGTCAGTTAATGCACAGATCATATTAGAGTCGCCGTCCCTCTGTCCGGTACGAGGATGCTTCAGACCTTAATGGCATTCTGCAGGGGGGCACATTTCGAATGTGTAATTGCTGGTAGGACTGAAGGAAGCTCATCAGTCATGTGACTCAGGGGTGGCACTGGTCCCATCTGAAAGTTGATTGGCCCCCCTCCCCTGTCACTCACTAATTCAAAATGTATCATTGGCTAATAATTCATACAGAGGGGTCAAACTTATGACCCCTCTTATGCCCCCTATCCAAAAGTCTCTGAACTGCCTTTGTTTCAGGTACTCTGTGACTCTGTGAAGATCAGGACCTCCTTGCTCAAATTCAGCATTTTGGGGGTGGTAGAGGCTTCTCTGCCCCTGGTGCTGGCCCCATCGTTTGAGTGCCGCCCCCCCCAGGGCCGACAGCTGTGGCCGATGAATTATGCATGACTTGGAGTGTCGAGCTTAGCGAGGTCGGCTGAGCAAGGTGGAAAGACCGACAGCAAAGATTCCAATCTCTGCTTTCATTGTCTAAGCCCTCCCCCACCCCCCAGTGATGGTCTCATCCACACAGCCTGACATGTTAATAGGAAGCCTACCATAGCCACCCAGTGCCAGATAGAGCACATCCATCCTCGTCACCCTCCCTCACCCCCCCCCCCGCTCTTGGATTGCTTGAGTGGGGTAGGGGGCTCGATCTGCATTTTTTATTTTCTTTTTAATGCAGGTGTGAGCTCAGTAGTGTGGTTCTGGAGTGGGTGTCCCCCATGGAGCTGTGGGCTGAAATTGTAGCCTGCGGACAGGTGGGAACATTCTCCCTGCTAAGAGGCCTCTTAACATGTCGCCCGTAGTCCTCGGGTTCACCTGGAATAGCTGTAACCTCAGCAATAACCCAAGGGGGTGTCATTCATAGGTTTAAGTCATGCTGTAATGCGGGGCTTTAACAAGCCACAAACCTAACATCAGCAATGTCACTGTATCTCCAAAGAGCCTTGGAAAGCACTTTTTTTAACCATGGATGAAACTGGAGGACAGAACTGATTTTTACAGCAGAGGATTTGGGGTCGGCTGCAATCGGAGCTCAGCGTGATGGACTGTCGTTACCTGAATGAAACTGGTTACTCTGTTCTGGATGTGATTCAGCTGCCAAGCCGTTACTGCACCTCATAATTCAAGAGTGCAAAGCACATGGAGCCTGCAGGGCTGGGCAATTTTACTTTATTTTTTTCCACTATTCTCTTACACAAAATGAAAGTCATCGGGTGAGGAGAAGGGCACCCCGGATCAGTGGGGGAGGCAGGAATCCCAGCAGCCAATCCAGAGACAGCTAGGCCCCCATCATGAGTACCACAGACACCACCTGCACCATCTCCACCATCTCCATGGAAACTGCATCCTGGATGTAGGTTCATTCATTTTCTTGGACATTCTTCTTGTACCCCACCAGGGGAGGGGGATTCCTTCACGCCAGTAGCAATTCCAACCCTTGGCTGGTGCACAGTAAGGTGGCTTATTGGAATGATTACTGACGTGAACACGGTCTTTGTCATGGGGGTTCTGCCTCCCCAAGACTGATGTGGTATCCCATGCTGCCCCCCATTGCTGGCTGTGTGAATTACCCATGCTTGTCCACTTCTCCATCATATCACCTGTTTTCACTAACCCACCAATCGGCGACTGATCCAAAAATGACTATTATGGTCAGACGGCTTCAGGAAATCATTTTCATTGGCTGTAAAGGCCGCTGCCGTTTCCCATTATCATTTATAGCACAACACTTATTATGATACATTAATCAATACTGTAGACTGGAGCAATCCTTGCATAAATAATTTTACTTCCTGGGTGTGTTTGTTTATTTAGGAAATGGAAATGTATCTGCCATCCAGCCTCAGGGACGACCTGGTAGCTGTGGTCTCGAGGCTCGGTTGGCCTCTTCCTGCCATTTATATTTCATTCCCGGTGCCGCTTCATGACCAGATTGTGCTCCCGGTGCCGGAGTCAATTTAGCGGTTGTTGTTCTTCTTCTTACGGGGATTTTCCGCCCGTGACGCTCAGATACAGACCTCTGAGGATGCCAAGCAGCTTGGACTCTCCCTCAGTGTCTCTCCAGGTCGTCGCTCGCGTGGCACGTGGGGTTAAGCTGGACCTCAAATGCTGCACGCCTTCTGAAACCTACTGCTACTGTACATGGAGATCCCAGACCTGATACTTTCAGTGCTTGTATTCACTGCTCCTGTTCTACTTGCATTTTACTTTTCAAGGCTTCTTCTGGGATATTTTTGCCACCTTTTATGTAATTACAGTAGTTTGCAGATTAGTAGTTTTACATAGGTCCTAGAGTGATTTTAAAATTCATCAGTACAAATTCACAACTTAATTTGTCTATGGAATATTATGGAATATGAGTTAGATTTACTTCAAATTATTTAATTAATCTCGTGTGTGCACAACTTATAAACAGAGTATTAATAGTAAAAATGAACTATCAAAAGATGAGCATTTGCATGAATTTAATCGTTAGCTTTTAAAATTGTAGCATTTAGTAATGTGGTGAATATTAATAAGTTAAGTCATGTCACTGCAAACACCAAAATGAGGCATCCAGTCATATCCCATATTTTCTGGAATTGTCTGAAGGACAGTGGTGATGGAACAGTGGTCCTGGGCTGTGAATGGGACCATCTTGACTTTCAGACAGCATTTTTTCCCCCGCAAAGCGTCGAGTCTTTCTGGGCGGGAGGTGTGTGGCTCTTTGTGTACCAGCCTCCGTCTTGCCCTGGACGTGGGGGGGGGGGGGGGTTAAAGCAGCCCTCCTTACTGCAGTCTCCATGTCTGTGAGGTGCTTGGTTGCTATGGTAACCTGGCTGTTCTCCATCATTAGAAAGGTACTTTTTTTTTTGAAGGGGTGTGTCTGCATGTCTGTGCAGTTCTTTGATTGCCACCATTGACACATTAATCTTTATTGTCTTAAGAGAATCAGATGCAGAACAATCTATCGTTGTGACATTTTTTAAATACTTGATATGTCCTTCTGTCTGTGGATGGGTATTCAGGAGTGCGCCTCCTATGGGTGACATCCCTGGGTGGGCAGCACTGATGGGATGCTTGGGGTGGCATTTTCCGGATGCCCTGTTGCTGGTGTTGACAGCTGGGACAGCTCAATTAGAACGGCGGAGCTTTCTTTCCGACGGGTGCGGAGAGCGGAGTGTTTACGACGCGCCTTCACCTCCCCTACTTCTGACGGGCGTACCGTGTGAGGAATGTGCTTGGATTGGCCGTGTTGTGGGAACCAGGCTGCGGACAGCCTGGACCACTCACCCTCTCAGGAAATGACGGCTAAATGCAGGCATTTAGATGATTTTATTTAGTCACTCAAAGGCTCCTTTTCTGACTCTGATTCAGACCGGGACCATATTAGAATCAGGAGAATGTCAATCTAAGCACATTGTCATGCCAACGTGGTCATTTATTCAATATCCCTCAGAAAAAAACCCCTAATATATGCGAGAGAGAATGAACTGCATATTATTAACTTAAGAAAAGACCAATCCTTCACTGCAGCTGGAATATTGTTAGTACAAAACATCCATTCTGCCTCATAAAGACATGTTGCTAACAGTAGCTAATGCTAGCATATTTTCGACATGCAACCCGGTTTATAGGTGTTATTCCCTATAAACGGCAAAGGATTTGGGATTAATATATGAACTGTACTGTGTTGGTGTGGTCACTTCCCTGGCCACTTCTGCTGAAATCCTTTAGATGTAACTTGATGTGAAGCCTTTTAACCTATCCCTCTGCACGCATCCTAGAAACATTACACCAGGCTAATCTCTCTCAGCTCTTCATTCTGCTAAGTGGATATAGAGTGCCAAAGCTGTCGAGGCAAAAGTTTCTGACAGACCAGGACCGTATCTCTGCCCTGCTGCTCAGTAATTCCAGTTTAATATATTTGCGTCACTCTAGGGCAGGGGTAGCTCCTATCTGATGAGTTACTATCTGCCCGAGATCAGGTGTGGTTCTTCAGAGACCAGGTAGAAGACTTGCTGTATACTGGCACTGCAGGATCAGGGTTGCCTGGCCCTGCACAGTCTGTTGTTGGATGCAGGGTGGCCTAATTAATAGAGTTTAAGGATTGACTGCAAAGGATTTGTTGACATTTTATGCTCAGGAGGTGCTGGTTGGATAAAAGACATTTGCACTGAGATCTTTGCCAGGTTACCCAGTGCTTAGAAACCTACTGTTATTGCTGGTCCTTCACGCACAATCCTCTCTAGGACGCCCTGGCACTGGCTGCTCTGTCTTCTGACTGGTTGTGGTTTACTGGGTGCAAACGTATCTTTCCACTGGAGAGAGATATGCCCCCACACAACTGCAACCCCTTCAGGGCCTTGTGGTGAAAGGTGATGTACAACATACACGGCTTTAGTTATAATACATTCAGTTGAGGTTTGAGTAGTCGTAGTCAAGGCTTAGGGTGAAACTGGAGTTTATTCCAAGATGTACAGGGTACGCCATGGATAGGAGGCTAATCCATTGATGGGCACTCACTCTCAAACTCCATCGGCTTTTGCAGATGCCAGTCTACTTCAATTTCTTGTCTTTGAACAGTATGTAGAAGAAGCTGGAGTAGACATTTCATCATGTCCACATGCTACACGAGGAGAATCTAGTGCTCTGCATTTTAAAGGGAATTTCAAGTCTGTCACCCTGTCACTCTTCAGAGTAGGAAGAAGCAGGAAGTCTGTAGGTGAAACACCACCATGGTTGGATCTAGACGTAGGCAGTGGTGGGCGATGCCCACCCAAATTTCTGCTCTGTCCACTACTGAAAAAAACTGTCTGTGACTCGGCCTAACTCCACTGCACACAGCCCAATTGTGTCTGACTCAGCCTAACTCCACTGCACACAGCCTAACTGTGTCTGTGACTCGGCCTAACTCCACTCCCTTTCATAAACAAAACCTGTTAATGTATCAGGTAAAAATATCCAGAGATACATAAATTTTCATTGCCACTCAGTCTTCCTCAAAGTAAAGTAATGGGTGTCGTGTAACTGATCCCAACATATCAATGTAGTGAAGAAAGGGGAAAAAGTTCCCACACTGGAGCTATCGGGAAGTTACTGCTAATGCTACTAGGTCGCCAGAGGGTTTATCAATTGGTTAATCGACTTATTTTTTGCTTCCGTTACCATGCAGTATGATAACGGTAAAATAGCCATATACAAGCGGGTTCCAATATGTGTGACAGACCATGAGAGATGCGTTGTCAACCCCCAACTAATTAAATGTCGGCTCTGCTTATCTACCTCGTCTGATTTTCTCTTCTTCAGAAAACACCTTTGTTACTCATTGTATTAGAGCTTTATAAGTGAATCTCCTGAATGACAGCGTAAATTAGCTTATTATCTTGTTACCTGGCTCTGAATTTCGTAACGTGTGCACCAGTGTTGGGGGTGGGAAAGGGGCTTCCCAGATGAGTCACCAAGGTGCTGTTATATGATTGGTTGGATAAATTGTTTGCCATAGTGACAAAGATTTTAACATGGTGGGCTACCATGGGGAGAGATTACCAGAGGAAACACTGTGATATTAAAGCAGGAGACATAACCATGTGCTAATACTGTGTGTGTGTGTTTCTGTGTGTGTGTGTTTGCGCGCATGTGTGTGCAGACACTCTGTATAAGAGCATAAGAAATTTAGGAATGAGAAGAGGCCATTCAACCCATGGTGCTCATTTTAGGGGGCATGTAAACACTTTTTGTGTGTGTGTGTGTCAGTATGTATATTACCTGTACACACTCGGGAGAAATGGTCTTAATGACAAATCATGGGTCAGAAAATAAGCAAGAACTAAACCAAAAAAAAGAAAAGGCACTCCTGAGAGCCGTGTCCCCGTTTGCTCGTCACTGCTCCTTGGTGGGGGAGAATGACAAAAACAGGGAAATTCACTGACAACGTCGTCTTGTATGCAAAGATAAAATCATGCAAAGATTGAAATGTCTGATGTAAAATTCAATCTAGCACATGTCTGGGTGTTCAAAATTTTCAAATATATTCTGACTTTGCTATGGAGACCATTAAAAGCATAGAAAAACACACACACACACACACACACACACACACACAATTCTGTATGTATGGATGACAGACAACACAGCGCAGGAGAATAGACACACTTGCCCTGCCTTGCCTGTCTTCCTGTGTAGATACTCTATGGTCCATCCTATATTTCCTAACATCCTACGGTGACATTCTATTCAGTGACATTCTATTCATATCCTTAGACTGCAAATGTCTCCAGTGAAGAACCTCACATGATCCCTCACTCTGCCTTAGACAGCATCTCTCCTGCCCTGAGTATCTGCTTAGGGTCGTGGTTCTGACCCTGTCTAGTCCTGTGCCTTGGCAAATGCTCTCGTCTGCATGACAGCTCTGTGCCGTTGACCCCTCCTCCCTCACCAGGGTAGGATGACGCCAAGCGGCCTGCTGTCGCGGAGGCCGAGCTTCACCCTGAAGTATTCCTTCGCTGGCTTCTCACGTCATAGAGTCCTTGGTTAGAATAACCAGCCCTTGAAAATGAGTCGTGAATTTTTGGCCTTTGTTTAAAAGCTTAGGCGACTGCTTGTCGCTGCCTTTGACAAACACTGGTGCGGCTTTATGTTAAGTACGCGAGCGGAGTTTTGAGACAACAGTTATTCATGTAGTGATGCAATTTGATCGCTCTGCTTCACTATTCTGAATGCGGACTTGATGTATAGGGCTCAGAGGGAAGGACTGTTCAAAGGAAAAGCCTTTACGAAATTAAAAAATGTTATTGCGTGGTGTGCTGGCTCAGTAGGGGTGTGTCCGTGCGTGTGGAGTTTGCCAGTTTGTGTCGTGTGGCAAGTTAGGCATTTAGCCTGATTAGGGTCTCTGAATAGAAGTTGGATGGATGTATGGACATTATTGAATGACCTTTCTCACTTCAAGTTTGCTTGCCTTCTGTAATGCTGTGTGTCACAGATATTTTTATGTGTTGCTCGTGAATTTCACCCAAATGAAAAGCTGGTAGCTATGGCCCAGACTGGCCTTGGCAGAAGGTGAGATATGGGTCATTAACAAGCTACTGTTTTTTGATGGGCACTTGCAGATTTTCAGACAAGATAAAATGGAAAATGATGTGGCTGAAAAACCTCAGCGAGGTTTGTGATTTACGGTGAATGTTCTTGTAGGAAAGATCTCGTCATCTTCTGTCTTGGAACTGGAGGACGAGATTACAGAGTGATTTGTAGCCATCTTGGTCATTGAGGCTTTGGATTTAAAAGGGATTGGAGATTAGAATTAGACCACCTGGAGAAAGAGGTTTGTGGGTATTGGTGGTCTTTTGATGGGACCTATGGGTACCATGCTGTCAGGAACAAAGTGGTTGCAGTTAAACTCTGAGGCTTTATCCTGTAATGTCTTCTCCACAGACCCGTACCACCACATGGTGGAATGGATCTACAGAAGGACAGCTGTGGGGTTTTCCTGCAGCTCAGGCATTTTGAATCATGATGAAAGTCCTGCTCACACTTGAAACCAGGTCTCTGCCAGTAAGATGCCTGAGGGCCTGGTCATTCTGTCATAAACTCCTGTAGAACTCTGCCTTTGCTCCCTGGGTTTCTGTTGGTTAACTGGAACCTACAGGTGCTCCCATTCTTCCTCCCCCGGTTTTAAGCAGATCACAGGGGGCTTTGATGTGGGCTCCGCTCACCCCCCTGCATGCAGATGTTTACCATGTGAATGACCTCGCAGGCCATGGTATGTTCTCTGTAATCAGAGGGTCACGTGACGCAGATCAGGGAGCGAGCTGGAGGTTCCAGACGAGCCGAAACTTCTGTCGAGATGATAATTACACAGGCCGAGTACATCAAGGAGGCCAGAACAGAGTGGAAGGCATGTTGTGTAAATCAAATGGTAATTGAACGTTAAAGAAAAACCCACTTTGGAATCTAAATTTAATGTGTTATGTGACAGATCTTCACAGTTCAGGAGCAGGCAGGCAGTTTTAATCATGGTTGACTTTCAGACAGGCCCTTTTATGGAGGAATGTTGAAGTAAAATTTGATACTTTAGGCCTGTCCGAGCGCCTTTGATCAGTGACAGACCGCAGTTCATATGAAACCATCTCAGGTACTCAGAGTGTGACCTGGAAAAACTCAGTGCTAAATGTAGAGTCTTACCCTGAAGTTTTTTTTAATACAAACCCAAAGATCTGTCCTGGAATTGTTTTAGGATTGTGACAAGTGGAAGGTATTCAGCCCAAATGCTTTATTTGATTTGGTTTGACTTCAAATTTTTAAGTACTAATCTTAAGCATCAGCATAAAACTGAGTTAAAATGTTAGGACTCGTGCAATGGTGAGAGGTCATCTTGCTGCTTAGAGGAGGTCGACCGTTCAGGATCCTCTGTGAAGCTCCAGCATGCAGCTCACGTTGACTGATCAGATGATGCCATCAGATCCTACCTTTGAATAAATTAATCTAAGGAGAAAAGAATTTAATTTGGGACAGATTCATATGAAAATGTGCTTCAATCATTTGCTGTCTCAAGAGCACCTTAAGTTGTTGGCATAGATGGTATTTTTTGTTTCCCTGGCTGACTTGATTAATGATCCTAGACAACCTTGCAGATTTAACGGGATCTATTAATTTACTTGACCCTATTCATAAATATCAGATCCTGAACACAATGTCCAACCATGTTCCTTATATTTGAGATGGCTGGGAGACTGATGAGCCTCTCTTGTTTTCTTGCTCCTGCCGTATATTTTTGCATAAAAATAAGGTCCTCCTTGTAGAGGAGGGCCAAGAGTGGCTGATGACCGTCTTTCTGTCTTGGCTGTTGATCACTGCTGTCTGCTCCCACATTGGAGGGAGAATCTCATCGTCTTCTGTATACCAGCTCTTCTCATTAATTTCCTGCCTGCTTCAACTCTTCTATGAAAAGTTGGTCCCTCCAGAATGTGAGATTTCACTAAAAGCCTCTGTTTATCAAGATCAGGGGAAGCACTTTTTGCCGGTATTTTGGTGATTTTGGAAATGCTCGGAACATTCCAGAACAATTGTATGGCAATATGGCTGCAGCCTGCAAGCGAGTCCTCTTCTCAAGGGCAGTAGGGGGTCATTTGTGAAGCAGTAAAGCTTAAATCAGTGTCTTAAGCCTTGTTTAGCTGCAGTGTCTTCACTTCTGCACTGACCTCTCTGCTCGTCATCGTGTGATGAAGACCTTCATGATCTGTCCCCTTCCATTATGCCGGTGTTTCCTAAAACCCTCAGAAATTAGCCCCCTGCACACCTTGGGTGATTATTTCAATGATGATGACTTTCTGCGTTAAACTAGCTTCCTAAGGCTTGATGGGAATCCAGTCCCGATCTTGAATGTACCTCAAAAAATAGCAAACATTTAAGCTTTAGATTGAAAACCTGCCTTATGTGTCACTTGAGCTGGATGAGTTGCTAATGTTATTCATGAGTCTTTTGTACGGTCAGCTTATGGTAATCAATGGAACGTCCCCACATGGCAGCCCGAAAAACCAACCAGTAAAATACTGGAGTGTTCTGGCTCTGAATGAGCATTTGAGGTGGCTGGGGATTTTGGTTTCGGTTCCGCCATTCCCCTCGCTGCACAGAACTGTTACAGGATGGTACGGCACGGCGTCGAGCCGCGGCGGGAGGGTACGGCACGGCGTCGAGCCGCGGCGGGAGGAAAGCGCGCAATGGTGGACATTCTAGAAGCATCAAGATGACTATATGGTTTTAATTTGTTGTAATGATAAAGGCAAGTGAGCTATATAACTTATTTATAGTTTACATGTTATACTTTGGCTTAATTGTTCAAATGAAATGTACGCAGACATTAGCATCTTATCAGTTAATAAGGTATGTAATAATTGTATGTAATTAAGGATGCCATTTGAGAATGTTTTGATTAAAATAGAAGTGTCCTGGTTCTTATCTCTCTAACCCAAACTCGGTGTGCGGTTCTTCCTGCGGTTTCCTGGGGGTGTTAGAATCTCCCTTTGTGTGGCTGAATGCCAGGCCCTGCTCCCTTTCGGCTGGAGCGCCACATTATGCATGGGGAGGCTCCCGCGAGATGGGCGGGGCTTGCTTCGCCGTTCCGCCAGGGCCTGCCTTTTGTACGAGATGCAAATTTTGAAGAGGGATGTGCAGTGTGGTGTGTAGGTGTGTGTGGGGGTGTGGGGGGGGGGGGTGCAGGAGTCGCAGGATGCTTTTCCTGAACGAAGGTGGAGGCCCCTATCTGGAATTTTTATGTCAGCTTATATCTGTTGGACTTGCTTCCCTGTGGCTGGACTGTGCTGCCCTTCACTATGTTTTGCGTTTACCCCGGTTTAAACACTATGAATGAGGTGTTTTTTGGTAGGGCTCCCTTTAAATAACTGGTATGAAGCTCTCCAGTTCCAGCTTGGCTCTGGTGGCCAGTGAGGTTGCCTTTCTGAACAGTGCAGCTTTGTTTGTATGTGACAAGTATGGTGGCATAAGATGATTATTTAAGTTTCCACTTCATGTGTTTCAGATTTTTATTTCTTTCTGGGTGGTATGCAGCTCAGGGGGTTATGAATCTGTGCCCATGTCTGGAAGGTTGTGGGTTTGAATCCTGTGGCCATCAGAGTCATCGTTGGGCCCTTGAGCATGACCCTTAACCCCACCTGCCCAGAGATGCTGGCTGGCCCGACTCTCTGAATTACAGGCAGCGTTTGGGTTTAGAGCATCCAGCAACACGTCAAGAGCTGGGTGATGGTAATGGAGCGTTTTCTCCGTCCCCCGCAGAGATCCGCACCCAGCTGGTGGAGCAGCAGAAATGCCTGGAGCAGCAGACGGACATGCGGGTGCAGCTTCTTCAGGACCTGCAGGACTTCTTCCGGAAGAAGGCCGAGATCGAGGTGGAGTACTCGCGAAACCTGGAGAAGCTGGCCGAGCGCTTTATGGCCAAGACGCGCAGCACCAAGGACCACCAGCAGTACAAGTGAGTGTTTGGGGAACTTTTTGGGAGATCTCATCTAATGTTTTAATGTGTTGTTGGTCGACCTTAAGGCTGTAAAGAGACTCATCTTAGTCATATCGATGGTAATACTCTTCCTGCATCCTGAGACCTGAGCTGAGGTTAATAGCATGTGACTCCTCTCTCCCTCCCGCCATTTAAAGATGTTTGTTCCAGCTATGAATAAATGATTATGAATCATTGAAGCTCAATATCCCACAGAAGCTCCTGAAGAAGGAGTGGGCTCTTTCTCTGCTGGCTTCATTTTAATTTAATGTCCACCCTGCCATTTTAGCTTTGGGTAATGTCCCTCCCCCACATTGCTGTGGTTAACTATCTTCTATAAGGATGCTCTTCCCCGCATGTTGCACTCTTCCGAGGTTTTCAAGGGTACATCAGATGATGCATTTTGTGGCAGTTTCCATATGGAGGGATTAGAAGACGAGGCTCTGTTTTCAGGGCTTATTTACATCTACAGCAGGGCCTTTTAAATCAGGATACGGCAGCAAATTTATCATACAAGGGTCAGGGAAGGTGTACTGCAAACCCCTGAACCTCCACCATGAAAGTGTGTGTCTCTGTCTTGTGTGTCTCTGTCTCGTGTGTGTGTGTCTCTGTCTCGTGTGTGTGTGTGTGTGTGTGCTGGCCCTTGGCGAAGAGTCCACCTCCCTGCAGCCGGCAGTCTTGGCCTGCAATCTTCGCTGGGTCCATTCTCAGTAGGTGCAGTCCGCCTGGAAAACACATTTACGTTTTATTTGCACTGCGGGGGGAGAAAAGTGCCTAGAATGAAAAGGCAACATATGTTTTCCTCAGTCTGCATATAGAATGGGGGAGGGAAAAAAAAAACCATGACTTTAGCAGATGTATCCACAACCAGTGTGGGGTCCTAATCCTCCCTGTTTTTCTTTGCGAAATAATAAAAAATAAGACAGACGATGCAGTATGCAGCGAGGGTGTACAGATTCTTTAAAAAGCTCCTTCCACAGAACTAAATATGAAAAGCAAACACCCCCTGTCTGTGTTGGAGGGACCAAGTGGTCTCTGTCGGTCCGCTAAGGCCGCTCATTTCGGGGTGTATTTAAACGGAGGCTGAAGGGCGGAGGTAGGAACGGCCCGCTGGCTTGCACGTCCCCGCTGGTACCGCTAAACCCGCACAGCTGTGTGCACCATGGCCACTGAAATCGCTGCTTAATTAGCTGTCATTTCCATGCGGCCAGACTGCTGCCGATCTATGTGTGTTTTTTTTCTTATGTTATTTTTTTGGTCTGAACGTCGTAATTCAACCCTGGGGGTGGCGGGGGGCTTCTACAGGGCAGGACGACTCTGGCGATTGCTGGCCCGGTCCAGGGGCCCCAAGGAGGCCTCAGCTCAGGGTCTCGCTTTATTATTTTTCTACTTGTGATGTATGAGTGGGTCCCTGAAGATTGCGCTCTTCTGGAGCATTCTGTCAGCTGCATGAGATTTCCCCCCCCCGCCCCCCCCCCGAAGACGACTTCGGAAAGGAGATAACCTCAGTTTGTCAAAGAAAAAGCAACAAGCCCAAAGATGAAACTGCTTTTTGCAGCCTGACCGGTGTATCCCTGTATGGACCAGGAATCGATCTTCTGTGGCGTGATGAAGCCGTGGCGGCAGATTCCCCTCCATCTTCTCAGTTGCGTGTGTGACGTATGAAGGCTGGAACAGCGCCACCCGGAGAGAGAAGCTCCTCCCTGCCAAGCCAAACCCGGCTAGACGTTTGGCCTCCGCTCCACCAAACCAGTCACTAATCATCAGGCTCATAATTAGTGAGTTGTACCAAATATCGGTCGGTGTGTGAACTAGTTCTTCACATTTCTGGTTAATGCAGAAGATCATCCCAGGTTAGATGTTCAGACGATCCCTGTGTAACATCTGCATTACAGACAGACGCAGAGGAAGTTGAAGAAAGAGGCTTTGCTTATTTTTTTTTTTTTAACATCGGGAAGTGGAGCCACTCGCTGTGTCCCCGTAAAAACTTTTGCTTAGTTCTTTCAGCAATTTTTGCATGTAGTGTATTATTTTGTGAGACATCCCTTCTCACCCCAGAGACATGCACTGCTAATCACAGCAGGATGGATGTCCTTTTAAGAGATTCTCCCCACATTTTTCCAAGCACAAAACTCAGAAGTGGCATAAAGTCACGCTCTAATCCTCACAGATTTGTCTCTGCTTCCCGCCCACATGACTGCCTGGTGTTCTTGGTGGTAGAAAGATTTGAGGCACACAGCTGGACAGGAAATCTGGGGGCCTTTTATTTCCTGTGTGGATGCGTTCATGACTTTTTTTCCCATGATGCACTGGTTGCAGTGTTTCTACGAGCCTTGACACAGCGGCCACATCCTGCCTTCGGGAATGGTACCTTATTGCCTGCCTGGGAGTGTTGACTGTGCTGGCGGGGGGGGCACCACAGCGATGAGATGGCATGAATTATGTCTGTAGACCAACTCGTTCAACTCTGTGACTTCTTTATTCAGATTTTCCCCACTTTAGGATTCACTCTAGCCATGTCACGGTTTGTAACCCATAATTATATGGACTAGTTTGCATTTTGACATCAATAACCCCAATAACCAAAGTGCTATATTAAATTGTCAGCTTTGCCGATTAGGCATTCATATAATTAGGCTTCAATATGCAAATCCACCAGGTGGCGAAATGAGTGATTTCATAGGCTTGTTAAATTATTGCTCATCAGTTGCTGAATCAGTAGGTTTCATTTTTCTTAATTTTAAAACAATGTGTCTCTACCCAGTCCTGGGGGGGGGGGGGGGCAGAC
>JAODUD010000001.1:3786723-3797193 GCA_026784285.1 Stomatorhinus walkeri | reverse complement strand
CCCCCCCCCCACACAGTCAATATTTTCACTCACAGCACACCTAGTCCAACACCTGGTACATGTGTGATTAGGAGGTAAGAGGGAGGGAAAATATGGTCTGTCTATAGGAGTCGCCAAGGACTGGATGGAAAAACACTGATTTAGACTTTGCATTTTAATCCTATTGGGTAAAATAAGTCATATTTAAGATGGAGGGATGAATGGTGATGTGCAAATAGGCTCAGTCCTGCCAATGAAGGTTACCCTGTGGCTAAAAGGACCTTGGACATACTGTGTGGCAGTGTGGTGGCTGCTAGCATGCTAACCTCATTTACTGCTCATAGGTTTGCAGACTGAGAATGTCGTTAGCCAGATGTAAACCTTATCTCTGGCAGGCGACTTTATTAGGCCTGACACAAAAGCTGTGTCAGACCGTAGTCGTGCCAGGAGTCGCGCAAGTGCGTATTCACTTCCCGAAATTCCATCCCCCACCTTGGTGCTGACGCAGAACCCATGTGTTTTCGGGGACCTTTCCCGGGGTGTGTCAGCCTGTTCCTCGCAGTGGGTTATGCTCCATCGGGATATCATACTGCGGGGGGACGCTTTTTCACATTAAAATCCTTAAAGTCCCCGCTTGTCCTGTGAGGGCCGGTGACCCCAATTTGGATCTCCATCCTGGGTCACCGAGGATGGTCCTTGGTGTCTTTTTTGGCCGGCGCCCATCACAGCATCGCCCTTGCAGTGTTGTGGTTTTTCTGAGGGCATGGCGAGTCCCTCCCACTCCGTGATGATTACAGGGCTTTGCTGTGAGGCCATCCGCAGTACTCAGTGCTTCTAATTTCACAGTGCATGCCTGTTTGTCCATAGAAAGACACTCTAATTACAGAGGCCTGATTTTATATTAACTAGTTTATGAGTAACCCAGTCTCTCAGGGTTCTGATGCTGGAGAATCCGATCAGAGGCACAGATCCAGTTTACTGTCTGATCCTACCCGCTGAGTCTGTTCCCTGTTGAAGGGGTTCTGGTCACTGTAGCGTCAGTAGGCTTTAGGATCCCAGGCCATTCATTGAATTTGGCAGGATCTTCCATTTTGTGGCTGTGAAAATCAAACCTGTCATGCAGGTCGATGGGAGACAACAGAATGAATTCAGAACACAGTCCTGTAGACACTCTATGATGATGTGGAATAGCAGTTCATTGTGCATCCATTTTCTCTACGCGCTTGTCCTGTGCAGGGGCATGATGGTCCGGAGCCTATCCCCCAAGGCAGGGAATAACCCAGGGTCAGGCACCAAGCTACGGACAGTGTAGAACCACATGAGCACACGGGGAAATCATGCAAACTCCACACACATGGATTCAGGGCAGTGACTCGAACCCTGGTCCCCGTGGTGTAAGGCAACAGTGGTGACTACTGCGCCACCCCTGCAGTTTGTTGTAATTCCCTTTTTATTTATTCACCAGTTTACAAAAATGTAGCGCAGGGTGTTTTTATTTTACTGCAGTCATATGATTTCTGTCTTTCATCCCAGGCAGCTTGTTTTCTGTTTTTCCATCCTCTCTGACAGTTGAAAATAACGGCGGTTCCTCATGCCAGGATGTTTTGCTTCGTCGGTTTATTTCGCCCCCACACCTCTGATCCCCGTGGTTCAGGGACGGGTCCGCACAGCTGGAGGGTGGTCCTTACAGTGGGATACAGTGGCCAGTCCTTCCTGGTCAGCATTGATGTGCCTGGAGCTGGGCCTCCATGCACTTCTGCTGTGCTCTTATCTCCTCTAGGCTGGTAGATGGTTTTGGCTGGACGTCTAGAGGACATATCGCAAAGTACATGGTGGTTTTTTTTACATTTTATTTAACATAAGTTCAGGAAAAAAACTCAAGGTTTTGAACCAGTGACGACCTGATTACAAGCATGAGCTGCTGAGTCACACACCCTCCGTGAGTGAGAGTGAATGAGAGTGTCATTTTGACATTGCGGGGACCAAAAAATGGCAAAACTCAATTTTATAAAAATCTGTGAGTGCTATCAAAAAACTAAAGATGCCCAAAGTCTTGTATTTCGTTTTGATTACTTATGGTTAAGATTAGGGCTGGGTAGGGATTGAGGGCGACATTGTTGGGATTCCGGTTTTTCACTTCATCATGGAGAGTCCCCGCAAAGATGTGAGTGTAAACATGTATGTGTGTGTGTTTCCCACCCCCTTCCTTATTTTTGATCTACTCACCTTTTTCTTCAGCCCAGCTCCAGTTCTTTGCTTTTATCTTGTCTCACAGGCGTCATCACTGTCCACTAGAGGCAGTAATCCAACCCACAGATAGAGGTCATTGACGGAGATGACAGTAGACCAGGCCGATGAAGCTACAGCTGAAACTGGTTAACCTTGCGGTGACCTGCTTGTGCCGGTGTTCAGGCCGTTTCGGCGTGCCCTGCTCTGCCCTTCTGCTGAACCCAGAGACAAAAGTACTAGGAATTCCAAGTCAGGAAGTGTCAGTAAGCCCAAGCAGTTTGTTAGGGAGATTTTGACTGTTGAACACAGATCCTGTAATTACTGACACTCATTTCTAATCCCCTTAAGCTGCTGTGAAGTGTTTCTCTGTTTATCGTGATGTTCCTGCAGTTACCCCACCTCTCTCATTATCCTCCCCTCAAACCCGTCTGCGTGTTCAGTCAGATCTAGAGCGACCAGACTGGTGCTCCGACAAGTCTCACTCTCTCTCTTTTTTTTAATCATCATTTCTGCTTGAAGACGTTCCGTCTGACCACTGCTTGCCCCGTTTAGGTTCTGCTATATTCTGCTGCATCCCTTGGGAGGTAGGGGGGGTTTGGGAGGCGTAAAAGGCTGTATATTTCATGTAGGCCGTCTGCAGGGCCCTGAATGTTCACGCAGCATTCCCGGGAACACCGGGTGCTTTGTTGTTTGCCGGCCATGCGGTTCCTCTAGATTCAGGAGCAATTTTTAAGCAGTGCTGCGATGTGTCTGGGCTGGTCTGCCCCCCACCCCCACTTCTGTAAATCGATGGGGTAAGCCTGGGCGTAATTCACACTTTTAGAAAACAACTTTCTCACAAAAACATGCTTGCTAAATGGGCACCTTCTGCCAGACAGTCTGCCTTCCTGGTTCCCGTCGCTCTGGATTCTGCCTGACAGTTTGTTTTCTCTTATTTTAATTGTCATTTTTATTAAATGTGTAAACGCATGTTGACGGACCCCGCTGTTCTTTGTAATGGTATGACCTGGACAATAACAGACTGTGTGCTGGGTTCACATGAATGTCACCGGGCTGGGACGTGGGATCTGTTCTAAAGAAACACCCCTCTTTGAAACCCCCACTGAGCTTTGTTGTGGTTTTTTTTTTTTGTTTTGTTTTGTCATACTTCTCCAGGAAGGACCAGAACCTTCTGTCGCCGGTGAACTGCTGGTACCTGCTGCTGAACCAGGTGCGGCGGGAGAGCAGAGATCACGCCACGCTTAGCGACCTGTACCTCAACAACGTCATTATGCGCATAATGCAGGTCAGCGAGGATTCCACCCGTCTCCTCAAGAAGGTAAGATCTGCTCCACGCCGCCCCTCTCAGCCTGGCCCGGGAATAGTTTAGTTCATTTTTATATAGTGCCTTTCACAACAGTCACCCTGAAGCACTTGACAAGAGTGTGTGGCAGTTCATTATAACATCATTTATACAAAATGATGCATCAAACAGGAAAAATGAGAAGAATGAAAGAATACCAGAAGACCACAGGCAGCAGTATATACAGTAGTATGTCCGGATTTCCGCCAAGTGTCTCCTACAGTGTCAGCTGTAGGAGACGCTTTCAACCACACAAACCACTTCTCCAGCCCTCTGTGCAGACTGCTGTTAGGTGTCCATCTTTTGGCTCCCTTGTCCGCCTTTTTGATCTCTTGTTTGCCTCTTAGCTAATGTGATCATGGCTAAAATATCAGAAAGCGTCGCCACAATGTCAAGACCTTCTCCGGTCAGGATCTTTTCACCGCTACAGTTTAAGTAGGATGCCCGCAGACTTAGAAGGAATATTAATTAATTAGAGAAAAGGCACGGAGCTGATTGTCTTGGCAGGCGCTGGGTTGCTGTAATTTTGCAGAGAGTTTAGTTGGAACGGGGAGCTGGAATTTGGAGGCGAGAGCCACAGAAGCTGGTGTTTTGCTGATGTCATCGGCTGAGTCTTGGCGTGAAGCCAGTGATGTTGGGACAGCATGTCCCTCAGACCCACGTCGTCAGGGAAGCGCTTCGTGGGGCCTTTGCAATGCTCGAATTCGCCTGGTTCGTGTGTCTAACCTAGTCTCCAAAATTTCCTGGATTCATACCCCGTCTTGCAACCTGTCAGCCTTCCCTGCAAGAACATAAACATTTTCACTCTGGCCCAGTGTATTTAATTAAGAAGTGTGATGTGATTTATTTACATTTTTTTTTTCTTTACAAGTTAACTTTTTAGATGTTGCAGATCATTTAAATTTCTGTACTTGCTCATGTTCATTCTGCAAACACGAGAGGCTGAATCTTTTATCTGTCTCTGAATGTTTAAGGGCTGGATGTTTGATCTGCATGCCTTTTGTAGGCGTTAATGGGGCACAGTGATGGTGTTGGGAGGAGGCCGTTGTAACCTACATTGAGAGGCTCCAGCATGGCTTAGCCATTTAATTAGCGAAAAGCCACCTCTTTGGTCCCAGAGGAACCTCTGAACCTGATGTGATCATTCTGAAGAACCCTGGAAACGTTTATATGGGTCATTTTTTAGCTGCTGTACAGCATAGTTTTTTCCCCAAAACCAAACCTCTACAGAAAGCTTTCTGGACCGTAATGTGAAGCATGTTTGAGGGACCTGTCCTCCATCCAGAACATTGTGCTTTTTAATGTCTCAGGCGCAACATGCTGCCTATTGACTCTTGACCTGGAAGCCCTTACACACCTTTCAATGGAATAATAAATATATATATATTTATTTGGGTATCCGTCATCTCGATGCATTCCTTTAACAGTGGCTACTTCCAGGGGCCTGTATCACGAAGCTGGATTTCTTGCTTAGCTGGATAACTTGGAAGATTTATGGTAGTCTGGACTAAATAAAACAAAGAAAACCCACTTAAACTATGGTTCCTTAAATCAAACAAGTTATCCGGCTAAGCAAGACGCCCAGCTTCGTGATGCAGGCTGTTTGTTTTTTCGTGTTTGTCTCATACTAAAAGCTTCATTTTAATAACGTTTTGATCCAAAAGGCCTTGTTTAAAGGGTCGGTTCTAATGCACACGTGAGGCCTGGACTCCTGACTGTGTTCAGACCCCTTGTTCTTGTGGCCCAGCTTGTTCTGGTTTCCTGGGCTGTCAAGTGTGTCTAACAATCATAACGATCCCATCAAAGTGACCTCTCCACATAGGGGCCAAACCTCTTCAGTTCCCCCCTTTAACGAGGCGTTCGGCAGACGTCCCGAGATGTGCTCCTTAACGAGTCCCACCCAGCATTCGGGGGAAGAAATGGAGCCGGCCGGGAGGCTTGTAATTGGATCATAGCAGTTTGCTGGCCATCCCATCCAAAGAAGCCCACTGTGGCTGAAGCAGTGCTTCTCTGGCTAATGAAGTGAAAGCCATGGTTTGTGGTTCTGTACGAGTGGGAATGTCACTGCCCTTCAGTGTAGATGTCCATTAGAGAGAGAGTGAGTGTGTGTGTGTGTGTGTGTGCATGCTTGCCTGCTCATTACGGCAGTTCCACTGAGTTACCTCTGGCACCCCGCTGTTTACCAGAAATTTCCCACCCAAGGCTGTTTAATTGAGCTTTGTGTTACTGTTGCATCCTTACAGCTGACATCCAGTGACAATTGTTACTGACCGACCACATAACCGTAATGGGGTTCGAGGAAGGGGGGGCAGTGTTTAGGCATAAATCCCGTGTGTGGAGTGGGTTATTCCAAGTGCACTTAGATCCGTGAGCAAGCTTGTTACAGACTGTATCGCCTGAGATTTTCGCTTGAAAAGAACACTCTAGCCTCCAAATGCTCTGCACGTTGTCCATTGGAATAGGTTTTAATTTAAATAAAATGAATTACTTTTTAGGGAATGAACAAAGGGTGACAAAACAATGCTATTTCATTGATTCATGACCTCTCTGCCACTTCAAACAAATGCCTACTTAGAATCCAAGCACATTGTTTTAGCCAGACAGGCAGACGGAGTTAGTAACAGCTGAAAGAGCAGGGGGTCTGAGTACTGGGGGTCCCTGCGTGACTGGCCGTTCCCGTAAACACCCATGGTCTCGTTTTGTGTCAATACAAAGCTGAGGTACTGGCTTTGATCACCGCTTCTCCTGCTTGTTGTCATGTATCGGGAATGACTTGAGTCTGAGGCTTGTATGAGTCACCCATCACAAAGCAGGAAATCTTTGGCATTACGACGAATCACGGCAGATGCTCTCACAGCCAGGTGGCTCAGCATACATCTCACTTATATCTGCTTTTCAGGTGAACTCACAATCCATTGTATCAGGACTAGGTTCGACACTCACTGTCAAACAAACCTCTCATTTGTTTCCGAAGTCTCTCACGCTGAACTTGTGGTCTTGGAGTGCTGTCCTATGGCCCTCTTACTGGCGTGTGGCTACACCTGTGCAGGTAGTCAGGTGTGTCAGGTGGATCCCTGTGTCCGGGGATTGCTGGTGACTTGGAACGCTATACTTCTGATTAGAAGGTTGTCAGTTCAAATCTCATGGCCAGCAGAGTGATTTCACCTTGAAGTTTCAACTTGATCTTCAGTTGCTCCAGGGACAGACTTACCCTGTTTTTACTGTTGTAAATAAATAAACATAAATGTTAGTTCTGATCGCAGATGGATGCTGGGCGCTTGGGAGTAGAGCTGAAATATGATGTCACAACTGGGGTATTTCAGGAGGTCATTGCATGAGATTTTGTCTGGGGGTGGCACACCTGATGCCATTCCTTGTGTCCACAGTATGGAGATACTTTTACTCTACCCCCATTCCCTTCTGTGTTCCTCGAAGGCTCCTCCAACCCATTGTAGAGTGTTCTTTCAGACCCATAGATGGGACATCCTGAAGGCTCTCCTCTGTCCTCCACCATTCAGACATGTTTGCTCTCTCCCTCATGCACACACACGCCAGAACCTTTTCCGTCGGTCTGGAGGATATGTGGGTGTGCATTACAGTGAATGGGTGTCATTAACTCGGTGAATGAGTTATAAAACGGAGACAAATGGAAGTCTTTCACCTTGGGACTCATTCTGAAATACAGCTACGATTGTTTCAGTATAAAAGATTAATTGGATTTCCCACTGTAAATGATTAAAACGTCAGCGAGACACACGTGTGTACTTTAATTCCTCTTAACTATGGACAGGGAAGTGTGTTTGTTTTCATTGCCCTAAATTCAGCCTGTATTTATGACGTTAAGCATTGAGAGTAATGCCGAGGGCTTCCTTCTCCTCCCAGTGGTGTGGACCAGGGCTAAATGGGCTTTCTTTTTGGGTATTTACTCCTCATTCTTGGCGGCTTCTTATTGCCAGCGGCAGGGCAGTGCCTTTAAAATGAGATTAATGCTCATATAATCATCAAAGTGCACATGGTTTTAGGCCAGTATGTAAAGGAGTCAGATTGGCATGATTTGCCGGTTGGGGGTGGGTGCACCACAGCCGAAATTCTGTAATCTGACCCCCACGTAGACTCATAGTGTGCCTCGGGGGAAAAAAAAACACTGAAATCCAGAGCTTATATTCCTCCTGTACAAGTGAATATTGGCAGGCAATGTGGAGATGTGTATACTGATGAAATCACTGATTTCCCTTTTTCAGACCAAAGACATCACCTTTCAGCTCCAGGAGGACCTAATGAAGGTTCTGAATGAGCTATATACTGTAAGTATCCCACTGTTTGTGGCTGTTAACCCCTTCACATGTCATCATTTCCTGATGGATGAACATCACACCGACTGATTCTGTGGTTTTGTTTCAGCACCTGTGTTGGTTTAAAGAACTAATTGATTTAAGTTGTAAGGAAAAGCTGTACGTTTCCTCAGGATGTTGCTTTAAGGAAGGTATATTTGATTTTTTTTCCGACAGGTATGTAGACGTCAGTCTCTTCCTTGGGAATATTTTGACTCTTGAAGCTATGAAAAACACCCTTACATTGTGGTTGTCAGTCTATGGGTGTCTTAAGCAGATTTTTATTTTTTTATTTATCTCTAAGGTCACTTTAGGGAATAGCCTTTAAAATTCACTGCCTTTCTTGAAATCTTTCACACAGCGATGGCCTTAGAAAAGCTCAGTGTATAAAACTGTGATCGGTAGTAAATCCTAATCTGCTGGGATAGTCGGCTAGGTGACAGCACCAGAAAAGAAATCACAGAGAGCCTTACTTGGGCCCAGCTACAGGGAACTGAGGGACATTCTAATGTAGAGCTCTGCATTTTTCATTCTGCTCCAGACGTTTTTGCAGGAAAACATCTGACCAGCTCTGTGTCAGAGTAAGTGAGGTAGTGGGCCGTAATGGTTAGTCCCCAAATCTTGGCAATATCAAGGAATGACCGTGTGCGTCAAAGGTAGAAAGTAGCTGTTGGAAGCTAGATAATAGCCATTAGGAGCTGCCCTTTGAGACTAGAATAAAGGGCGTGTCACCTTGTTCCCTTGCTACCCGGCAGCGTCACCTTGTTCCCTTGCTACCCGGCAGCGTCACCTTGTTCCCTTGCTACCCGGAAGCATCATCTCTTCATAGCACTCCCTCCAGGTGGGAACTATGGTAATGATTGTGCACAGTTTCTCTGCTGGGTGACGGACGCCATGTCTTTCTGAGGCTGATATACAGCAGTCTGCAAGACAGATAGATGGAAGGTGGCATTTTTAACGTGGCGCTCCTACGAGAGAATCCATGGCGTCCCGATTTAGCCTGCGGGTGAAATGCTCGTCGTGGCAGCATCAGAAAGCCACCACACCCCTATGGGCTTCTGTCAGCCCGCAAAATAACAGGCCTGGTCCGCTGCTAAATCCGTCCCGCTAAAAGCAGGGGGAAAGTAAACACTCGGCCCGTTCCAAACCAGTAAGTGTGGAGTGTGGTATAAGGTCACTTGTCTACTGGAGCCACGTGGCCAGTGATGTGGTTCATGTTAAGAGGACAAAACAGACACACAATGAGAGAGTCTTCTGCAGCTTGATTACACCAGACGTTCTCCATACTTCAGCGTGTGCTGTGTAGCTCTACAGCCAAGTCAGGCTTTTTCCATTGGAGATGCTTTGCATTCATTTTCCATTGAGGTCTGTTATTTCCAGCTTATCACTGCCTTCTGGCTCTGCTGCCTATTTTTGCTAGCATATGGTTCATGATCACTGAAATCAAGTTCCCAAGTTCATGTGATGTGGTACGTGAAGGCTGATTGGATATGCTCTAGGCCTGCCCAGCATGTCTCCTAAAGAGCTTTTGTGGGACCATGTTCTTTTCCCTCTCCGCTTCAGCTTAAAATCCCCTGCCCCAGGTGGCACTGAGTCCTCACAAGGCACAGATTTCACCCCAGCAAAATGCTGACACAAATGTACAGCTTCGCTTTCATCGCCCACTGTGTGCAGTGTCTTCTACAGCACGACGTCCAGAAAGTGGCGTGACCACCACACCTGCTCCTAGGCGGTCTGTCATCTGCCTGCTCTGGGCTCTCTAGCATGTCAAGGGGTTCGATTGCGTTCAGAAGATCCCTCAGGAACCTCAGAGTCGAAGCATGGCCCACAAGACTTGGGCGGTTTTATTTTTCATTCCACCGATATCTGCAATCCTGGTTCCGGTTTCTAGGGGAGATGAGATGTTTCTGGTCTCTTTCTAGACTCTTTGAGGGTCTGTCAATCCCTCTGACTGCACATTGCACCCCTGGAACCACCCGGCTACACACCCTTTGACCTGTGACCCCTTTGCCTTATGCTCAGGTGATGAAGACGTACCACATGTACCACACGGAGAGCATGAGCGCCGAGTGCAAGCTGAAGGAGGCCGAGAAGCAGGTGGGCCGGTCCGGGGAGCCCAGCTTCGGCATGCGCATGGAGGACAAGAACCAGAGACGCAGCTCCACCAAAAAGATTGAAAAGATGAAAGAGAAGGTATGGAGGGCAAGGCTGGGTGCCAGATACTCTGTGAATACCATTTTGGGAACTGTATAGCTTCACATTAACAGAACCGGAACTTACCACGCCGGTCTCATTGTTTTTCTTCCTGTTGGCATTAGTATCTTTTTTTTATGCTGACGCTGGAACTTTCAGCATGTATTCATGCACAAACACACATGATAGGCATGGAGTCTGGAATATGTAGTCTGAAATGGCTTTGTTTCCAAAGTCTGTGTCCTGTTGATTCATGTAACAGTCATAGCTACGTAGTTTTTAGAAACTGTTCCTGGAAGCAGAAAATGGGTGACGAGACACCTAGCATGAATTACTGTCCGTGGGTCCATCTGTCTGGGTGTGGGGGGGGGGGCATGGTGATGTACTGCTGACAGA
>JAODUD010000001.1:3752952-3769379 GCA_026784285.1 Stomatorhinus walkeri | reverse complement strand
TGGTTGCAGCATGAGCGGGCTATGGGCGGTGCGTGGGTTGTTTGGTAGACTGGTTGCTGCATGAGCGGGCTATGGGCTGTGCGTGGGTTGTTTGGTAGACTGGTTGCAGCACGAGCGGCCTACGGGCGGTGTGTCGGCTGTTTGGTTTGGTGGGACGTTGTTAGACTGGTTGCAGCATGGGCGGATTATGGGTGGTGCATGGGTTGGTTGGGTGGGACATTGGTAGAGAGTGTAGAACATAGGCAGGGGCACGAGAAGTCAGGATACTGGTTTGGACAGGCCAGGATGGGTCGTATTAGGCAAGGCAGACTCTAGCTTTAAGGTCCAACAGTGTGCAAGTTTCTGGAACTGTGCGCAGAAAGGGTTGCCTTAGGGTATCTCACATTAAAAGTAGGAGGAAGTAGACAAGCTAGCGCTGAATGTGTGCTGAGGTTGCCAGCCTCAAGAATGAGTCGCATCTGTCGTGTCTGGGCAGACAGGCTCTCATCCCTGGTTTTTGGCTTACATAATGAAGAGGCATGGGTTGTCATGCAGTCGCATGAACCGCTGTGAAGATCTTAGAACCTCTGATTTGTAATCACCAGCCGCTTGCAGCGTGTCATTGAAGGAAGCGTATCTCCATGGAGATGTTCCCATAAAGTGCCCATCTTGCTCCTTCCTCTCTGCAGTCTCTCCCAGTACAGCGATGAGAACATGATGGACCCCTACAACCTTGCGATCTGCTTTGGCCCCACGTTGATGTCCTCACCCGACATCCAGGACCAGGTGTCCTGCCAGGCGCAAGTCAACGAGGTCATCAAGACCATCATCATCCACCACGAAGCTATCTTTCCTGATGCCAAGGAGCTAGAGGGGCCCGTGTATGAGAAGTGTATGGCTGGTGGTGACTACTGGTGAGGAGGCCAGGTGCTCCACTCCAGGTCATGAAATTAAAGGAAATGACAATGACATTAAATGACAGAGAAATTAAATGCCATTTATTTGCCATTAAATGCCACTTATTAATTGTTTGCCATTTTCAGGTGTATGAGTGCAGTTATATTGTAATACTTCTCATATCCTTTGAGATTTACATGCATATGCGTGCATTTCAGAGTGAAACTTGTGGTCCGAGCACAGGGTCAGCCATTTATCTGACTCTTCATGAGCTTTTTGGGGAGTTAAGGGCTTTATTCAGGGACCCAGTGAACTGGACTGGGAAAGAGCAAGTGTCCTGTCACTTGGTAACGGAGTATTACATCGGCATTCTGCTGCTATGCTCTTTCCCGCCTCATGGAGGTGCTGTCTGTAGGCTCTTGTCTGGAATCCTCATCCAGGGTTGTGGGTACGCATATTAGTGGAGGAGACATCTCAGGGGGTGTAGTATACATAAGTCACTGGCTCCGTTTATAATGAACGATGACATATCTTCAGTTAATCCAGCAATGTGTAAAGAGTGCGAGCTGGCTTGTGTAAACCTGCAAATTACAACTGTCATCATGTCATCGTTACGACAGACCTTTTTCTGTTTTTATAAAGTCATCTTGCAAAGTAATCACAGAGCTGTGTACCTGAATCCTCGCCGTCCAGATCGCAGGTGCAGTTTTCCTGCGACGTGGGTGCTTCGCTCTTTATCGCCATGGCACCCTCCTTAAGCCTGAAAGCTCGTCACTGCGCTCTTCTCTCCCTGTAGGCGAGGCAGCCGACGGGGAGCTTGTTAAATCACCTCCTTTTTGGTAGCTTCCTGTCCCCTGATTGTGACGCTTTAATGGGCGCTGGAAGGGGCAGATGCCCTCGAAATCACCCCAAAGTTGTGCCAGCTCTCCGCCACACAGACACAGAATGATCTTGCACAATCGTATCCTGTTAATTCCTGACTTCACGCTGAGGCTTCTCATGCAAAAAAGGCTGGGGGCTTTGCTAGATGTACTAACGACTAATCCATGCGGAGAAAGGAAAGCCTGGTATGGAAAGGTGCCACAGGGAAGCTCTAACAAATGAGTGTAATTAACGAGCCTGGCAGGTTCCTCTGCCATGGGACACGACTCCCTGAGACCTGTCAAAGTGTCACGGTCCCCCCCACCTGTAGTTAAGGTCTGTGCTGAACACCAAGTATGGTTCCGTCCCGAGTTGGCACAATAAGTCCGAGGCTGTGGCGTATTCTGGGGGGATGTAATTCTGAATGCAGACAGAGAATTTCCCTTTTTATTGCTTTAAAGATACACAAGTGTAAGTGGTTTAACTTACGGTCATTATGTCCTCAGTGTTGAAGTGAGTTTCTGATGCTAACCTTCAAAAAGTGAAGCAGCTGACATGACAGAAGAATCGCTCTGTGGGTAGGGGCGGGGGGGTTGAAGGTTCGAGGTCAGATTGCAGGCTTTTCAGCACTGATGCCCCCTCCTCTGCCCGCAGTGACAGCCCATACAGTGAGCACGGTGCCTTGGAGGAGGTGGAGCAGGATGGGGGGACTGAATCCCACACCAGTGAGGACGGTAGGTGGCCCGCTCTTATCCCCGCTTCCTGTGTCCCTCCCCGGAGCGTCTGGGTTGTTGGTCTGGTTTGTTGCTCTCCTGTTAGCCGGGCCTTGTGGCTGCCAGCCGTTACTGGCAACGGCTTTAAAGACTTTACCGTGCCCTTCCACAGATGAGGGGAACTCTGTGTCCCTGCAGCAACCGGAGCTGAAATGTTACTGTGTTTGCCCTTTTCCTCTCCCGCCTTACGGTGACAGGAAAAAAAAACTAGGAAAACGGCCCCAGGTTCAAGAGATACTTTTCACGTTTGTCACCTGTCTTGTGGGGCTGGCTGGTAAGAAGAGGCTCTTCAGCCCAAAAATCCATACTTCATAGAGTAGGAGCCTTCAGTCTGATCGTGTTTTGTTATTTAACAAGCCCAGTGTCAATTTCGACTGGCTTCCACAATACGGCTCACTGTCGACCTGCCATTTTGCGATATTTTTAAATACTGAAACGGGAAATGACCTGCCATTTTTCAATATTCGGATCGTGTGTGACTTTTTTTTTTTTTTATGGCACTGCTGAAGGGCAGCTCTGCCGAGTCTGCGGTGCACCTGCCAAATGGCTGCCTCTGTCCCTCCCCAGCATTTTCTCCTCCAAGGTGATGGGAAGATGCCCAACCGAAGTAGAAACGCAAGCTTCCCCCTCAATCTGGGTGGTCATTAGACAAAAGTGGGAGTGGTTTGGCAGGGGGGGTTTGAGAGGTGTCCCATTCATCACCGCTGTCAGGCACTGCAATTCATCTCGAGGGGTGGGGTGCGAACGCCTCCCTTTGGGACACCTCTGACATACCACCTTACAGAAGGACGGCCGTCACTCAAATATCACGTCGCCACGGGCGTAGAGGAAGTACGTGAAAAGCCTACCGATAGCTGAAACACTTCCCCCACCGCTAGCATTTGAGAAGGCAAATGGGCCCCTCCCAGCTCTGTGAGGCTGGGGTCGATTTCCATGGTGATGGAAGCCAGTGAATTCCAGAATTCTCCTGCCAGATCAAGTCAGATTCTACCGGGTATTTGCTCAGTGTTTTTATGTTGTTCGCGTACGTAACTGACTGTAACCGTATGCAGCACATAGCGCCTGAATATTGTATTGTACTTCCTGATCTTCTGTTATTATGGTTGCTGTTCCTTGCCAATGGTAATGCCCCCCTCCCCCTTCCAGAGCAGCTTGTCTTTCCTGTGGATTGTGAGAGGCTGAGCTGGGTATTGTCCTCAGCAAACAGGAAGCCGGCCCCTAGACGTGTTCAGGGCTCCGCATCCATGATATGTGACTGCGTTAGGCTTGTTTGTGTCTGACAGTTCTGTGTGGAACACTTGGGCAGGATGAGCTGCCTACTATAGCTCTGAATTGAAACTGTCTTCAGGCTCGTCGATTCCCATGTGTTTCTCTCCAGTGATGTCATTACAAGTTTAGAAACGTTCCATTTTGCAACAAGAATGATGATCTATATATTTTATGTGTTTGTTTATCATTTATCTGTGTGGGTGCCTAAACCATTTCATCTTAATTGTGTTGTGCAACACAACGGCTGATTTACATTTGGCTGTTAATTAATGTTTAATTACTGTTAAATTGGACCAAACACATTGATTAGTTGATGCCTTGTCTTTGTGCCACCTTCACACCACATGTGGAGCAGGGCTGCCAGATAAGGAGGAGAAAAAATCCTTTCTGTCAATTAACTTTCTTTTTTTGTGGTTAGTGGGCAAAAGGGTCAG
Source organism: Stomatorhinus walkeri (assembly GCA_026784285.1). NCBI lineage: Eukaryota > Metazoa > Chordata > Actinopteri > Osteoglossiformes > Mormyridae > Stomatorhinus > Stomatorhinus walkeri. The sequence continues at coordinate 3,765,166 of JAODUD010000001.1, read as the reverse complement.
AGGTCGAATGGTTGGTGCATTGATTTTACAGTATAATGCAATTTCATAGGAAGGCCAGGAATGGTCTGGGTGCATGGTCCCTAGAGGCTTGTACCTTTTCTTCTCTGATTGGGTCATAAATCTGACCTCACCCCATTCCCCTAAAGGCCCCACGTGTGGGTGGATGCTGCTACCTGTGAAACAGGGCGAGCCAGACTAGCTTCTTCATCCTGCAGCCACTCGTCTCATCGCTCGACACATCCTGTCTGGATCCCTGTATCATCCTTCCTAGGATGCTGGTTTGCTGCTTCCTTAAATTCTTCCTTGCAGGTGTTTTTAACCAGACGGACACCCCCGCAGTCTCGGGTCTTGTGTGTGGCCAGTCATACTGACGTTGGTGTATCTGCGCCTCTGAAAGATGTGGCGTTGTAGGATGGGGCCATTAAATTAGTCTTGCCCTCCTTTCTGTCATGCTTCATCTCTCCACCACCCCATTTAACTTTTGCACCTTCTTGGTGGGGGTGAGCAGTGGCCCTATATAGGGTAGGGGCAGACTAAAGTGAAGCCGCGTGTTTTCATCAGTGCTTGGATAAGATGGCAAGAAGCACTGCAGGTATGTGGTCATGTGGACCTCCAGTGTCGGGGTTTCCCCTGGACTTTCATCTCGTGCAGGGGCGTGGTGGGTCTCCGACTTGGGCCAGTCCCCCGCCACCAGCCTTAAAACTGTGTGTCCGCATTCTTCCATTCCCGCAGAAGGAGAACCCATTGAAGCCATCGCCAAGTTTGACTATGCCGGCCGCTCGACGCGCGAGCTCTCCTTCAAGAAGGGCGCGTCCTTGCTGCTATATCAACGTGCCTCTGAGGATTGGTGGGAGGGCCGGCACAACGGCGTCGACGGCCTGGTACCGCACCAGTACATCGTGGTGCAGGATATGTGAGTACACCAATCCGGGGAAGGAAGGGCATCCTGGTGATGGGGCGGGGGCTGATTCCTGAGCAGGTTTGAAGGATAGTCCACCTCACATGTGAATCCAGGTCTTTATGCGTGTGACTCGGTTAGGATGATCTTTCTGTGGCAGGCATTGGAAGGTCACCGGTTCGAAAAAAATTATTTTGGATTGGGCCTTTGGGCAAGGCTGAAATGTCCGCCGCTTTGAATTAAAGTATCTGTTAAATACATAAAATGTACATGTTTGATTCCAGTTCTTTGTATTGAGAGTGATTCGGGTCAGTATCTGACTCTGAAATCCTGTCCACCAAGACATGGTGAAAAAATGGTTATAGATGCATGGATGGAGATGATAGTGGTGTGCAGGATCTGTGTCATAAAACATCAGTTAATGGCGCCTGCCTTCACAGACAAACCAGAAGGTTGGGTCTGGTCCTGTTCTGGTCAAGGTCAAACATCATGCTCTCCGTTCCTTAGCTAACAGGTTAGCCAGGTTAAAAATCTTAGTTAAAAAAGAATGAGTGTGTCCGCTCATCTCTTCTGCAGGGACAAATGGGGCTGGTTGGGTCACTTTGCCCCCGTCTTACACAGGACGTCGTGTCTTTCTCTTTAGCTTCTTATTGACCACACATTCTTAGAAATGGGTGATCCTTTGCTGTGTCCTTTTGAAGGGGAAAATTGAACTGTACGTTAAATGATTTAGTTCTAGCCAAGCCAGCTAACTTCAGTCGTGACATAACTGCTGCAAGCAGCACTGCGTAGGTGTGTGAATCAATAATTCACTGTTTGCTCGGCCCAGATTTCTCAAGTAAATAGACCGGATTTTTGAGTCGGGGTCTTCTGCCGGATAAGAAAGCTCTAAAAAGCCTTGCATAAGGCCCATGATGGCTGCATGGGCGCATAACGTGTAGGATGCCATTCCGGAATGTTCCAGGGAACGCCGCCTCCTTCTGTGCCGCTGAGACAGAACAGGGAACACTCAGTCATGAGAAGTTGCGATTGAGGTTTTGCGGATAGTGTTTCTGCAGTAACCCTGAGCCCACCTAGGGGAGGGGGGGGCATGTGGGTGTTTTGGAATAAAACCAGCTGCTTGAGAGACGTGTGGGTGCATTGTGTAGCCCCCCCCCCCCACACACACACACATGAATGACAAGGATAATAAATTTGATCGGGACAGCAATGCTGTAATCATAGGAGATATGGAAAATGTAAATCAAATCTCACATTATTCAGATATATTTACCATTACAAGAACCCTGTTTCAGTTGACAGATTCAGTTTCCTGGGTGTTTTCTTGGAGAGTGAGTTGTGGTGTGTTTCTTGGGACAGGGACGACTCATTCTCGGACACCCTGAGCCAGAAAGCGGACAGCGAGGCCAGCAGCGGGCCAGCAGTGGATGACAAGTGCCCAAGAAAGGATGCAGGCTCACCCACCGACAGAATTCCTGAGGCCTACATCAGCGGGTGAGCCAGCTGCCTAGGCCTCCGTACCTGTAGAGGGCAGCAGAAATTTACAGCTCAGCTGAAGGCATACACTTGGTGTCAGTGTCCCAGCTGTTTATTCTCCTGACTCTCACCCATGGGCGATTCTTGGATTTTTTTTATGGTGAGGGGCATAAGAGGGGCCTTTATTCATACTGAGGACAGTGTCATCATTAGCCAGTGATATGTTTAGAATCAGTGACAGGAGAGTTGGCGCTCCAGGAACCAATCAGCTGTGAACTGGGGCCAACGTGTATACAACCCTGCTGTCATCTCTCAGAGCCCTCAAGAGTATGTGAGCAAAGTTTATCTCCAGGGAGTCAAAGACCTCATGTGTGATGCCTGGAGAAATGAGTCTCTTAAGAACTATGGCCCCGTGCTGTCCCCAACGATAGCACCTTCTAAGGAATGTGGGAGAGGAACCTATCTTATAGTGCAGGGGTAGGGAACCTGATCCATGGAGACCTGGTGTGGGTTTTTGGGATAATCTCTGTCAGCCAATAAGTGGGTCCCCATGACTGGACTGCTTTATTATTGATTGATTGGCTGATTGAGAGGCCATCCCAAAGACCCACACTGGCGCTCCATGGAACAGGTTCCCAACACCTGTTCTAGCTGTACCTGTTAAGGCGAACCAGGCTGGCTGCATTCGGCCCATTTCTTTGTCAGATCGCAACATCACGCATAGACTAGTCTCTTCCCAGCCCGGAAGATTAGCCCATTCATGGTGACACCAAGCAGACTTTACAGCACCGCTTCAGAGTAAAGAGGGAGGTAAAAGCGGGGATTTCGGTCTGGCTTTTGATGTCCAGCTGTACAGCTCCAGTCAGTCACTGTAATCTTATGTCACACTGTAGATGGAGCTGCTGTGTGTGAAGGATGACAAAGCTCCACACATGAATTCAGGGCACGTCTTTAGCCAGTCTCCTGCTGCTGCTAATTGAGAGGGGGCCGGGCATTTTTTTCCCTTCCCCCTGCTGGACTCCCTCCCTCCTGGGGTCAGTCTGCTGGGATGGATTCCGACTGCTGCTAGTCACTCGGAAAAGCTTGCGATTTTTTTTTTTTTGAATTAACATGACCATGCTCGGCTGCTTGGGAGGGGCCGGGGGCTCCATACTCTGTGGTGTCTCTCTGACCTTTTCACCTGGGCAATGGCAGGTTCAACATGCCAGACATTTTGACACCATGATTGAAGAATTCATAACAATTGCATCATAGCTGTCAGTAACACTACACGATACTGTTGTGGAATGACATCGTTATTCTGTTTAAGTCCAATAATGACATTTTATTTGGCTATGAATGGAATTTTTGGTACACCACAGATCAGTGGAGATGGATGAAAAATGGGCTGATATTGTAAGAACATGAAGTACGTTTTCCTGAATCCCTATACTGTCCAGTGTGATTGTGCTCCCCCTGCTGTTCATTCAGAGAAATGGTGTCTGTTTGCTAAGACACCGATTTCTGGATACAGGTATATACGTTCATGTCTGTCGGGCTTCACAGTTAAAAAGGCTCATCATTCTTTTAATGCCCCCCTTTATGAAAGTGTTTAAGGCTCCACCAGAGTACCTTGGCAGAGTGATTGGAAAGGGTGGGTAGGATTGTCAGAGGTGCAAATAGTGGTGGAAAGACACCTGGGCAGACTGGGGTCTGTTTTGGGCGCATGTGCTGACTGGTTGAATCTCACTGGTGTGGTCCACTGACCAACTCTCCCGGACAGCAAGCACAGGAAGAGGAGCGACCCCCCACAGCGACGGCCCCCCCTGCGGCCCAGCGATGGCCACTGCGTGGTACACCCCGCATCCCAGGGCCACAGCAGCCCAAGGGACCTCCTGAGGGGGCGGCACCCACATGCCCTGGACAGCCCGGAGTGCCGGCGGCGCGGTGGGCGCCAGGATCCGCTGAGGAAGACGGAGAGCCCCCCCATGCGCCGCTCGGCCTCCTCCGGGCAGTACAGCAGCTTCTCTGAGGCTCACGGGAAGACGCTGGATCCCGAGACCATTGCACAGGTCAGAGAGGAATAGAAAGGGGGGAAGAGATTGTCTCCCTCTCTGTCCTCCTGTACCTTTCTGTCTCCCTCTCTTTCTATTCCATTCTTCTGTGTGTCCTTCTGTCAGTCCCTCCCTATCTTTTCTGTCTTCTGTTCCTCCATCTAATCCCTCTCTTTGTCCCTCCCTCTCTGTCCCTTTGTCCCTCCCTCTCTGTCTATACTCCTGTCCATCCATCATTGTGTCCTTCTCTCAGGTCCTCCCTCTATCCATCTTTCTGTCCTTCTCTCTGTCAGTCCCGCTGTCCCTCCGTGTCCCAGCTGAAGTCCACTGCCCCCCCCCCTTACAGTGAGTGTGTGGTCACAGGGCCTTGTAGTATTCAGGCCTAACACAGTCCGTCTCCAGGACATCGAAGAGACCATGAACACGGCGCTGAACGAGCTCCAGGAGCTGGAGAGGCAGAGCTCGGCCAAACCGGATGTGGTGCTGGACACGCTGGAGCAGGCCAAGAGCACGCCCCCTGCAGGCGGCTGTGCAGACGCCCTGGGTCCCCTGCATGGCCTGCGCCTGCGAGCCTCGGAGCCCCCCGTCCGCCGCAGCCCCAGCTCCCCTGGCGACGCCATGAGCACCTTCAAGCCCACAGTGGCTCCCCGCATGGGTGTGCAGCTCCGGCCCCCTGCCCTGCGGCCCAAGCCCCACATGGTGCCCAAAGGGGGTGCCACTGAGCAGCCCCCGGCAGCCGCCTCCCAGGGCCCCTTGGACAAGTCCTGCACGATGTGAAGGGGTAGGGGGGTGATGGTGTAAGGCTGTGCGGCATGAGCAGCCTGGTGGCCCCCAAGAGCGAGTCCACAAACGAGTACCAGCTGAACGAAAGCTCGTTACAGGAGCCGCCAGATCGCAGACTGCAAAGGCGTGCTGAAAACATCCTGTTTAATAAGGCTTTAAAGATATAGCAGAAAGTATAATATAACAATACTAAACTAATACTTCATATGTTACTTGTATCAGCGGATGCCACAAGGGTTTCCTTTGTGGGTGGTGGGACTTCTTACAGCAGACGAAGAGCCGTAAGGGCCAGCGTCAGTCTTTTTAGTCTGAGGGATCGTCTAGTTCTGGTTCTGAGCCCCAGGGGGACCTGAAGGGGAGGGCGCAGGGGCAGGAATACAGGAGAATCTGCTGGACACTTGAAGTCAGGATTGGGATCACAAAAAATACACCTGTACGGTACTGATGTGCCAGGCTGGACTCCAGCCATGCCGGTCCACAGGTTCAGTGAAAAATGGCAGGTACATTTCAGTTTTTTTACTGGAAACGCACCGTGGAAAGACATAGGCCAAGTATAGTCTACATTTAAGTATAGATGCCATTGTCCAAGTTGACTGTAACATCAGGAGAAGCTGATGGATTTGCTGTTTACTGTCCGTCACCATGGGGATTCAAAGGAAACTTCTGGAATGGTCCTTTTAGCTTTAATGTACCTAGTATCAATCTAGCTTTAGCCCTCTTCACGTCAAGCTCACCTCCGGACGTGTGGAGTGTCTTGTTTACCTTTGGATGTATGGGATGTTTTAATGTGAATTTTGGTTATTTCTGGCAAATCGCAGGTCTGTAAACCAGGCTGGTTTCTAGAACCTGACAGAGAGGCACGGGACTCCTTGGCTTGATCACCGCCAAATACCTTGCTTGCAGAATCCGGCCAGCAGGGGGAGCTAGAGAACAGCAATGGGAGCAGACACTCTGGCGAGAAGCTGCCCAGCGTTACTGCACTGGACACATGGAGTCTCTGCTGGGATGTTATTTGTGAAGAACCATGCTCAGATTTTTTTTCATCCTCCTTGCAAATGAGCCAAATAATCAATGGATATTTACTTGTATCTGTCTAATTTTGTAATTCTTTGTATTATAGGATATATTCAATTGACCATTCTTACTAATTTGTTTTTTAATTTAATATATAATTTTTTGGCATCTTTGATATTTGGACCTTTCTAACGATGGCGAAGACGACGAAAGCATGGATGAACAGGGTTCCCTGACTTCCACATGCCCCGTCCCCCCCCATTCCAAACCATTGCTGTTGGCCTGTCATTTACAGCAGCATGTTGCCCCCCCTGCCCGCTGACTGTTAGGTCACGCCAGCATTTATGTGACATGTACATGTGAAAGTGCCTTTGAACCAGCCTTAGAGAGACCCCAGACCCATGTTATGGGGGAGAGTAGTAGCAAAAGAGCATAAACAAATTTCTGAGAAACATTCAGTGAATAGTAAAGACGAGACAGTAATCCAATTGAGAATTTGCACTTTTACGTGTAAAACTGTATATTTGGCATGTAGCATTATAACGTCTTTTGGTAAATGCCCAGGGCAGTACCTGTCTTTCTAATAAAGGGAATCGCTCTGTCACACTGGGCTGCTCTGAGTTTTCCTGGAGCTTTGCAGGTTTGCTAGTGTGGCAGTGTACTGCTTTCTGGTGTCTCAGACCCCTTCAAGGGAGCTGACTGCAGAGGAACTGTCCAGAAAGAGGCGTCACAGGGAAGATTAGCCGGCTTTTGTGTGATACATCGGGGGTAAGTGGGGTTTGTTTTGGAAGGTGCCGCCATCTTCGTCCCAGTGACTGTCAATCTGGCTACATACCAAAACCTTTTTTTTTTGAAGGCTCCTTTCCCTCCCAGACTCACTGTCTGAAGTTGAAAGTTCATGAAGCTGATGCTTCACTTGTATGTATGAAGTCATTGAAGTAGAAGCTTTCATGCTACGTCAACAGTGAGTTTTTCTTCTGCAAAGGGTACTCTTGACAAGACTTCCACATGCCCCTGGCGAAGGGGTGATTCCGGCAAAAACTGGCTCTCAATGACTTGTTCCCTCAAAGCCTCCACTCAGCAAACCAGAAGGAACAGTGGCAAGGAAAAACTCCCTAGAAGGAAGAAACCTTGGGAGGAACTGCACTCAAAGGGGGAGCCCATCCTCCGCAGGGAACGTCCCAATTCACATTGTCCCAATCTTAACGTTTGAGTCACAAAGCAGGGGGCAGGCAGGTGCTGGAGACGTTTCAGATGGCAGGGCAACCAGTGGCACGACAGTAGGGCATAGAGGAGAGACGTCGCAGGCTGGAGGGCGAGCAGGATATTTTGACAACTTGGGGTCTCCAGGCAGCACACCCCAAAAGGGGTAGGGGAAATAAAATATGTATTTACCCAAAGCAAGGGAGACTAGAACCAGTGCAAACACTTCGGTGAATATGATGTGGCAGATATGGTTATGGTGAGTGGAGTGTGTAAGGATGTGGAAGATATGGCTATGGCAGCATAAGTAGGAGGTAGAGGCAGGTGGGAACACAGGCATGGGGAGTCCCTGAAACATCAGCACTCCAAGTTTGGAGGGTATATCTGTCTCCTCGCCCTGCATCTCGCCTTGTTCAACAGAGCACCGGAGTAAGTCAACTTGCATCTGCTGGCTGGTGTGTACTACATGACTAAAGTTAGCGCATGACCTCATGGGCTATCAATCACACCAGTGTACCCATTTCCACTGGTCATCTGTGTGACAGCAGACCTTTCCTCCCTGTCACAATAGGCAGAGATGGAACAAGGCTAAGTTCAATGGCCAATTATTCTTCGTTGGGTAAATGTAAGCAGTACTGCTCCTCAGGGTCTTTAAACCTGCCCAATTACTCATTCTCCCTCTCCTTGTGACCAAATGCCACACATTTTTTACCATCCTTTATTAAAAATGAGACTAACTGCTAAATCAAATGTAAACATTGAGCTTTCAGCCTTTACAGATGGAATGGTGAATGCTGTAGCATTCAGCTCTTTAATGAGGTTTACATCTCCAACTCCACTTAAGGCAAAATCAAAAATGGCAGTATGAAAAAAAGTTGGACCCCATTTCAGGTGTCATTGCAGCAGTGGAGTCACTTCTGGTTGGAGGTGAACTCCACAGGTCCAGAGTTCGCCAGCTTCTTCTCAGCTCAACACAAACTCATCAACACTCAGTCCCCTAGCACAGACTAGAGCAGCATGTTTCTTCGCCAAAGCCAGGACCCAAATGGTTCTACACGTTCACTACAGACGTGTTCCGCTCAGAAGTTCCTCCAGTGCTTACACTCTTCATAAAGCTGATTTTTATATAATAAGTAATTGGAATTTGCAGTACCATGCTGGCATGGGCAATGTGTGTCATTTGTCGTTTTTGGTTTGTCAAGTCTATGTAGAATGTCAATATCACTAAGTATCAATCCCCACGGTGAAATTGTAAATGTATTTTCACCTCTTTTGCCCTCCATGAGACACATATACCAGTGAGACCAAATTTTAAGGGTCAAATAAACCACTAACTCTGTACCCTCTTAAGCTAAACACAATATTTGGGTAGGATGGAACGTATCTATGCAAGCTGTGCATAGTGCAGATAGAGCGATCATTTAGGACATGAACTGGTCTTATCATGCTAGGGCAACAGTGTCACAAAGCTAACCAATGTTCAAAGAAATCTTAGCTCTTCCTTTATTCTTCAGTTAAATTAATTTAAATGATGTCAAGAACTGAAAGTAAATTCAGCACTTTAGCTGATTTGCATTGACCAACTACAGAATATTTCTAAGCCACATCACAAACAAATCCGTCTCACTGCCCAGCTCAAGTCAAATTTTCCAGTTGAGCTAATTTTATCCTGCTCTTCTTCGACAAGGGCTGTCAGCCTTTGGAGCCCGGCTTGAGGGTGGTGAAGGGCTTGGAGTTCCTGAGCGAGCCAGAAAGCTCCTGTAGGAAGGAAACGATGTGCGAGTCCTTCTCCGACTTCTTGGAGTCAAAGATGACTACGATGGTAAAGTGGGGCTCAGGGCGGGTCAGGAAGTAGGTGCTCTGGACCTTGTCGTCATAGAAATGCACCACCTTGTCAAGTGTGTTGAGGTCCGAGGCACGGTCGCTCATAATCATGATGACGCTCGGCCAGTGCGTGACGGGCCGCTCGCTAGGCAGGGACACCACTGCTGGGAACTGGTCCACACCCTTGGGGGCCTCACGATACGAGTCTGGGTGGTGGTAGCCGTGACCCTGGAAGCTCTCCAAGCCACGATTGTCGAAGACAAGCGAGACATTGAGGGCGTCACACTTGCGGATGAAGCTGGACACTTTGCCGTAGTAGTCGGGGCTGGTCTTGGCCGTGAGTGCCTTCATCTCGGACGCCGTGGTCTGCCGGCTCAAGGCCTCGTGGAAGTAGAAGGTGAACTTGGCCAGGAGAGTCTGTTGGAAACGATGCAACCAGAGATACAGGTGAGGCGGCTGCGAGGCCTTCTGCACCTGGCTGCCAAACAGGGGCTTTCGGGTCTCACGCTGCCTGTCGAACACCTGGCCCCAAGTATGCAGCTTGGTGTGGGCACTGCGCAAGTTCAGCAGAGAGGGCAGGAACTTCCACTCGGAGATCTCCGCCTGGCAACGGAGCAGCTGGGTCAGCACGTCCACCTCCACCTGGAAGCTGCTCTCCAGGCGGCTCAGAATAGGGTGGTGAAACCTAGAGGAAGCAAGGAGAGCCAACAGCACCAAGTACTTTAGTGGCTAGCCTCTAGCAAGTTGATGTTAATTAGTGGCAAAAATGGCATGGTCTAATGGCTTCATATTGCTAACATTTGAGTCATACGTTCATCACATCTGCCAACTGATGGCAGGAGACTCAGTTCTACCCTCCTAATTGTCCAATGCCACTTATTCAGACTTCTGTGACATGGAACCTGTTAATCGGCAATAGTGCCAGTTGAGACCCTGTCACTCTTTCTTCTAGAACAGATCACTGTAATGCTGTGAGCTACGTTCTTTCATCGGATGGATGTGAGTGAACAAGATTCTGTTGAGCTGATGCACCCACTGGTTTTATTATTTTCTTAAAGCAAAGCCTACAGTATAAGGACTCATTGGGCCACAGCTGCAAAAGGCCAGCAGGGACCACGATCAGTCCAGAATAACAACCACCCCGCACCCCCTGCTTTCAGAAGTGCTCCTCTTTGATGTGCCAGTCCTAAGGCTGAAACAGTAATTCTGGGGGGGACTTGAGTCTGGCTTGACAGCTTAAAGCATTGTCACCTCCGCTTATTCCAAATTCTATACTTTTCCACTTCCGCAAATATTTGTTCCAATACTTGCAGTGAGAGAGTAAAACCCTCTTCCTACCACCTACAGCAGCTCTAAATGCTCCAAACACCCATTTTCAGCACCTGCATTCTCCTCTCTACGCAATGCTAACACACTATGCTGTTAAAATGCCCCAAGGGTCCTGGAGGGAGGAATGGATGAACTGACCCTGCACTCAGACCCCAAGCTGCACCCCATAGATTAGATAAATGGATATAGATACAGACAAAGATAAATACAGACAATATTAATCTCAAAGGAAATGTATGGCATTCATACCCCAAAAATACAATGATAGAAACAGTAATAAATAACACAGATAATGCATGTGTTTTAAAAAAGAAAAGCAATGTACAATGAACCTATTTCATTTCATTAAAAGTGCATTTTTAGGCTTCTTTGAAGCTCTTCTATACTAAGCTTAGGTTCTGTATTGTTATGCAGATGAAGGTGCCAGTAATTGTACAGTTACTGTATAAATTTTGGAAATCAAAGGCAACTGGATATTTAAAGCCCTGTTCACATACACGCACGAGACCGACTGGATACATAATCCAACAAGTAATTAGTTTATGGTGAGTTGTTTAGGTGTATAAACAGCACCAGACACCATGCTGATCATGCAAAGGAAACAAAGGTGAAGGACAGTAAGGAAGGCAGCTATGAAACGGAAGTCTGCCCCTGCTGGACATGCTTTGCCATGACAAATAAAGAATCTTGAATCTTGATATGCTGACTCACAGAACTTAGCCTACAACAGTGGTTCCCAAACTGGGAGGCGCAGAGGTATTGCGGGGGGCACACCAATGGAATAGCCTCAGGAGCAAAATAATCTTCACAGACTGGACGATTAAACAAATAAAGCAGCGCAACATTACAGTAACTAAAAATATATAAACAACTACCTTTCGTGTACTATTAGAGCATTTATGTAATTTATTTAAACCTTATTTTACCAGGCACATTAACTGAAAACCAGTACTCACTGCATTACATGATATATCCTGGGATACAAACGTCATGCAAACAACACGTTCTTCAGCCTATAAGGGCAAAGTTGTGTCGTCACGGAGGCTGTTCCAGCTTGTTCAGCCGGCTGAGCGATGCTGTACGATGTCTTAAGTCATCTTGCTCCTGCTAGATTTTTGTACCATGTGACATGGTGACGCATGACGACGTTTTGCAGTGCCAGACAAATAAATCTAACCATATCTTGAAAAATGAGGTTTAAAATTTTCTACATTAAGTGCAGGGAGACTATCAGTTAATGGGTATGATTTTGTGCTATAGTATAGGCTGAAACCTGCGGTTATCATTAAAAACAAAATGTGGTAATTGTAAAACAAACCTTAATTTGTGCACGCCAATGAATATTAACAGGAACGTTATATCTGCATGTGCATAATTTCAAACTTGTGCTGAACTTTTATTTTTAACTGATTGCTCTTTTTTCTCCCACAGTGGTGAAATTGCACCATTTGTATTTTGTAATTGCATTTGTTTCACTCAATTAGAAAAGGGAGTTGTAATTCAAATAAAATTTGAATCTGAACCTATGTAGTTTGAATGGGGGAGGGTTCAATAATGTTCCTAACTAGAAAAGGGGCGGCCTGCAGAGAAAGTTTGGGAACCGCTGGCCTACAATAACCCAAAAGGGAGAACGGGGGGGGGGGGGGGGGGGGCC
>JAODUD010000001.1:3742243-3752852 GCA_026784285.1 Stomatorhinus walkeri | reverse complement strand
CCAGAGTACTAATGTAATCTATTGATTATTGTACATTAGTCCTCAGCATTTGGGGCAGCCCTCTATTGTGGAAATCCAAGAAAATTTACTTAGAGACAAAGGTTTATACGTTTTGAGGGCATCCTAGCAATGGTGAAAAAGAGCTTCACACAAGCATTGACTAAAAACAGGAAGAATATCTGCCACATCATTCAGTCTCCCCATGACCTTACCTGGAGCTGTACTTCTGCAGCACGGGTTCCAGCAAGCTCACCAGCTCCTCCGCGTTGATGGACTTATGGGTGCTCAGTGAGTGCATCTTCTCGTAGAAGTCGGCGATCTCCACCCGGGCCTGGATGAAGAAGCACAGCTGCTCCGACAGGTGGGACAGCAGGTCCTCCAGGTAGGGAGCCGTGCCGCCCGTGGCGTTACGCCCGGTGGTCGCCACCTTCTTCAGCTCGTTGTACAAGGAGGTGTAGAGGGTCCTGATGGAGTCCTTTCGGCTGAAAAACGACTGCCCACCTGCCAGGTTTATATTGACGTTAACCGAGTAATCAGCTAAACCAGGGATTGTCAAAATCCGGACATGGACCGAACTGCAAGTTAATCCGGACCCATCCGATAAATCACCTTATAAATCAATATGGTTCGCGTAAAAAGGCTTAATGTGGTTTTATTTTATTTATTTGTTTTTTTTTTTTTTAAGTAGAACCATCAAATTTTGCACATTCCTAATGTGTCAACACTGACTTAACAGAAACTATGTTACATTTCACGAAATGCCGTTTTGCTATTAAAAATATTTTTGAACTAATCTGATGCAGACCTTTGATCAAAAAGTTTGAGAATCTCTTAACGTCAACAAGCATACATTGCACCAAAGCAAATGTAATAATTTAATTGGGCACTTTAATGAACGAATGACGCAAAAAGTAATTCCCTTAAACAGGTCTGAAATCTTAATATAGATTGGACTACGCCTGTAAAGGAAAACTTAAGAAGCAGCACGTGTGAATTAATTTATTGTCCATATTACCTATTTTCTGCCCTAGAAAAGTCATGTTATGGTAGGCTTTCTCCGCCGCGGCCAGATGGGCCAGGGCAGCGAGGAAAGAGGCCCAGATGGCCCCGGCGCTCCGGCTGCTGTCTTTCTCCCTTTCCACGTAGTCTTTGGCCCGGTCGAATGAAAACACCCCGAGCTGGGTGAAGAAGCTCTCCAGGATCGCTCGTTCCTTGGGGACAGGGCGAAGCTCCTCGTCGCCTGTCGTCTCCGTCATGGCAATCAATAATAAAATAACGAGTGTATCAGCTAGCGTTGAAGGTTCAGGAAGCACACTGTACACGTAGAATATTCACTGACATATTCACATTACACTACAAGGGCTGTAAGTATAATCTCAACCCCTTTAAATACGCAAGCCATGAAAAAGTAAACATGTGGCTAACTTGATCGGCTACATTTTTCCTTTGGAAAAATAAAACAATTGTTTGCAGTTTATTAACGAAGCAAGCAGAAACACAGTTTAAGCTATTCCTCCTCTTGGTTAAAATGAATCACAATATAATATAAATATACCGCACGCTTCCTCTTCCTGACTACGCCATGTTGCTTCTCGTTGACAACACTACGGAGGCTTAGGTTGGACATTTAATGCAACGCGTTACTTTCTGGCCAGTTTTATACGAGTTAAAGTGTGGTTATGTTTACTGCGATTTTTTCTCACAACATAGTTGTCATATTTAAAGAATTATCATTCATAGATCGTTAATTTACATTGTTTCTTATCAAAAACCTCTACGATCTGTGTCATTAAAGATTACTTAGAGAAATATGTCGGAATGTTAATAGCTCCTTTCATGTGGCGTTAATTAAGCCGTTTTACTTACTACATCCTCAGATGGACTCCTCCGTATAAAAGTAGCCATGGGTATGCTCGTCGTGCTAAGAACCATATCGGGATCAATCTTTACTGAATAGTGCTGAATTTTGGGGACTCTCTCTTCCTGGAAAGAGAAATAAGTTATTCACCAATTTAAAATCCCCTCAGTTTTATAATGGGTTTCCCAAAACATATGATTTCACTTTTTTTTAAAGTATTCGTTAGTGTGAAGGAAGGACCCAAGTGATTTGCATTATACCACGTACACACGACAATAAAACAATACTTCCTCGAAATATTTCCCGTGAAACGAAATCGAACGAAAAACGCAACACAGAGAAAATCGAAAACGAAACAGCTGAAGGACCGTCCTCTTTCGATTTCGAGTCTTGGCTATATAACCCTGAGTAACCGACCGGTAAACTCAGTATGCCGAAGACAAGATGTCGATTAAAGAAGTTCCCGGCTTTATAACAAAGCTGCTGTGCGGAAGCTGGGGATGTATGGACTACAGTGAGCTTCACCGTGCTGTGGGGCAGCGCTACAGCCTGAGCGATCAGGATCTCCTCGCCCTCCTCGGCGACACCTCCAGGTTCATCGTCAAGGACGACAGTAGCCAGTCGGAGGCAGCGGGTCCGCAGCCTGCCGCCGGCAGTCGAGTCATCGCCAAGACGTCGGTGAGCCTTTGTGAGAGGCAGAAGTGCGGCGACGGCGCCTGCCAGGATCTGCACCTGTGCAAGTATTTGGTTCGCGGACGCTGCGGACGCGGGTAAGTCGTCATCTTCTGAGACGTCATTGTTTTACCTGCAGCTCCCCCAGCCATGTATTCTCAGTTGTTTTTCTCTAGTAAACGACTTTTAAATTAAACTCCACTGTGACATATGTAAAGGGTGTGAGGGTTTTTAAAAAACGAAACTGCCTTTCCTATTCAACGGCGTAAAAGCCAGTTTGATGTTGGGTACACAACTTAGTTTAAATGCAGACGTCTATTTATTGGGGTGTGAACGGAGCTAAATTAAATTACCTCTTCAGTTTTTTTCAACATGGACTTTGCATTTGTGACTATGACTGCTATTATATAGCATTTCATTTTCCCATGTTCTGTAGCTCCATACAGGAAGTTGAGAAGATTAAACGTTTCCAAGATGCCACAAAAATTAGACAATGACACTGTAGGAATCTCTCACACCAGGCTTTCAGAATTGGTGAAATACCAATTCAGTTCATTTGTATTTTTTTTATGAATGGTGCCTTTCACAGCACACCCAGAGTGCTTTATGTGGGTGTGTTGTGACACATTCCTGGATCATTTATACAGAATTATTCAAAAGCAGGAAATGGGGAAGCGGTATAATATTTATTGCCAAGAAGCATTGTCACAACAAGGAAATAATCGACCAAACAGAAGTTTCCTTAATTTTTTGAGTGGGGGGTTCAGTCCCCACTCAGGTGGTTGGTTATTTTTGTTGCCATCAATAAGGTTAGAGCAAATGACTAAATGGACCTTATGTTGGGTTTGCTTGTATTGTTGCAGGCTCTAACCCAATAGATTTCCAAGGCACCAGGTTTCCTCTTTGTGTGAACATATTTAGCCAAATAAACCTGATTCTGCTTCTGATTACTTTGATGAGTAACTTCTACAACATGACACCTAACTGATGAGAAATGTGAAATGATCTTTTACCAGGGAAAAATGCAAGTACTCCCACGAGGTTCACTCTTCCCACAACTCCAACATTTTGACAGAAAAAGGATTGCAAGACCTTGATGAGCAGGAGCTGTTCCTGCTGCTTCTGCTGCAGAATGATAATTGCCTGCTGCCTGATGTAAGGTTTAAATGAGATGGCTCAGACAGAGAAGGTTCAGTGAACTGTGCAGTGACATGTATAGTAAGTGTCTTGTTTGTGTTTTTTTATGGTCGTAGATCTGCTCTCATTATAACAGTAAGCATGGTTCCTGCACATATAAGAAGAAGTGCATCAAGCTTCATATCTGCAAGTTCTTCCTGCAAGGAGATTGCAGTTTTGGCGATGATTGTCGACGCGCCCATAGGTTTGACGAAAGCTCTATAACGATATTGGAAAGAAAGGGCTTTAAGGTAGACCTAAACAGTCAGTGTATCCTGTATAAGATCTACAAGAACCGCTTCATGATCACCACCGATTTGGAGAAAGAAGCGGGTAAGAACTTCTGTGTGATTCCGGACTGCTCAGATGGTGCCATCTGTAATATGAACATAATTGTAGTTTCTTACTAGTTTCCATTTTGACAGCATGCGGCCTCTGAGTCTGTCTGTCTTAAATGACAACTTCATAGCATATGATTATAAATGCAAGATTTTTAAGTACTGTTCTTATTTTAAATTTATCTTGCACTTGTGACTGGCCACTCACTGGGGGCTAACTTGGCAGTAAAATGACTCTGTAATAGCCATACATGTGTTATGTAATATCTGCCCAACTTGTATGTGGACTTTAAACACTAAGGCAGTGTTTCCCAATCCGGTCCTCGGGATTCTTTAGTGAGGGAGCAAAAACATGGAGTGTCTGTAGGTCCCCAAGGACCGGACTGGGAAACCCTGCACTAAAGGATGCTCTTCTGATGCTGGCAGTATTTTGTCCTCCTTTCCCGTGTTTATTTTCGCAGAAAATTGGCGGTCTGAATCATCATCATCTGCCATAAAGGTCATTGAGGCAAACAGTACTGACATCTGCCTCTATTTTATTCTGGGCCGATGCATGTACAAAGGTAAGTTGTTCTAGGGGGCGCTGAAGTTAAAGCTTAGACCCTGGTCCCTACAAATGTCTACATGACCCTTAGTTACTTCTGTTGCTTTATTTCCTTAAATGGGGAAATATGAAGTAAAAAAAGTATTTCTCATTTAGGATAAAGACCCTATATAACAAATACATTTTTACATATATCATGTAAACTAAATACAATTTCATGCCTTTTCAAATACATATTTTATATTGTCTTCTAAAATTAATATGTGCACTGAATTTATTTTTGTCTGTTGTAAAACGATAATATATAGACCCCCATCTCTGTGACAGATACAAAAGCACATTGGTTAAACTCTGTGTGAATTTTCTGTTGACCAATTGTTTTTTTTTTCCTACTAGAAAAGTGCACCAATATGCACTATCACCTGCCTTACCGATGGCAGATCTTAGATGGAGATGGTGAGAATTGGAATGACCATCCCAACATGGAGGACGTGGAAAGAGCCTATAGCAACCCAGAAAACGATGTTAGGTAGTCACAACCCACATCACAGCCACACCAACATTGTGTGAATGATTGAATGCAGACAGCTTTTTACATTGCTGCTTTCGCCCTCATTATTGTGATCTTGTTTTTTATTCAGTGAGGGGCTCCCTGCTGTAGACTTCCTCACCATGAAATGTGGATCAGCTGAAGTCCGTCGCCTCTCCACACAGTCCTCTGTCAGCAAGCACTCCAGTCACTTGCTTACTACAGAATGGCTCTGGTTCTGGAAGGACAGTGAAGGGAAGTGGAGACAGTATGGATGTGAGGTCAGACCGCCGTAATTTTTCTTATAATTATTGTCAGCCTCTAGGAGGCTGCACTATATGGACAAAAGTACTGGGACACCTGGCCATTACACCTACAGGAACTTTTATGACACCCCATTCTAAATCCATATGCATCAATATGGAGTTGTTCCCCACTTTGCAGCTATAACACCTGTCACTCTGCTGGGAAGGCTTTCCACAATATTTTGCAGTGTGTCTGTGGGAATTTTTGCTCATTCATCCAGAAAAACAACCCCATACCATTATCCCTCCTCCACCAAACTTTACAGTCGGCACAATGCAGTCATGCAGGAATCTTTCTCCTGGCATCTGCTAAACCCTGACTCATCCATCAGACTGCCAGACAGAGAAACGTGATTCGTCGTTCCACAGAACGCGTTTCCTCTGCTCTGGTGACAGCATGGCTATGTGCTTGATTTTATACACCTGCAACAATGGGTGTGACTGAAACACCTCAATTCAATGACTAAGAGGTGTGTCCCAATGCTTTTGTCCCTATAATGTAGCTATATTTCAAGGTAAATCTTTACTATGATTTCAAGGCCTCTTCTGGGAACCAAAATGTCTCTTTGGTTAACCACTGTACTCTTCGTTTAAAACTCTGACATCCTAATTGTTTTCATAACTAATGTGCTATTAGAGTGGGGACCTTGCACTGCCATTTCTAAAAAGAAATGTATTGCTGTTTGAGTATTTCAGCGTAGAAATGATCAAAATTCAAGTTGGGGGAAAAATGAAAAAAAAAGACATCAAACTGCTCTGAAATGTATAATGTTTAATGTGGCTGAAAAAGTTATCTTGTACCCTGTAGAGGGAGGAAAAGTCTGAAGCTTCAAGTCAATCTCAAACTCAGTCTCAAAAGCAAAAAAGTTACCTAGATGACACCAATGGCAGAATGTGCATCTCTATTGGAAGAAAGGAGTTTATCATCAACTTTAAAGGTAAGAAGATGTTTCTGAGTGGCAAGCTTCAGCTTGGTACATTATTGTCTAATCTAGGGGTCTCAGGCTGAAATTACCCAGGAGCCACGAGCTATGTGGTGTCCCCCCCCCCCCCCAAGGGGGCCACAAGAGAAATCACAACAAAAAAAAATCTTTTTCAACTTGAAATTTCAAATGTATCTATTAAAAACAGGACACTGTTTAATTAAAGGAATCATACATTAGTACAAAGCTGAGATAAAGAAGTGGTTTGAAAATTTAATTTCATGATTATAGTGACCAAAATTATGTGCTATTGCTGTATTAAACTTTTCTGAAAATCTTAAAAAAAAAAACACTCGTACGCAAACTGCAATCATTTACCAAGTTCTATATCAACAACAACAAATTTAATTACAGTAAAATACCGTTATAACGGACTTCAATGGACCTGGAAAAACAGTCCTTTATATCCAGAGTTGCTATATGTCCAGAACACACGAAGATTAAAAATGCAACCGCACCAGACTTAGTTGTCTTAAAGGGCTGAAAAATTGTCAAAGTGCTGTAAATGCCTGCTACTGTGTTTTACTGACATAAACTCATGCCACATACTGTGCCTGGGAGACCGTTGGTTAATGCCAGACAAGTTTCTCAAAGCACCATAATCAACCGTTTTAACGACGACAAAAATTTGAAACTGTAATACTAAGTATTAGGAATATTGCCCTGAAGCCAGTAACCATTTCATACCTAGTACAGACAAATTGATTTGAGGGCCATATTAAATAGTAAAATAAAATGTCATGGGCCATGTGAAAGTGTTTTCACGGGCCGGATTTCTCCTGTGGGCTAGTAGTTTGAGACCCCAGGTCTAAACTTTCTAGAACATTCTATCTTGTTTTTCCGCTTGTTGCCTGGTTTTACGGCTGGTCACTTCTTCCATCTTATCAGTCAAGGTTGAGGCATCTGCTGGGAGGTTTGTATAGAACAAAGGTGGGGTTCATTTTCGTGTTGTTAAGATTATAATTATACAGCTGATTACTGCTTGCATACAGAAATGTAATGACTAAAAATCATATATGGTTCTGATAACTATAGTTAACAGTGATGAGATGCATTTAGGTGGAATCACTAAAATTCTACTTTTCTTCCACAAGTAATGGTTTAATGATGCTGGAAAATGTCATCATCTCCTGTTGAAGTCTGGTGTTTCACAGTGCTACTCTGCCTTCTCTATGTCAGACATGTATCTGCAGAACCACGGTAACCAAGCTAAGGTGGAGGTGAGAAGAAGGCCACGCTTCATCTCTGCCAGTGAAGTTGAAGGAAAGCGGAGCAGGTATTCCGTCTCTCTGTCTGTCTGTCTACCTGAGATACTTACTGACTTCTGTATCTCAAATAAATACTTCCAATGTAACACATGCAGTTGGAGGGAAGATTTGAACCCCCATCCCTGGAGGTGAAAGGCTACATTGACACCCACTGACACACTGTGCCACCTGCAGTTTCAATTTCATATACATTATTTTAACTGTACAGTAATTATCTGCATTTCCATCCATCCATTATCTGCTGCTTATTTTGGGTTGGGTCATGGGGACAGCAGTCTAAGCAAGGCGTTTCTATAAATACTGTAAATGAATATGCATACTCATGTATTTCTGTTGTAACTAGTAATCCTCATAGCTATGCAATGTTTAGTATGGAATGTCCATGTTTTTCTTGACGTGTACTCATGAGTGCATCTGTTGAGTAAATTGACTTCCGTATGTGTGCCACTGTTAAGCAGACTATGGTATCGCAATCACAGTAGCATTGGAAAGCGTTTCACATTAGGGGGACTGAATTTGCCCCGTTGTGTGGGGGGAGGGGGGTGCAATGTATATTGTAACATCACAATGGGTACACATCATGGAAGGGTGCGATGTCATAAAGATTTTAAAATAATTTTCAAAAAAAAAATTAAATAGCTGATCCATATGATAAAATGTTTGTGTGATACAGGAATACAGTCTTTGTCAGGTATATGTTTCTCTGCATGTGCAGTGAATTGGCCTGGAATTGGTAACGTGCAGATTTTTGGGTTTGGGGAGTCTGCTTATATTGGGAGAACATTATTTAAAAATGTACCACACACTTATACTGGTGCTGAGTGGGATGCCAAGTCGTCGATGAAATCACTGTCCTAATCCAACAGACATGGCATCCACACATCTACCTGAACAATCTGCTCATCCACACTGCTGATTCCGACAGAGCGCTCAACAATTTGTGCCCCATCTTCATTGTCATTCGCAAGGCTTACCAGAAGTGCTCCCTCCCGTGCTAACACGCAGTTTCTGGGCCATGTAATGAGGGGTGAGACCAGGGAAAATGGCTGCAGTGAAGGGCTGTACCAACAGTGCAAAGTGTCATGGAGCTCTGCAGTGGCTTGTAATGAGGGGTGAGACCAGGGAAAATGGCTGCAGTGAAGGGCTGTGCCAACACTGCAAAGTGTCATGGAGCTCTGCAGTGGCTTTGGTTTCACCTCTTGCTACTGGCAGTTTGTAGGAAACTTTATCGACACGATAAATCGCCACCAGCTTGCTGAAAAGGGGTAGGTCTTTGAGAGGTCTTTTTTGTACTTGCAGTCCGCTTCATTTATATGTCTGAAAGTTCATAAGTAGAGGAGCATCTGTATTCTTCTCCTACTCTCTTAGTTGACATCTGTTCTGTCGGAGTCGCTGCTGACACCTACTGGAAACACCTTGTCAATTTTGTTGCACATGCGCATACCACACCTATGGATGCGCATGAGCTCTGCCAGACAAAAAAAAAATCTGGGCAACCCACATACAATTCACAGCTGCCCGACGCAAACCGCTAATGATGAAATTTATGTCACCTCACCCTGTGCACAACCAAAAACCGCACGCGGAAAAATTAAGTATGAATTGGCCTTAATTCTAGTGGTAGTGTCGCCAAAGCTTGCACCTCTTTCCACTAAAACTTTCTCTTTGGACTTTGCAGGAAGGAATCTGGGGAACAAGACAAAAGGAATTCAAACTCCAGAGACACGGAAAGGAGGAAAAATTTGAACCAACAACCTTAAAATGTGAATGACCTAGCTAATAATATTGTAATAGTTCATATTTCAAGTGAATGAATTGTTATATCATCATAGCAGAAATTTACAGATTTCTTTCCACTCCACAAAAAAAATATGTATGGAATATAAATTTTTTATTTTTCCTTTTACCATTTATAATGTATATTGAATTTCCAGATATTTTATATTAAATACTAATAAACGTTTTTTGATCTATACACATTGAAGCAAATTAAATACTTAATTACAAAAAATTAAATACTGTAGCGCTGGCGAAATGAGTAGCGAAATTGATACATGTGTACCGTTACCTGTGTGTGTACCCGGTCCTTACCTGATCCCTGCGTGTCTTAACCGTGGTGTTATTGCCCACCCATGTGAGCTTCCTGGGTTTCCCCGCGGTTGCCTGCCATGTACGTCACTGTATTGTAGCTTGAGTATGGCCCTTTTAAGGGCTACATTAAAGTAGCAACTTGGTGCCAGTTTGTCTCCATGTTTGTTCATATTTCACCCAATTATAAATTAATTGATCATGCATCTACAGTGCTTTCATTGTATATTTTGATTTTGTGCTTCAAATCATTATTTTCGTTGCCTTTTGGAATTTCATGATCTTTAAAATGATTAATATTTAAACATCTAAATCTATTTGATACGTGTGTACATGGGCGTAAATCACGGGGGGCGGAGGGGACATGTCCCCCCCATCCGAGGGTTGTCCCCCCCCAAAAAAAATTATAAAAAACAAAAAAATATATATATGTATGTATGTATACCTAAAATAATTGTGTAAGTAGAAAAACAAACAAACGCAAAAAATGCATTTACAAACAGTTGAGTTCCCTCTCCCCTTCCTCACAGTGGTTTGGCCCACTGCAGGCTTTCCCGGGTCATCTCACCTACTCTACACACACGAGTCAGTTGTATGTGTACTGGGGACAGGAAGGCGAGGACCCAGATATGCGGATAAGCAGGTGGTTTTATTGCAGATAGAGTTTCCGGGGCTCAGGCAAAAGAGTAGGTCGTAAATCCAGGCGAGGATCGCATTCGGGGTGGTCTGTCCAAGGGTATGACACGGGACGGGGCACGAAAGGAGAAGCATAGCGAACACAAGGGGGTCAGGCGAGGAGAGCAGGTCAGGGTCTGGGTCCGGGCTAGGGAGGCAAAGGAAAAGGTCAG